>JAOTQY010000010.1:11282356-11300852 GCA_026413445.1 Dolichallabes microphthalmus
CCGGAGGAAACCCACCAAGCACGGGGAGAACATGCAAACTCCATGCACACAGGGACGGGAATCGAGCCTGGCCGGGGTGCTAACCGTTACACCACCTTTACAACTCGCATCCTAATATATTGTACAAATAATGTCAGAAGCCTACTGTTTAGTAGGCAAGTATGTATTTCTCCACCTTATTTCTGCAAACAAATGTCAATCTTAAAGATTAAATTTCTTCTAGCTGTCCTTTTAAAAGTCATCATTTATTTATCTAAAGGTGTATTTTAGTTTCATGAGAAAAAGAATAATGGACAAATTAGACCAAATATTCATTTTTTTTCTTGAATGAATGAAGTACTGTAACAAGGGAGTGTTTGAAAAGAAAAGCAAGAGTGTGTTACTGCAAGCACTGTTTTGAAAGAGGAAATATTATACAACTAAAGGGAGGATGCTGATCTGTGAAGAAGTTTCACATGTACAAAAGGTCTGATGTCTAACTCACTAAGAAGTTCTATAGGAAGCAAAGAAGAACTGCTGGAAATATATCTATCTAGGTCTATAAATGTGTGTCACACACCCTCTGTCTCTTTACACACAAACAGTCACTTGACAGATATTTATTATTGTGGAGAGACAATTCTGAATGGAAGGATAGGTGTGTGTGTGTGAGAGAGAGAGACTGTGGAGAATCCGACCCGAGAGGCTCCAGCTCATGTTGACTCACTAATGTATATGTGACTCAGTGGCAGCAACGGGTAGTACACAGGTTGAGAGAGAGAGAGAGAGAGAGAGAGAGACACACACACACACACACACACACACACGACTGTTTGTGGTGGCCTGAGGACACACGAAGGACTTGAATACTGTGCCGTTTTTGCCCACGTCAAATTCCAGTCTTACTGCAGCTCATGCAGGAGACAAACAACTAAACCTACATTACCAGGACTGTTCAGGTCAAACCTGCAGCTCACCGGAAAAGAAACCGGGCTGTTTTTACATTTGCTTTTACTGTTAAATATCAATCACGTTTACTTCTATCACACGTTAGCGTGCCATTTTGTTAATTTTTTTCAAATATATATTTCATCTGATCGACTCCAAACTCCACACAATAACACATGGAGAGATAAACATCAGCCTGCACAATCATGGCCTGTGTCTCCATCATACTCATTTCTGAAGTTTGCATGAGAAAAAAAAACATGCTAAGAAGAAACCATCTTTTGATCATACTAATTGAAAAAGGTTTTCACAAAAATGATTATTAATCTTGAGGTTGCTAAAAGTAAGATCACAAGATACACATAAGACTTTAATATTTTATTAAATGATTAAATTAGGAAAACAATTTCTATAAATTTTAAGTGCTTCACTTCTCAAAGAGGAACACAAAGAAAGAAAAGGAAAACACACATATATATATAAATAAATGAGAGAGAGAGAGGTATAAAAGTCTTGAGACAACCCTCATATTTTGAGCCAGACCTTCTCATAATTTTTAATGTAGTCTTGAGGAATAATTCTTCCTCAAAACTACATTTAAAATTCCTTATTTTCAATCGAGTCCCTTTACCTGACCACTTCGCTTTGGACGGAGGAATGCTTTTGTTTGTTAAGACACACAGTGACCTATGAATATCAATCATGCATATATATATATAGGAAAAAAACTCCTAAGGCATAAACCATTGAGAAACAGGTGCAGATGATGAATGGATGAAACAGCTGAGAGGAGATTTGAGGTTACATAAATGACCAATTTTTTAAATTGTATCTTTAGGCATTTTGCAGCCTAATGGAGTAAAAGATAAATTTTTTTTTTAACATTTTTTAATCTACATAAATTAATATGCAGAAATAAGGGATGGCTCAAGATTTTTACACAGTAATGTGTGTAATGTTGTATAAATTATAAATATGACAAACAGAAAAAAGGTCCAGACTCCACACTGTTAACTCTAACAGTTTTTTATACATAGCAATTTAGTATCACAACAAAAAACTGAAGTAACTCGCTGTACTCTGATGAAATCCTATAATAACTGAAGAAATAACATCTTTTATTTACAACACAAAATACAAACCGTACAATTAATTAACCACAAAACTCAACATCCAGCTTGGGATGAAAAACAGTAAACTATTGTGCACTTCAAAAAAAAAAAAAAAAAAAAAAAAAAAAAAAATCTGTTTCAACAGACCCATTCATTCGGAAGATAACTGATTTCACTTGTACCTGACAGCTCCTTATAATTGTATATTTACATAGCAAATACATTCAAACAACTTCATAAACGTAACGTCATTTCACCCTTAAGTATTTGCATTGTAAGGGACGGTTTATTACAGTGTGTGCATCCAAAACGTTAATCCGAATTTATTGTGTAATTATTTGGGTAAATGCACCGTTATTAAAGAGATCTAAGAAAATCCAGAAGAAAAATCTGTTGCTACATGCAGGCACATACTTGTCAGACTTGGCTAAAAGCCCATGTACAGCAATTTAAGTGACATAGTGAAAGTTTTTGATGTTTTGCTTAGAGCAAAATGTGCTGGTACAAACGACCAGGTTCTAGTCCATAGTGCGCTGGGTATTGCTCTCAAGGGCTCTGTGGACTCCAGTGTGTACTCCTCAACTCGCTTACTCTTCTTGCCTGTTGAGGAAGAACTGAAGAGCTGAGTCCCACTGATCTCGGGGGAAACGGTTGGACAGCTCACAGTAATCTAGCAAAGTAGAGCTCCTCTCTGTGTATAAGAGAAGTAGAGAGAGAATGTTGCTGAATATATGCATGAATAAAAAAAGTCTTCCACATTTTCCTCTGAAAATAAACAGGCAATTCATTTGCATTGCACAAATGGTTAACATAATTTTTGTTTAATTAACTCGTTAACTGAAAAAGGAAAACACATTGAAATGTAAATGATTTGGCAAGCAATAATGTATAAAAACATTGGCACAAATGGCATTTCCACCTAGCAAGGAAGCTGAAAATGGGTAAAGTAAAGCTTATTAGGTATGAGACTCACCTTGTTGTGAGGATTTGTTGTCAATCTGGCTCTTACTGGAGGCGCAATCCTATAAGGGGGAAAAAACAATAAGTATGCAAATGCAACAAATCTGAATTAAGTCTAAGGAATCAGTCTTCGTACTATACGTCTTTTCACAGGTCAACATTTATCCAATTAAAAATGTATTAAAAAGTACAGAAATACTGGGATTGTCCCTCCCATTGTAGTTTCTCTCCTCTTCATTTCATGACCTCAGGTGGAAATGCTGCATTTGGATTATCACTTTGATGTTTTTGCACACCAGTAACTGTGCTCACATTGAATGTAATATTGTTGATTTCGAAAAAGAAAAACTTGTGTGTCAAAATTTCCTTAACAGTTACTTTGTATTATGTACATTCATAAGTTTTTCATTAAGCGTCAGCAGGTACAGGATGTTGTGCATCTTCCCATTGTTTGCTTGCAATGACAATCACCTTGTCCTTGTCAAAGTAAGCGCTAATCTCCACATAAATAATCAGGGTAGTGGGCCAGCGCAGGGAAGATTGTCAGGAGGAAGATGAAGGGGTCGGCCTGTTTACAAGAGGCTCAACCGGTGGCAGGTAAATCCACCCAAATCGACAGAGGAAGCCATCCATCTTTGCAGTGGAGGCTGCTTCTTTGGAGAAGGGAGGGTAATGAGAGCAGCAAAAAAACAAAAGGGCAGGAACAGAGACAAAGCTGGAGCTCGGAGAGATAAGAGTCAAACGTTGACATTGTGCAGAAACAGTGGAAAGGTGTGTGCATGTGAGTGTGTGTGTGGATGGAGAGGGGGCTTTACAGGTCAGAGGACACGCTGCAGGTGAGGCTGGAAAACAAACCTCAGCTGGAGAGGCATGCGAAGATTTAAGTACATGAATGTGGTATGGTAGTAGTTGTAAAAGAATAAGGCAACCACACGTGTGGGGAATTTATGGTAATATGTCAATGAGTCCGTCTTTTACTCAGAGGAAGGGCAATATCAATGTATCCATACCTACAGATGATCCATGAAATTGTGTGTCTTCTCTGCATGAGAACCCGTAACGTACCTGTATAAATGTGGCCAGGAGCACACAGCTCATCTCCTGCTGCAGGATGACTTTGTTCTGCTGGTTGTTGTAGCAGGCGCTGATGAGTGAGGGGAAGAGCACTTTGATGAGGTGCGGGTGACTGAAGTACTGGAATGGCAGCTGACACAGTTTCTGCAGCACGCTGGGCTGCCGGCCAGACTGCACGATCACCTGGAACACACAGGCAGAAAGTGTGCGCGCATGAACATATCGAGCAAATGCCACCCCTTAGCAGTAAATCAGGGCCTTGCCTTGCGCCCCTCCCACACATAAATCTGCCACTAAAAACAACACACAAACAGCCATTAAGAGGAGAAACAGAGGGCACAGCCTCCCCAGTACACAATTACACATCATAAAGCCGGCCAGTGATGCCTCAGCACCTCCCCTCTGTGGCACGAGTGTACACAGAACACTTTCGGGCTCCTCTCAGTCTCTCGAGAGCAGACGTTCAGCCTACTGAGTCACATCGCCACGCTTCACTTATAAGCAAAGACAAAACTGACACATGGTGATTATCGCGATAACAAAGTTATGGGGGAAAAAAATGCCCCAAGCTATCAACGTGCAACTGAAGTTCACGCAGAGGTGGAATCACAGGGTGTAGGGGTGAATAAGTAACTGCACAACAGAGGGTGAGAGAAAAGAAGGGGGATGACTGGGCAAAGGGAGGGTGGGGTGAGAGGTGGATGGGCTGGGACCCCCCATATGGTTGCATACCCCACTTCTACCACTTTAAGAAATGAAGTAATACCATTAATGGAGTTTCTCAGCACCAACATCCCACCTCCCCTCGGTGTGGCAGTCAATCACACCATCACGTCCGGCCCCCCCCCTCCAGCATTAAAATCAAATCGCTCCAAGCCCAGACCTGATTAAAGCACAGGCTCAGGTCCTGGTGCCGGAGGCCTTCAGCTCAAGTCTGAAAATGCGGCAAGGCCGGGGAGCTGGGAGGTCATCGCGGTAAATCCCCTACAGGTGAGACAGAGTGAGGGGAAGACAGAGAGGGAGAAAGAGAACGAACCAATTACCCGCCCAACCATCTACCTCCCAATGCAGCTCAGCCGCAAATGCAAACCAGAAGGGTGAGGTGAAATTCCCGCAGCACTGGACGACATAAATTACCAAGATTTACAAGATTTGTAAAAATAGTCTTAACAATACTCTTTCCAATGCATTCTAGGCTTTAATAATGCACTTCAAGGGGTTTAAGAGCACGATAAACAAAGTGATAACTCAACCCTTTTATCATTTCAAGGTGAAGGCCCTACACAGTGTATTCCTACAGCAGTGTTCAAAGGTTCTCAGGCAATGTCATCCTGCATGAGGGACTGTTTAAAGATGCTTTACTGAGTGACTAAAACAAACCACCGCAGAGTCCCTTTAATGGTACCAAATGCTCAAAACAGCTGACCTCCAACTCACTTCAGATTGGCGAGCCCACCGGCATGTGCTGACCAAACACCATTATACAGCGGCTTCTTTTCGACGTGTAATTAATAAGCATTTCCTTATGCAATGTAACAAAAAAGTTGGGAAAAAGGAGAATTTCCTGCACCACCAAAGCAGTGCAACTGAATTAAGCAATCATTTGAAAAGACCTGGTTGTTTTCAATGGTAGAGCTGTGCAATGTCAAAATTGGAGTGGAAAGGCTGAGAAGGGTTTTAAAAAGTTTTTTTACAAGCTCTAATCTCTACTATCACTCCTGGACTAAAGTCAAAAGCTGAACAGATGCATGATCTTGTCCTTTTCTGTTAGTAAGACCTTTACAGAGCATAATGCTTCATAGCGTTGACATTACTACAGCTTACAGCAACTTCACTAAAACCTGCCACTTGCTGTTCATAAACAAAGTCATTCTGAACTTCAGAAAGGATGTTGAGTAAGAAAGTGTGGGAGTGTGTGTGTATGTGTGCACACGTGTGCATGTGCGCACGCGTGCGCTGGGTAGCATGGCCTGGATCTTAACGGACATTCCACCCACAAATCAAGCAGCCGTCTCATAATCCCCTAGCACACAGTACTCCATCTTCACACACCTAAACAAATTGTCCCCCCCTCAAGTGTCCGCCACAGAGAGACGTACAGCGCTCAAAGAGCAGAGGTTAGTTCCAGCCGTCCTGTACACGCTCCAGATTCACGCATGAGCTTGACCCGTGGTTCCTACAGCAGCGGCTAGGTATCTTATTCAGCCTCCGACATCATAAAAAGCACTGGTGGGCTTTTGAACTCCTGCATCCCCCGTGCTTTAGCACAGATGGTCATAAAGAAGCAGAGGCCAGGCCTGGCCTGTGTTTTCTTAAATACAGAGCATTTGGGATTCTCAAACAGAGCCACGCTTTTACGGCAAGTCTATTACATAATTCCTAGCCTGTCCACTGAAAACAAAGGGAGTGTAAAGTTAATGCGCCGAAACGCAAACATAGGCTCCGAATAGCCCAAGGTGAAGAGGAAGGAGACCTGAGCTGGTTGGGTTTGTTCTTTGATGAAGTGTTGATAAGAGGGAGGAAGAGAGTCAGGCTCGAAGACTCAAATGTACAGGTCAAACACCATGTATAGTGTTCTTTGTAACTTCTAGTAATCGGTTTACTAAGAAAAAGCAATAACAACGAATGTATGTATTGAATAGGAAAAAACTGGGGTTACGAGATAAAGTTGCATTATTGTGTGTGCGCGTGTGCATAAAGACAGTCTAAATGTTAAGCAGGAGGGGTTACAGACCTCTCACAGATAAGAGTAAAGGGTAAACGACACATGAGGATGCTGAAGAGGCACTCAAGACAGGACATTATGACTAGAGAGACCTATGTGAACAAAGATTACCACCCACGGACAGAACGTTACCGAACCTTGGTCTGTCCAGACTTGGTGACGGCACCCAGGAGCGGGAGCAAAATTATTATAACAAAATAGGTTAATAAAGAGAGACCGGTTTGTTAACTTTTCTCAAAATGAGAAAAACACTCGTCTTACAAAAACAGCATTAAGAGCTCTGTTTGTTTGAAAAAAAGAGAGCAAATGATCAGTGATTTATTACCGCTGCCTGACTGAATCAAGCGGCAACTTCGATCCTTTGAAAGATAATCTCTCCAGGAGATCTTCACCAGGAGCCCATCTGACCTGGACAGCACTCAAACCCAGCATTAGACCTAAATGGGGCCCTAAATTTTGAAAGATTTATGTGCAGGCAAACAAAAAATGAAAGAAAAATCCAGAAAAAAAAGATCCAATACATAATACTCGAGTGTGTTAAACCGCAGTTTTCTGATGACGGCGTGTGTAAATCACGCACGGCGCTTGGCAGAGGCTTCATCCTCTTTGCTGCCGCTCGGAGGCTGTGCAGTATGGCCACCCCCATGCCTCTGTTTACTACGGAGCTCTTGCCAGAAACAAGGCCGAAGGCTTGGGTTATCTCAGCATTAATAACCTGTTGAAGTCGGAGTTTCAACATCAGTTTAGCTGTGGATTAGAAGGGCAGCGCTGAAGGCCAGTTATGGTTTGTGTTAATATATGATGAGAATATGAACGAAGTGTAGATATCTCACCGAATGTGGCAAAGAGACGGAGAGGGTAGGAGATAAGTAGACATGAGTGTAGAGGACTGTTTCACTCTGATGCTTTGAAAGAAGTGCCATGTTGAAAAGTGGCGGTGTACATTAAACAGCTTGTCCACCACTGTGTTATCAGACTTCACACTAGGACTGCAGGACACGGATACCGATAACGCAGAGGACGAGGATGTCTTTAGTTCTACTTGTTTGATGTCCCGGTGAATAATGTTGGTTGGCCGCTTTCCAGACACGAAACAAAGCAGAAACAAAGTGATGAAAAAAAAGAAACTGTAAAAGTTGACTCATAAATTGAGGTAATTCATGACAAACCCAAACATTACATATGACTTTAATCTTTAAAAACGGATACAAATGAATTCTTTTTATTGCTAAACTGAAGCACCAATCAGAACCTGGGAATAGATACTAGCAAACAAGAACCATCAAGGTGCCTGAATAAAAATACTTCACAGCCACCAATACAGTAAATACATAAAAACACAAACACACATGCGAATATTTGTACAGTATGTCACTCGCTGTAAGTTAAGGAGGGGCAGAGTAACACGCACATGCTCCAAGTGGGCAGTGTATACAGCGTGCACTGCTATTACGAGCTGTATTATTTCTCAGACGGCCACATATAAACACAGGCGGGTGTGCTGGCACTGAATCAGCAGTCTGAGTCAGGAGTCTGGGGTCAGCGCCGCCTTTGTGTCCTGCCTGTGCTTACGCTACCCTGAGAAAGGCCACAGTCCAGGCAAGCCTCTCATTTATACTGCACAAAAACTCCCAGGGTCACACCAATTTTTTGAGCCCCTGCCAAGCAGTTGCAGTCAGCTTTTTAAAAATAATACAAGAGCAGCATACTGTTCACATTGCAATCTGCATAACCTGAATGCCAAACTGTTTGAAATACAGGGTTTGGGAATTTGCAAAAAAAATAAAAATAAAATTTAACTACAACAGACTGTTACTTCTTTTATTGTATAATTTTGTTGGCATTAAAAAAAAAAAAAAAAAAAACAAGGAGGGAAACTGCAACATGAAAAAAAAAAACCTGTGTGCTGAAATGTTTAAAGACCTGCAGAGCAGGTTTTCAAATTAGCAAAGTGAGCTGAGGATCAATGAATATGCAAAAGGGTGTACAGTATTTCCCACTCTGGTCGTTGTGTTAACTTTACCCTCTCTGAACACAAAGCCTAATCATCAGTCACTCCTCCCCTTAATTCAATCATCAGCCTTCATTCAATTATCCAATATAATATGCAAATCAACCCAACAATGGCCAACGAATGCTAATTGCGTACATCAAAATAATTAAATTGGATTGGATTGGCAGAGGAGAACTGAACCGCAATAAAAAGAGAGGCCGTATTTTTAATTAACGGCAAAAATGCTTTAAATTAGAATCTGTAATAAGCCCATAAATTGCTGGGTCTCTGACCCTCCCATGAGGACGGTCAATCCTCAGGAGACTCACATAACTAAAGCCTGGAGGAGTGAGTCAGGTGCTGTGACAGACCGTCATGTAGCTGGCAGGAAGCTCTATATCTCACCGATCCATGTTCTACCTCCTGCTAAAGCTTTAACAAAGAACAAATGCCAAGATTAAAACCACACACCATGTCCTTGTGGTAAGGCAGAACATGGCACAGAGGTGCCATAGCTGCTGTATTATTCAGCAATTGTATCAGCTGTTTGTATGAGGAAAACAGAAAATCTGGCTCATGATCTAGTGAACCGCTTCTAGAAGCTTAAATGTACCTTGACCACACACAAAACAGCACTTTTGCAATTTATTCAGTTACACCCGCATAAAAAATATTACTAGACCTGGCAACTCAGTGTAACAGAACAGCGGTCTCAGTCTTTTTAGGAAAGATTTTTTTCCAAGACATTTCCAGGACTTTCTCCATGAACTGTATACATGAGAGCTGTTGATCACACAAAGGTTATTTTACAATGACTCACATTTGCCAAGATCCTTAACATTACAGTCAACAATACAGTGCCTGACTGACTGAATGACTGAAAAACACACACTTTTTATGATTTGATCTCAGATTTTATTTAAGATATATGAAGTTAAGTACTATACACTGTGGTCAGTGCGAGAACAGAAGCTCTCTTGGTTTAAACCTAATCCACACACATTGACCCCATGACACACTGTGGTCAAATCTACCTCAAACTGACCTCATACTGTTCTCAAACTAGTACCACAATGACCTTACAATGACTTCACATAGTTCTCACATGTTTTTCACACTGGCCTAACACTGTTCCTCAAACAACTCTCACTAGCCTCACTTTACCCACAATGTTCTTAGTCTAATCTTACACTGGCATCACACTGTTCTGAAACTAGCCTCACACTGTTCTCTCACTACTCTCAAGCTAATCTTATAGTAGCCTCACACTGTTCTCAAGTTAGCCTCACAGTATTCTCTCACTGGTCTCAAGATAGTCTTAGTACATTAGCCTCAAGGTATCAAGCACAAGTCTAATCAGGGGTATACTTAGGAAAGCTTCTTAGACATGTCTTTTTTGCAATAAGATTTGATCTTACTGGGGTCCTGTTAGTAAAATAAGGGAAATTTAAAGATGGTTCCATACAGTAGACTGGCTTTGCTGGACAGTGAGTCTGATGTGCCCCTGATGGGATGTAATATTTTAATTTTGAAGCGTAAAGAGATAGATTCTTTAAGTAATGAGCAAAATACTTGCATATATTCAAGGCCCTTGAAAAGAGAAAATAAAAAAACTAACTTTTGCACAACTATTCCCAGGGTGTTTAGCAGAAACAATTATACTACACAGGAAAATATTTTTAAAACAGGTTTGTGATATTTTATGACTATTTTATGAGGGGAAAAAAAAAAGCGCAATAGCACTAGGATTCCCAGTGGACATGTGTTATAGCCTTTTATTCCGCAGCGTTGAATTCTCACAACTGAATGTGTTAATTAAATTTCTTTAACAGCAGCTCTGACGGTCACTCTAGGTTTAATTTAAACAATAGCTTCATTAATGCACAATATTAATTCACTCGCTCTAATGCATCATTTCTATAGAAACAGCTAAATCACAAGGACTTATATGTCAGATGTACCACAAAAATTAATGCACCTGTTATAATAAATTATTTAAAAAAAGTAATAAATTTCTGTATAATTTAGTATGAATTTAAATAAGATTGAAATTAGGGCTCTGTAATAGCAAGTTTCTCAACACAGATGACTGCCCTGTCTGGTATCTCAATAACTTGACAAGTTGTGTCTGTTGCCTTATTAACATGAAAAAGATGAGGTAATGTAAGGATTTACAACTTCTATAATGCTAGTGATGATATAACGTATTTCATAAACAGCATTAAATGTGACAATAAATGGTTAAAAATCACAAAGTATAAAATTAATAACTGCACCTGTGGCAAATTGCTGTGGTACAAGAGAAATGAAACACCTCATGCTGTGCTATTGTAGGAAAATTATCCACTTTGGCGTAGTATCTCTGCTTTGTATCGGACCACATCACCCCATCCAGGGGTTAATGATTATCCTTCAAGAACATTGCCTTTGGTGTTTTATTTCTGATATATTGTTGTTTTAAAAAAAAAATATTATTACTATACATAAGCTGTAAATGTAGTGAAATAGATAACATCAGTTTCTTTTCCCACTCTCTTTGTATTTGTGGCTTTTCGATGACAGTTTCTATGTTTCATCCTCATCAGGAAGCAGAAGCAGCTTGCATATAAACAATAATAAACTGCCAGGTTTCAGCAGTGTTAGATCTGTAACAGATCCCCCACTGGGAACTGCCATGGTAGTGAGTTTTCTCTTTAAACAACTTCAATAGACTGTTGTGTTTACGTGTCCACATTTGGCTCACCTGGTTGTCTGGGTGGTTGACGGTAAAGTAGCCGATGCAGATGATGACCTCATGCAGCAGTTCCTCTGAGCTGTGCTGTGAGCAGTACCACAGGAGAGAGCTCACGATGTGTCTAAAGGCCAGAGACAAACCCTCAGCTCCCAAAACAGACTGAAAAACAGCAACAAGAATCATCACATCGATCAGTCACAGGTCACATATCGTCACATATTTAATAAGATCAAAACCAGGCAAATCAAATAAGGAAGCAGATAAAGGTTAGGAAAGTAGTTACCTGATCATTAGTCTAAAAGGAATACTCATGCTTGAACTTAACTAGACTACTCTAAACTGTTTATGTATAAGACACATGGTACATTTTGGAACATAAGAAGATAACTAACGTCTCAAAGTGGATGAAAAACACGTTGGACTTGTTGAGGAGGACTTGTGAGAGTCTTTCCACAGCTCTGGAGACAGAGAGGTCCCACTCCAGACCCCCCAGTCTCCCTATAGAGGAGATGCTATCAGCGAAGTCACAGACAGTATTTATTAAACATGTCAGTATGACAAAGCGCCTCAGGGTCAGCACTGAGACTACTGACATTAGCTGTGTGGTGTGAGATCTGGAGATGGAAGGTCTGAGTAAGCAGGCACAAACAACAACTCCTAAATAATGCCAGTGTATGAGCACAGTATAAAAAAAAAAACCCTACCAAATAACATCGCGTCAAACCGCTACAGTGACGAAACACACCTTCAGACCTTCAATAACAGCAAAATCAGGTAGATCTAATTTTTCACACGATTGGCACAGTAGGTAGTATTGCCACCTGACAGCTCCATACAGTTTAACCATACTGAGCTCACATTTCTGTCTGTGTGGAGTTTGCGATGTCTGCATGGGTTTCCCCAGGTTCTCTTGTTTCATCCCCCTGTCCAAAAACAGACCAGTACCAGAATAGGCTACGCTAAACTGTGTGTGCATTTACAATATGTTCTTTTCCCAGCACTTAAGCGAATTAGCGGAATGAGATCAGAACAACGATTACAGTTGAGAAAAATCTCCACACCATGCCACATACCACTGGAACAAATCAGTTCAACACTACCTGATCCAGATCTCACCACAGGGTCTTCGCTTCCTATCATCACCCTTCACTGTAGCATATAGAACACAAGGTGGGTACTCTGGCCTTAGGCCACCATTATGAGTTTCTCTTGAAGTGGCTGAGATCACATAGAAGTTGAAGAGTGCTATGGGGATGTTAATGAGAGACTCTTTGGTGTCAAAGCAGTAGAAAGGGGAGGAGTTGAGCTCTTAGTTGAGCCCGATTAACCTATTGGTAGCTCTGTTTGCTAATGTGAACCACAAGGCGATTACATTATTATGGTCCAAAAACATCATTATTTAAAATGTTCGTAAAACTTTGGCGGTGCTGCTTTGACTGCCAGCTGTTTTAAATATAGAAGAGAAAAAACAGAGAGCACAGGGAAGAGAAACCCGAACACACATAAGCGCACGCGCAAAGTGTGAGTAATTACTGAAACCCATTAAAATAATTCATACACTTCCTGCATTTCCTCCATCACGCCTCAGTGTTTACATGGTGATTTACCATCATGAATCCATCCTTTTCTCTTCATCAGGCCGGCTAACGTACGACCGGACAGGCTTCATTTAGTGCCTCTCTCCATCCGCATAGCTGACCCAAAGACTTCAACACGACTAGTCTGGGGTCGGGGGTCAAGCGTGTTTATGTCCATTGGGCTCGCTTTGTTCTAGTAAGAAATACTGATCGCCTGCCAGTGTGGCTGGGATTCGAACATCGGTCAGATCATCAGCCGTGCTAGTCGACCTACTGTCTGAAATCCTGAGCACAGGTACAATTGCAAGTCCATTCACATGCCCTCAAGAGTTTTGACAATTTTTTTTCTTCCTCCGCTGTTTGGAATGTCTGTTTGAGGGATGGGCTTAACATGGCATGTAGTCAGCTAGCTCTAGGCAAATCTGTGGGCCTGTCCTGTGCGTAAGAAAAACAAGCCATGCAACACAATTTTGGCCAGACAGTGCGGCTGCAGTGAGCCCAACCTCATAGCGGAGATGGACAGCAGGGTGTACGCACCCTTTCTTATGTCATAAAGCTGTGCTATACAATGTTCCCCAGGCACTGGATACAGATTATGCAAAAGCATCTGGAATGAACACCATACTAGTAATTCAGAATAGGATTGAATAGGAACAAGACAATTATCAGCACTGGTAGTTAAAGGTTTAGACCCGGGATTTTCTGGTGCAAACGGTTTAAAATCAATCAAAAAGAAAAAAGAAAAATAGAGGTTACCCCTTATGGGCTATATACATAGTAGGAATTAAATCAGGATAAATTTTCGCTGCACGGCTTTCAGATTAAAAACAGGTGCTTTCTCTTTTAGACACTGTAACTGAGAACACCAACTTTGGTTTAATGGAAAAGAACGTGAAGCTGTTTTTCTTTTAGTAAAAAGTGAATTGACTTTTTTTTGGCTTCATTTGAAACTGAGAAAAGTTATTCTACATATAAATGAATACACAGGATGTGGGACTGACGATTCTCATTTGTATGAAGTGTTTTTCTGTAATCCAAGAGCTGTTTCAATTATTTGCCTGTCGGAAGAAAAAGAAGTAACCGCAATTTCAGGCGGAGGAGGACAAATAAAATTAACAAATCAGAAAGAGAATAAAACTGTGGTGTAAGTTTAAGTACGTGGAGCCAAAAATATGAAAGAACCGCCTATAAGCAAGGGTCCAAGCAAGTTAGCTGTCACTATCTGTATATTTTATAATACATGTCACTAGAATGAACAAAACATAGAAACACAATTCTGCTCTCTGGAGCACAAACAAGAAAACTTGTCAGTATGTCAACATTCGTTGAATACTCAAACTGACAACCTAAGTCTATGATGATTTGTTTCCGTATAGTGTTTAAAATATCTCATACAACAATCTGATATGTTATAATAGACTGTCGCACTACCAGTATTAACACTCGCATGGTGGTGCATGGGATTTAAGGGTTTGGGACCCTGCCTAAAGTGCTATCCCGAAGAGCCCTACTGGGAGAGTACCTGGAAGGCAGTGAGGTCAAGCAGGGCAAATCTGTTGAGGAAGCGCAGGCCCTGGAGTGCCACCTGAATCACAGCGGGACTGTAGGCTTCCTGGAGTGACGCCACGCTGCCAGACTGGGGCTCAGGCACTGTGCTGTGCAGGAGGATACAATACAGCATGTGCAGCACTCCAACAAGGTCGGTGTTCTGTAGCAGCGCTGTCAGCCCAGTGGGGTCCTGCCGCTTGTTGTCAAAGATACTGGAGGAGCTGGGAAAGAGATGAGGGGGGGGGGGGGAAGAGTTCCAAGAGATGCATTATGGGTCCTGAAAGGAAAGTATGTGGCCGACACATGTTTCCATACACAGCTCCAAGACAAACAAACAGTGACGTTCATTTACTGAAATATGCACAATATAGGTACACATACACACGAAGTTTGGGAACACATTTTTTAAGAATAAAAATGATATTTCTAAACATTTGCATGACATATGGGGGCAGAAATATGGCTATTCCCTTAGCTAAGGTGTTCCCTCATTGTACCGAGGCAAACTTCAAGGCAAGCCGAACCAACTCCCCCTTGTTTATGTGCTATTCATCTGAACCACAGTCCTTTCAAACAAAGTCAAACATGTGAGACAGCTCTTCACCAAGCCTGGAGTGGTGAGAGGCATCTGGAGAGGGAGACTTTGACAAGCGGCTCAATGTCTCACAACCCAAGGAGGTGCTGGCTGCTTTCTTAACCGCAGAGAGTCAAAGACCTAGGTTGCAGTGAGCGAGAGAAGTCTGGTCCCAGCGGCTTCTAGATTTACTCGCTAGACCAGGTCCTGTCCACTCGGATATAAATAACGAGGCGAAGCTTGTCTGCACGGCATGCCTAGGGGGCAGAGAAGCTTAACTGGTCATGTTCAGTCCCGTAGGAATCAGAACCCGGCACTGGAGCAGTTGAACTGTGGATTTTGTCTGGTTACAAGAAGAGAATGTGTAATTGTCTAACCCCATCTGCAACCATGATCTGTTAAAGGCACGTTTAAGGAAAGAAGGAACATTTCCTCTGACAAAGCATTGATGAATCACACTAGAAGACATGAAGCCTGTAAGCAATGCAGCTTACATTCCAGTTCACTCCAATACAAACACATCACAGCTCTGTAACCCAACAAACTTCAAAAAAAGAAAGAAAAGAAAAAAAAGAAAAAAAAAACCTGAAGATGAAACTTTTGAATCCTACAAAGAGCTTTGACAGCCAATGCACCGCCTTCACAATACAAACTACTGTCTTTGGCCCTTCTCCGCTCCAGCACATTTAATTACAACCCATCTTATGGGATTTAAGACAGCATGTTTGTGTATTAGCCTGGACAACGCCGGGTGGATTAACAGGCTTGGTAACTCCACACCCCAGTCACAAATTATACAGCAACAGTAAAGCTGTGTTATCAGGCTGATCTGAGATCTGCTTTGCCATTTCTCTAATGACAGAGGTTAGAGTATTTGGATAGGAGCAATTCCAAGATCAGCACAGTGGGGATAATGTGTACCTGGAATGACACTAAAGATAAAGCTGGATCTTGATGTTGAGAACCCAGTGGCCCAACAACAACACACATCTTAATGAGTAAAAGAAGTGCAGGATTTTGAGCTTCCAAAGCTGTTCTTGGATCAGTTCACCCAAATCCAAATCCTTAGCATACCATTTAAAGAGTCAAAATCCTAAAGGAGTTCTCAGGGTAGCCCAACTTGCACAGACACTCAGGATTAGCGTCTGTGTGAGGGAACAAAGGCTCGGTTCTCTCACTGTGACTCTGCATGACAGGTTCCACATCCCCTGATTGGGAATCAGCCAGCGCGTGGGATGAAAGTGAAGGCCTGACAGTGGCAATCTGAGCCTGCTCACCAACCCTGAATCAGCCTGCCTGATTCAACCGTGCTTACAGCTAAACCTCTGCTAATGCAGCTATTGTCTGCCTGATTTACAGTTAACCAGGGAGAAAAACACGGCGGTTTAAATTCGGAGTAAACCACTGCAGAGATAGAAATTCTAAGCAAACCAGAAGATGGGTGGTAACAGTTCTGCACAAATCCTACCGAGCAGCAAGAGTTCAGCAGCCATCACTGAGCACAACTCAGCTCATGACAGGTAATTATTAGTATAGCACATCAACACATGCTGTGATTTAGAGTTAAAGAACAGGGGTTTGCCTGCCCTCTGGATGTTACCCCACTGTGCATGCCGTTACTTGAAGTCAACCAAGTGTGGAGTGTGGAAATTAGCAACTGTGTAGTTACATGACCTCCTCTGCCAAGCAAATCCCACGACACAGCAAGCAACAGAGAGCAGAAACACTTCAAAACATCCAACACAATATTTGAGCTGGAATGACTTTCTGGCTCTCCACCTAGTGAATAATGATCGTATGGAGATATAGATGGCTGGATTAGAAGGATGTTGATTATAATATGGCACTGTGGAGTGGAGCTATTAAAAGTGGAGAGCTGTTGCTGCTGGGGTTTCTCACAGATATTTAGTGACATGGAGTCGGGGAGAGGGAGAGAATGGTGTTAAACAGCTGGACAGTGTTACAGCACACAGCAGCTGGACTTATACAGTACAGAGCTGGGCACAGGAGTGAGGGCAGGACTGGTCAACATGACCGAGACGGACGTAATGATATCAATAAACACTTGCCGACACAAAGACGCTCAACATTTCAGAAGGTACATTTTACAAGTGTTATAGACATCAAAGGTTTTATGAGAGGAAAAAAAATAAATAAAAGAGATACAGAGTTGAGTCACTGCCAGCCTTTCCTCAGAGTTTGGGCTCATAGAGCTAGACTTCATGAAAACACACTCGTATACATAAAGTACATACATACTGTACATACACAGACAGACAGACACGTGTGTGGGTGGGCTGAATGCAGGAGTTTACAATAAAGGAGATGGAACTGGATGAATAACTACTGACTGATGACATACTGGTATCTGTGTTATAGCAAAAAAGGAAACGGGCGAGAGACGGGAAGAGAGAGATGGAAATGCCACTCACCGGGGGTTGATGGCAAAACACAACTTGCACATGGCATTGAGGAGAGCTGTAGCCTGCTCCAGAAAGGCAGACATTTTAGGACTCTCATCGATCGGGCATTGCACAGACAGGAAGCAGCTGTACAGCTTGTCAATCACACCCATATTCGCCACATAGCTGAGGAGATACAAGATCTAACGTTAGTAGGTGCATAAAAAAATGTGAAATAAATTCATAAACAAATACATTTTACACAATTATAATACATTATAATATTATGACAATAATCAGATTATAGATTGATAAAATATACATCATATTATTTTTCTTTTCCTTGAAGTGTGTATACTTTTTTGCGCTTGACTCTGTATAAAGATACAGTCATCTACTGTAGATGAGTCTGTGTAGATAGATAGATAGATCTAGGAACCTAGAATTTATACCAGATATGACACATGATATTGTAAAAAAAAAAAGAAAATAAAAAAAGAATTAGAATCAAGAGAAATAATAGGGGCACTATACATTAATTGTGCATTAATTGTGCACGGCTTGGGGCAGTCCTACTTGGGCCAGCTATAATTACAACACAGCTCACTTAAAAATGTGACATGACACAGCAGATCAGCGAACAAGCAGCATATTTATGTTGATTCTACCTCCCAGTATTGGCGTAATGGATATCTTATCATTTGATTTACATCTACAGGCCAGACAACTATTGTAAATTATACTTCAAACAAAAAAGTTGAGGGTGTAGAAAGTCTAAGGGTGCAATTTGAATAGGGTTCTAAAGAGTTCACTACAACGTTTGCACCATAGCAGGCTGACTTCGGGGTGGTGGTGGTGGTGGTGGTGGTG
>JAOTQY010000010.1:11351340-11365314 GCA_026413445.1 Dolichallabes microphthalmus
CTGGACAAAATCACACAAGCATTCTGTTTAAGCATTTCAGCAAAAAAAAAAAAAAGTAAAAAAAATTAATAAATAAAAAATGCAACAAAAGTTGAGTTTCCATCATCGTTCTTAGAGGGAACAAGAAAAGTTGAGAAAGTTTGAACTGAAGATGTGCTGTTCTTTGTTCTATTGCAAGTAGTTTATTAAGACAGATAGACAGATAGATACTTTCTTGATCCCAAAGGAAATTCCAGAAATGACACTCTTAGAGTTTATACCTTATTAAGGCACTTAACTGGAACCACAGTTATACCTTTGGAGGTATCTATATATTGCAGTGCAATTTTATAATTGATAACCTTCATTCTACAATACACAGGGTTATGATATTTTTGAATATTTAAAACTCAATAGCTAATAAAAAGCAAGCCTTAGTGACGGTCTGTTAGCTGAATGCCGGTTCATTTCCTGTGAAGTTCCAACCCTGGTCCAGGGTCCACTTTTAGTGTTTTAGTGCTGCCACTAAAGGGCTATTAATTAGCTAATTATGGACCATTTAATTTGGGATTGTTAGTAGCTAAAATGTGCAGGACAAGGGTTACTTCAGGGAGCATTTGTATTAGCTAAATCGAGGGACGGATAATTTCCCATTTCTGTAACTACAGCACAGAAAACCAGTGTTTGTTTCAATAATTCCTATAAAATTCATAGGTTCCTAAAAACGGCTTTCTGCACCTACATATTAATGTCGTGCTGTATGGTAGCTTTCACAGGCTATCTGCAGGGCCATCCGTCTTCTACAGTCGTGTCATGGTGGTAGTTTCAATACTGTCTCTGTTGTTACTGTGTAATGAAAGAGAAGCTGTGCACATGGATCCATTCCATCCTCTTCGTCATTCTCTATGTCACACTACTGTATGATGGAGACTTGATATGCCCCCCAGTATGTGTTTATACGGAAGGCCTGACAAAAACAACCGACTTGAATTTTGTACACTGCTGTCTCTTTCACTAAATTGTAATCAGTTTATGAGACTAATGACAGGGGAAGGAGATGGCCACTCGTACTCGCTGCCCCTAGACCAGTCAGTGGTAACGAGAGCACATCACACACTCCCAGCATCCTGTATCAGTGAGGACAGAGGATTCAAACAGCAGCTACCAGGTCAGCCTAACAGCCTCACCGCTTGATCAATATCCATTTCCTGAGGCATCTGATTACAGTGTAATGCAGGTATTGAACTTCATGCTTCAGCAGTCTTCAACCACACTCATATCTGCACCTCCTACAGTCTCGGAGAGAAGCCGCGGAAAAACCCGGAAAAAAAATCGCATTAAACAAACGCTTGGACCTCACAGATCGATCTTGCAGCTCTTTCAGACAATGCGTATCTTCTCTCCAGCCTTAGGCCAGGGCTCTCTATGTATCATATCTGCTATTGATTTCTTAATTTAGCTATTCAGTACCCTTTTAATTGAATTATCAATCCTTTTCCTTTTACACTACCAGTAAAAACCACACACACACACACACACACACACACACACACACACACTAATGGAGCGAGACAAATATCAAGTGTTAATGTAGGAAGTGGAGTTTCCCCATATCAGGCATTAGACATTGTTTGCTAAGCAGGAATATGGTCTCAATTAGTGGGAAGTAGGATGGGATAATGACTTGTGGTTAAACTCCAATTATGAGCTGAACTTTCTGTGGTGGAAAAAAAAAAAACACAGAGGTTTAGATTAAGCACTGAAATGAAAACGCTTACCCGAAATTTAGGGAGCGGCGAACACTGGGAGATGGAACAAGTCTGTCTTTTGAAGGACTAGGCACGACATGTCGTCCAGGGGACATCTTGCGGACCTCCCATGCCAAAGAAGTAGGCCTGGTAAGATCATCAACACCGATTCAGGCATTACTGTTTGTCACACTGAAGCCATATCCCATAATGGATGCTTTAACCGAGAAACTAAATATTCTGCAATTTTGTTAAAGCTTATTACAAAGATTTAAGCAGTTTCAAATCCCAGCAGTCATCATTTTTCACTCACCAATAAAGTGTAAATTATACTTTATACTGTGGGGGAAGGGGGAAAAAAAGTGTGTGCAAAACTTGATCAATAAAGAGTCTGTGCTAAACAGGGGAGCAACTTAAAAGCTCGGGTTTATACCTTAATCAATGCGTTGTGTTGGTGTTGTGGTAATTTCAGCCATTCAGTTAAAGAGAAACCAATAAATTGGCGGATCCCCTTAAATTACAGCTGTTCCTATTGATCCGCTGCAACTGGCACACTGATTTAAAAGAGTCCCCAATGTGCATACGTAGGTAGAACAGATCACCTGTTTTGGGCATCAGTTTTCTCCAGCTTCTCCTGCAGCTGGATCCAGTCAATGAGAGCTTTAAAGTCCCGTACATAGTTGTCCAACATCATCAGAACTTCCTAAAAGAAAACAGGCGCAAATGAAGGATAACTAAAGATTCAGTTTATTTATGAAAAGATTAGGGGGAAAAAAAGTGATTCATAGGAGAAGAAGTGCATCATTACAGTGAGGAAACACAGATTCAGTTATTCATGGTGGTTGACTGATTCAGATATATTACATCCATATTTGGAGTAATATTTTTTTCAGGGGAGGACAATTGCCAACAAAAACAGTTATCAGACACTTCAAAAAGGAAAGTTAGTTCAAAGAAATTTTCCTATGCTTTCTGCAATAAAATATTGACAAATATAATTTAGAACCGTTGTTATAGTGTTAACATGCATCACTCATTCCTTCCGAGGTCCATATGACCAAGTTTTTGATTTCTTTTTCCGAAACTTCATATAAATAAATAAATTTACACACAACATTCTGTTAACCGGACTGGCTGACCACGGCCATACAATTTATAGCAGCTTAGCCACCACATCCATTCACTTTATAGGTGGTTGCTACACCCATTCACATTATATAAATATTGGCACACCCATTCACTTTACAGCAAGTTAACGCCATCTATTCATGGTGTATATTAATAATAGTAATGATGATGATAATTTCAAGACATATATTTTGCCTTTGATTAATATTTCAACAGTGTCTATTTGGACAGTACAGTAGCATGTTGTTCTCATGTCCAAAAGGGAAATTCATTAATTACAATTCAACACGATTCCTCTGCACCCTGTCGTGGGTACGTATATCTGAGCCAAGCTTGTCGTGGGACAGAAACACAGACCTGTGCAGCTGATCTGAAAGGCCTTTTACTGAAGCCAGTCAGGAGGGACAAGACGCAATGTCACAGCAGAGCCCCAGTGGAGGTCTTGATCTTCAGGCCAACAGAGGGGCTCCTGTAACCCTAAACCTCGCCCCACCTCCTCCAGCCTCTGCAGACAAACAGGCTAGGGCATCGAAGAAGGGTCACAGTCACTGGAGCACAGTCAAGGAATCACTCCATTCACAAAGGACAAGAGAGGACAAAAGTGAAGGAGGGAAAAACACCACCCCTCTTTGCTGCCTCGCTGGTCCCCTACAAGAGGTGCAGCTGAAATTACCAATTAGTTTAGCAAGAGAGGGCTGGCAAATCTGATTGAGGCTCTAATCATTTCTAGTTACTGGCGAAGGGAGCGAGGCAGATGACGGCATCTCATTGTCTGCGTGACATTCGATCCGCGGGAGGGAGGGAGACTCTGGGGAATCCCTGAGCCTAAACAAAGCCGTGTAGCACAGAGCTCAGCGTGGATTCCTGCTCCAGCATGGATTACTTCAGACCTTCAACCACTACCTAGCCCAAGAACTTCTGCCAAACCTGAACTAAAAGAAATGACATCTGAGCCAGTGTGGCCGCAAAGCCTCTGGGCCATATAGAGATGCTCGCCAACATTTACAGACTTTCAGGACTAGCCTAGTGCCCTAAATACCACTGCCGGACACATACTCTTCTAAATCCTCTCCTTGCAGGGGTTCAACTAAGGGTCTGACGGCTCTGCCACAATGTGTGTGCGTGCGTGCGTGCGTGTGTGTTCTGAACAATTCTGAACTGGTTTTGCAAGCTTGTACTGCATGAGAATGCCAGATAAATTCAGGCTGATTTCATATGATTTTTGGAGTAAAAGATGCATTTTGTGTGATTACAAGACTGATACAAGTCTGTAATTATACACTTAGTTACACCTGTAGTGAATATAACATTTTAAATCAGGACCTACATCTCTGCCCCCTCTGTTTCCTTAGAGCTAAAAAGACAGGTAGGTCAGAGGCTAACTGCTAACAGCTAGCCTAGCCTTCTTCAGCCCTGTTTGAACTTTAATATCTCTGAATGTTTAAGATGGCAATCTTGATTAAAAATATTTACACGTAAAAATAATAAATTACTTGCTGCACAATTAACTGCTCTTATGTCAAAATCACGATATGGACCTGTGTAATTATTTAATCACAAAAGGTGACTTAAAAAAAATTTAAATTACAATCGAAATATGTGTCAAAATATATATGTTTATTATAATTTTTTTAATTAAATAATGCAGCGATAGTTTATAATAAAAAAACGTAATTCCACTTGTTTTGTCACCAGAATTACATGTTGGTAAAACAGCAAAACGGGGCGGGAAATGCCTCACAATGTCTCACAAATGAAGGGGTTTAAAAAAGCGTCATATTTCCCAGGTGTCTCTGGTTTATTCGTTCTGACTGGGTAAGAAAATGCACGTCAGCCTGGGGGTGTTTGAGGCCAGTTTGTTTAAAATTACATCACTGAAAATGTGAAGAAAAAAAACTAACAAACTGAAAAGAAAATCAAAAGACACTACCCGAGTTGCATTTCAGATGGAAAATTTCCACAAACATTTGAGACCTATATTAACTTATGAGACTTATATTAACCTGTTAACCAGATTCCCCAGTTTTATCAAAATGTACAATAAAAAAAATTCTATCGTTTGCCGCTCCAGTGGGTTGTATTGCCATGTCATGACTCCAGATTCCCCAGTTCAATCTTGAGCTTGGGTTACTGTCTATGTGGGTTTCCTCCAGAAAACATGCCAGTAAGTGGATTAACGACTCTAATCGCTAATTTACCTGTAGGTATGGATGAGAGTATGAATGTGTGTGCATGATGCCTTGTAATAGACTGGCATCCCATGCAGGGTGTATTCCCACCACGTGCACAGTGTTTTCACGGTAAGCCCTTGACTCCTGAATCCAACACTCATTCATGAATGAACAAATAATGTAAAACCAAACAAGTAAAACTTCAAAACAATGGTGGTGACAGGGATGCATCCGCTGCAAGCAACTAAAGCCGTTTCTACAATGTGACCTGCTTAGGTCAATTTCAAAATCTAATCTCTTGATACAACTTCATACCACTTATTTTTGAGATATTACACAAAGGAGAATCTCAGAAAGACAGCAACCTCATGCAATTAATAATACTGAAGCATTTATTGGATTATGAGAATATAATGGACCTAATGAATCTAATTATAATTTACAAAATATAAAACGTATATAAAGCATCATAGCGGTTTGAATAGATGACTTTATTTAAGAAATCAATGTGCAATATGTATAGTTTTTCTTTCTCTTTCGCTCATTCTCTCTGTGTTTCTTAATCTATTTCTCTCTCTCCCTCACACACACACACAGATGGAGAGAGAAAAGAGCCACATATCACAGTCTGTGGTGGTATAAATCAGGCTAGGGATTGAGGAAAGGCCTGATAAGAAGTAATTAGGTGTGGGTCTGCAGGTTAAAGATGTGGGCGTTATTTGAATATGCGGATAAATCATCTTACTGGAACAATCAAGTCTCTAAGAGAAAAGGAATACAGGAACTGGCTCAGTGCCCTGTATTGCATCAACAAGTCCTCCTAAAACACGCTGGTGTGCCAGGAGGATTAGTGTACCAGCACCGCTTTAAACCACAGCACTTGTATTTCATGAGGTGACAACACAGGGTTTACACAGCATGGTGCCAAACAAAAAAGTCTAAAAATGCTATAATAACTCCAAAACCAACTTGATAAGGTCTCCTGTTGTTGGAGCCCATCAGTGTCAAGTTGTTCTGTAGTCTGAGACGTTCATAAAGTATTGTATAGTAGCCTTAAGAACACATTACCCCATCATGTTGATTTAAAAATTAACAATCAAACAGACAGAAATAAAATGCAGACCAGCAAACAGTACTGCTAAGTCCTGTCCCTAAAGTCTTTGACCCCTGTGGCAGAAAACAACTGTACACCAGGACCTTTCAGTAGTGAACGTGCAAGGATTAAAAGCATTGCATTGGTTGCCTGTTACTTTTAGGATAAATAAAAAAAATATATTATTTGTTTTCAAAGCTCTACATGGTTTAGCACCAACTTATATTGCTGATCTAATCCAGGAACAAAAGTCAACGAGATTATTACGATCTCAATCATAGAAACTTCTTGTTGTTCCTTGGTCTAAGATGAGGTCTAGAGGGGATCGCGCTTTTGCGGTCGCCGCCCCCTAACTTATGGAACAGTTTGCCTTCATATATTAGGGACCTTCCTACGCTTGGCCAATTTAAAAGCCATTTGAAGACACATTTTTTTATGATACCGTTCAATCAAAGATAAGTGTGAAGGGTGTTACTGTCATGTATTTCTTTTTTAAACTCTATTTTAGATATATGGCTATACTCTGTCTTTTATCTGTCTTTTGCTGTTTAGTGTGTTATTGTCTGTACAGCACTATGGTCAACATTGTTGTTTTATTCAGTGCTTTAGAAATAAATTTGAACTTTGAACTAGTGAAAGTGCATAGATTCAAATAAATAATTATTTATCCACTTCCTGCCAGTATTCATTTTATACAGAAGTCTCTCTTTCATCCTCCATCATTTTTAGATCCCTAATTTTTCTTTTTGCTAAATTTATTTCATCGACATGTTCCATGACATATGCGGTATGTATGTAAAGATAACACTAAATTTATAATAATAGATGTTATTATTACTATTAAGGAGTAAGAATTTAACATTTTAATAATAGTAGTAATAATAATAATCATTGTTATTACTATTATTAATCATAGTAGGAGTACTGTTAATGATAAGAATAATATTGGTTTCTGATACTTATTAGTAGGAATCACCAAGGAACTTCCGATACGATATCACGATATCTAGGTGCTAATTCAATATGCATTATTATTTTCTGTCATGAATTATTATACATATCCTATTTTGATATTAACCTTTTTTCAGATTTTGCTTAAATTCTAAATGAATTCAGCAAATAATTCGCTCCTAACACACAGAATCAGAGTGAATAGTTTTGAGTGCAGATTTATAGAACAACGCAACTTTTTCCACCTCAAAGATAAAAATATATAAATTATTATACATTTTTCTTTATAGATTTGAGTGATACACGTATTGCCACACTAACGAACTGCGATGCGTAACTGAATTGATTTTTCCTTCCATCTCTACTTTAATATTTTCTTAGCCCCAATTGCCCCAGTTCCATTGATTTAAATGTCAAGAATTTCAAAAATACTGTAAAAATAATAAATAGGCAACATATTATTCCTTTAGATTTAAATAATGAGTCTATAATATTAATACTGTTAAATAATGAATTCGTAATACACTCAAGTTCATAAGTGTGATTTGAATCCTGCTCTCGCAGTCATTACCTTTGCTTACCCCTGTAATGACATTAGCTCGTTCTACACTGGATGGCCAATGTTAGTGGACACCTGAAGCTCACACCAATCACACATACGAGTCTTCCAGAACCTGTTGCTACAAAGGTAATCACACACAGTTGTCTAGACTCAAGCATTGAGAGTTCTCATACATTGGAACCAAGATAACAATGTCCCTGTGCATACAGCGAGTGCCATAAAGACATAGTTTCCCAAGGCTGGTGTGAATCTCAAGAGTCCTGACCTCAACTCTTACTGAACACCTTTGGGATGAACTGAAACTCTGACTGTCTGCCAGACCTTCTTTCCCAACATCAATAATGCTCTCATGGCTGAATGGGCAGAAATCCCCACAACCAAGTTCCAAAAAACTAGTCGAAAGCCTTTTCAGAAGAGTGGAGGCTGTTATGGCAGCAAAGTGTCTAAACCTAAATTAATACCCAGAGTTTTGGAATGAGATGTATAAATGAAACACATAGAGCTATTATGGTCTGGTGACTTTAAATGTAGCCAGCAATGGAATCTCAAGCACTAGAGTTACCAAGGATGCCATATATATATTCTACAATGGCGTACATTCACGTCACGTTTTGTTGTTGCATCACCTAAAATCCGACACCCAAAGTGCACCACTAGACTAAACTACGGACCTTGTGAACCATTCCGGCAAAAATAGAGCAGCAGAAATTTATTTCAGCATACCATTTGTTAATTCAAATTGATGTATTTGCATTTAGTTACATCCAGGAACTGCAAACAGGCACAATGTCCATCTTACCAACGAAGAAATGATTCACTTATCAAAAGGTTCAGAAGCAGTTAGAGTTACTGTGTTGAAGTTACTGAACCAAGTCCATGTTCTAATGTGGATTTATATGTACAAGGTCAAACTGGAACATTTGATTGTGCCAAATTGGTGATTGTAACCATTGGTGACGGTGGAAAATACCTTTATTTCTCATTATAATCCCCTGCTACACTAATGCACTCATCCCAGATTTTCACTAGTGCTCAGAAAGAACACTTTCTCTGTACGTCGAAGCCATGATTGGACTCCCTGCTTCACTTCTAAAACACTAGCCTCCCAGGAACCCCTGTAACATGTGGAAATGGCTTGGAGCGATGTCAGAAGCATACAGGGGATGTGGCAATAACTCCTAGGCAAGTTCCTGCAACATGCAAGTGGTGTTCATGAATGTGGGTACAGTTCCCACAGACAGATGGATCTCTTCCACAGACTGATAACCTGTCTCTTGGTGACAAGTCATCCATCGATTTCCAAGGATCATGTGTTCTACTTGCTGAATGTTCACAGGAACGACTGCAGTGGGCTCCAAGCCACCATGGTTAGGATCGTTATTCATGGACAAGTCTCGTCTATAAACGTCCATCACTTTTTCACCTTGATTTACAAGAATTAGTTTTTCTTTCTTTAAAAACCATCATAAATCACGGTTTGACTTAAACGCCCCTCATAGTATACAAACGTGAAGAAGAAAGTAAGCTCTGCAAGACCGCGCTCTCCCTATACTGCATTTAATAGAAAGACAGAACATTCAAAGCGGATGCAACCTGGCAAAGTTGGGAATACTGAACACGAGGGATACACAGCGGGAACCCTAATCAAGCGCTACAGCACTGCGTACCAGCCAGAGTAAACACATGCCATGCTGTGTGGAGGCACGACCATGCCAGTGCACACCACACTATATTAGCTGGCTCTGTGCAGCTGCCGCACAGTAATACGGACCTGGAAAGACAATCAAAGCACTGTGGGAACGTTTTGTGTGGCTGACTGGTGTGTGTTAGCTCAGCTAACGGCAGTACATGCAGCTGGTTTTGCCCCCTACTCCTATAAGGCCAAAGTAAGAACAACGCCAGGGCTCCCTGTTCTGTTTAAAACAGTGTTATCAGATGTCATCTGATAGACCCCTCACTCTGAGGCCCTGGGCTTGCTCTCTCTCTACACACACACACACACACACACACACACACACACACAAAAATGGGGGAGGAGTAGGGGGAACTTTGTTTACACAGCGTCATCAATCTGCACTCCCTCCAGGAAGGCCCTAGAGAGCGGCCAGTGATAATTCTCTCACCAGCGCACCTTCAAAGCCCTCTCTGACACAAACCAGAAAACAAAAGGAATGTTGAAAGGAGGAGGGAAAAACTGGACAAATATCCAACCTGCCCAACCCTTCATTTCCCTCTACTGGCCGCCGAGTGAAACGACTGCTGTGCAACGCTTGAACTTATTTTAATCTCCGACTCGGACAGAAAAGGGTAATTCCTATCAAGAAGTTGACTCCGACAGCCGTTCCAGTATCTGACATCATTTCCTCTGTGACCATGGGGTAGTAGTAAATCTGATTGACTGTTGACTGCCAAAGCCCAATCCACATTCCTGAAGAGTAGAGACGGGGTTATCAGGAATCTTTATTGAGAGGTCAGCCAGACTTTCCTCTCAGTGACCTAGCACTGGGTTGGGGGGGAGAAAAAAAAAACCATGAAAATGCCAAAGAAATTAGGCAGCACTCCCTTCTTGGTGGATTAGCTTTGGCAGGGCAGTGCATAACTTTCTCAAGGAATATTTCTTACAGCATTGGGTTATCCTTAGGTCAGTGAAAACATTGTTGGCTGGTCGAGTTTTAAGGATTTTTAGTTCTCAAATATGAAAGAATTATAATGGCACGGACGCTGTCAGATATCTAACATTTAACACGTGTGATTTAAACCATTTAGGTGAGTGTGGCCCGGCTAGTCTGATGCTGCTTGTATGAAACGCTCTCAGTCCACTTCGAAGTGAAACAGCATAGCTTGACTGCAGCATGAACAAGAACGTAATGTACGTGTGTGCGTGCATGTATTCATGCAGACGTATTCAGAGTGTTTAGGCTGAAGAACAAACAAAATAAATGCTGGATACACTTCATAAAATACATCACAGAAATAATAACGCAAATAAACATTTACTTAATGCCTTATCGTCTGCTCCATCTCTTCACACAGGTTCCATGTGTGTGCTTTTTAAAAAGTTTATTTACCTTTTCTGTCACCATCACTTCTGACCAATGAATGAGCGATTTTTTGTGAACACGTTTCCCGTCCTGCTCCTTCTCATATGACTTCAGGACATTTTTTTAACCAATCCAAAAAGAAAGCGAGGCAAAAGTACACATTTCCCTCTGATCCAAAGTAGGAAAGCAGGTTAATAAATAAGAAAATGATCTATAAGCCTAAATATAGAAACGGGTCTGTAAAGATTTTCAGTCATCCACTTAACACTGAATGTCTTTTTCTACCCAAGTCAATGTGTTTGGATGTGACAAGAAACGTTACCATGTGAAAGCTTTATTGGGGAGGAAAAGTAATTTGGCTCGTACCTTACACTCGACGACGCTCTGGTCTGATTCACACGTGACGTAGATCTCATCGACGGCCCGGCGCAGGTTATCAAAGAGGAAGGCCCAGTAACGGGCCCGAAGATCTACTTTGCGTGGATGCCTGGTTTTAGTCGGGCTCTTCTCAGCTCCTTTGTCCAGCATGGAACCTGCTGCAGGTTTACAATCCAGCCCCACGACCTGAACCAACACACACACAGAAAATTTTACTCTTACTTTACAGACATTAACTGTATAACAAAATAAATAAACAAATACATCTATAAATGGTAAAGAAGCCTGGCTTGACTTGGCCCACAGAAAGCTGGTCTTTGCTTCACTCTAGTGGTGAACAGGGATTTCAAATGAAGCTTATGGAGGAAAATTCATGCCTGTTTTTTGTTCTTATGTTGTCCAGGGTTGTTGCGCTGTGGTCGTGCATTGCTGTTGTTCTGAGCCTTCGACCTTCCTGTAAGTCATGTTAAAAGAGCAAATGTTAAGCACAACAATCAGTTTTATGAAACGGCAGTAGGTCTTATTGGTCTTTACCCAAAGCGAATGCTTTTAGAGGACATTCATAACATAAACTGCAACAACAGACCATACATTTAACTGTGAGGCAAACTGATCACCGACGACATTAATATCCATTACTCATTTTAACATTTTAATTTTACAGCAAATCGAACATCACATATGCAATGCAAAACAGTAGCCTGAATTAAAGAAACTCACAAGATACACTGCACAACTTAACAGCAAATCACAATTTTTCAATAATAGCTTTGTAACTATGTGAATACTACAGGTCTACAATCCTATTTAAAATACACAAACAACAACTTTAACCCTGTGATGTCCCTTAACTCCCTTGATGCGTATGAGTGAGCTGCGTGGACATGCAAGACAGCATTCTTTAATTAAAAATCCAGTGAAAGCAGAAATCTGGCATAATGTATCTTACAAGTTAAAGTGTCCACAAATTATTAAATAACATTTGAAACTAAAAAGCATAAAAAAACTAGGTCTACAGTACATGAAAAGGATGAAGTGGTATACAGACTTGATAGAGCTTAAGCATGTTTGAAGGCATTAACAAAGTGAATAATTGTTATATATTGTAATTACCATGTGCAGCAGCTGGATGGTAAACATGGACTGGAGAGTGAACACAAACTCTACAAAAGGGGACAGTGCTGGATATTCCTCCTGAGGAGACTGTGGTGTTAACACCTGGAAAAAGCTTGTGTAAATGTTTTTTGCGAAGGGAACCTTTAAAGCAGAAATGCCGCACATTTCGAAAAGGTTGTCAAGAGAACAGGTTCTGTGGTTAGCTTGGAATGGGACTCTGATGGGCCTGGAACCATCTACTGCACAAAACTTTAGCCAAGCAGAGGAGTGTGTCCAGTGGCAAGATTTCTGTCTTTCTGATTTCGGTTTCCTGAGTGTAGCTGCTCCACAGATACACTCAGGAAATCCTTTGTGCCCAGGGCCACACAATGATTTAACACCTCTCCATGGGGACAGTTTTGGACTTGAGGGTGCCGTTTGCGTCACTGTGTTTTTCAGCATCAGTTGTCTGTTTGGGTGCATATTTATACCTCTGCATCTTGTCATTGCCTACACTCAGTTTTACACTCCTCAAGTCACCTTAAGAACTCAATGCTGCTGTACCACTGCCAGGGATAGCCACTGGAGGGCGCCATGCTCCCATGAACTCTCATGTCAACTGTTCACCTGGATCTCATTCCTTTTGATTAGTCTGTTTATAAATAGTCTTGGCCTCGAGTTAGTTCTTCGTTTCGCATTTGTCGTTGTTGTTTCTTAAAGATCGAATGAGTATTGTTTGTATTTATGTATGTATGTATGTATGTATGTATGTGTGTGTATGTGTGTGTATAATTTTTTAGCACCACGTAAGTAAAAACCTTTAGCAATAATACACTATACAGACTAGTGTTTTGTGAAAATATTTTAAAAAAACACAACATACAATCACCATCGACTTTATTAGGAATACCTCTACATTTTAAGTATCCAATCAGCCAATCATCATGTGGTATCACAAAGCATAAACATTTGGATTCAGACCTGTCAAGCCAACTGTAACAACATATGGGTTGGTTAAGTACTCTCACTCACACACACACACACACACACACCAGTATCTAGCGTTTTTCACAGATATGTGAAAAATAACATCAAGTGAGAAGGTGACAGTAACCACTCTTTGCAGTTGTGGTAAGAAGAAAAGCATCACAAAACACACATATACAATGTTAAAGCTTGAGGCAGATGGACTACAACAGCAGAAATCATTACCAGGTTGCACTCCTGTCACCCAAAAGCAGGAATCTGGTGTTACATTGGGCACAGACTCTCCCAAACTGGACAGGGGAAGATTTCAGGGGGTAGCTTTATGGTTAAGGCGTTTGACACCAAGCTGTCACAGTTGGGCCTAGAGTAAAGCCATCAACTCTCAACTGATCTGATGTATATTGACATAAATATAAGTCACTCTGAATAAGGACGTCTACTGAATGGCAGAAATATAATATAAATTTAAAGTTGTAAACGATCAGGTGATGGTTTTCCAATCTGTAACAATAACTTTGAAGTCAGTGAGATCACATTTATCCATGTTTATGTCTGTTGTAAAGATCAGCTGAAGCTGTTGGCCCGCATGTCCATGATATTACGCATTATGCCGCTACCAGATGATTGGCTGATTAGATATTTGCATGAATGAACAATTATACCAATGTTCCTGTGCAAAAAAGTGACTAGTGAGTAGTGATGCTCCGATCGATCATGATCGGCCGATATTGGCTAAAACAGCTTGATCGGCGAACCCCAAAAGTGCCGATCAAAAAAGCCGATCACATGACGGATATTACTCGCGCGACTTTTTCACACGTGCAGGCATATGGCGTTATAT
>JAOTQY010000010.1:11432358-11444171 GCA_026413445.1 Dolichallabes microphthalmus
GCCCTAAGTTTCCTGGGATAGGCTCCAGGCCCCCACGACCCTGTATAGAAGGATAAAGCGGTACAGAAAATGAATGATGACCCCTGCTTTATACGGATCGGTTGTCCTAGTCCCTTTGCAGAAAAACAGCCCCAAAGCATGATGTTTCCACCCATACTTCACAGTAGGTATGGTGTTCTTTGGATGCAACTCAGCATACTTTCTCCTCCAAAAAGTTATTTTTTGGTGTCATCTAACCATATGACACTCTCCCAATCCTCTTCGGGATCATCCAAATGCTCTCTAGCAAACTTCAGACTGGCCTGGACATGTAGTACTGGCTTAAGCAGGGGGACACGTCTGGTACTGATTTGAGACCCTGGCGGCGAAGTGTGTTACTGATGTTAGCATTTGTTACTTTGGTCCCAGCTCGCTGCAGGTTATTCACTAGATCCCCCCGTGTGGTTCTGGGATTTTTGCTCACAGTTCTTGTGATCATTTTGACCCCATGGGGTGAGATCTTGCATGGAGCCCCAAATCGATGGAGATTATCAGTGGTCTTGTATGTCTTCCATTTTCTAATAATTGCTCCTACAGTTGATTTCTTCACACCAAGCTGCTTTCCTATTGCAGATTCAGTCTTCCCAGCCTGAGCAGGTCTACAATTTTGTTTCTGGTGTCCTTTGACACCTCTTTGGTCTTGGCCATAGTGAAGTTTGGAGTGTGACTGTTTGAGATTGTAGACAGGTGACTTTTATACTGATAAGTTCAAACAGATGCAATTAACACAGGTAACGAGTCGAGGACAGAGTAGCCTCTTAAAGAAGCTGTTACAGGTCTGTGAGAGCCAGAAATCTTGCTTGTTTGTAGGTGACCAAATACTTATTTTACTGAGGAATTTACCAATTACTGTAATTCATAAAAAATCCTGCAATGTGATTTTCTGGATTTTTTTTCTTATTTGGTCTCTCATAGTTGAGGTATACCTGTGATGAAAATTACAGGCCTCGCTCATCTTTTTAAGTGAGAGAACTTGCACAATTGCTGGCTGACTAAATCCTTTTTTTGCCCCACTGTATGTAGTCATGTCCAAAAGCAGGGAGTAGCACTAGATGACCATGAAAGTACTGTATAGACACATGACTATAAACATAATGAGAATTTAAATTGTTCATGTCATGAAACGCAGAACACTCCAGGTGTGCTCTGTGCTGTACAGCTATATGGAGAGTAGTTTGGGTTGGTCATACAGCAAAAGACATGCACATGCCGTGGCACTGAAAGAAAAGCAGCATTGCACAGAAGAGACTCCAAAGAGCAAGCATAATGAAGCACAGATAAGACTCTTTACCTTCCTCATGCAAATTCCCTCAGTGCACTTTCATTTAATTGAGAGTCACTGACTCGGAGAACACGCTACGTTTCTACTCTGTTTGGTTTTCATTTCATTTCCCCAACTGACTGAGTCAAGCATGCAGAATTTCTACAAAGCCCTTCATATGCTTCCAGTATCCTGCAGAGCAATCGAGGTAACTGCGTGCATCAATTCAATGCAATTATCTGAGGTACTGAGCTACTCAGGATTTCTGCTATTTATAGTTAGTCTCAAAACTATCACCAACTTATATGCTTTACAAAACTTTCATACAAAAGTATGAAAGCAATGTTATTATTCATGACAGGGTCGAAGGCGTTTACAATTGTTAATACAATAATACCTCTACTTGAATAATTGTAATGCATAATTTGCTCGATTTCACTCTATTTCTTCTGTTACTACTGTAAATTATTTTAGATATATGTGTAGTAAATGTTTGCACATTTAGCATTCCGTGTAAAATAGCTCGAGAGGTTCATAGAATATTCATAAACAGAAGTTATATTACTGCCCTATAATGCTGTAATGTTGATAATTCATAATAAACTGCACAATGTAAGTATTAGACTATGAAATTAAATTGCTTGTAAATCATGATCAGCGTTTGTTGGAACACCGCATGGGCTAACGGTCTTGGTTCTCCCGTTAAGGGGAAAAAAGAAAATCTCCATTAAAACAATCTGCAGTACATGAGTATACACTGTTTATTTTGCATTATACTTCATTATTGTGTGTATACCACGGTTTAGAGGGCATCAGGTTTCTATACAGACCACAGAATGATAGAAAGAGCAAAAGTGCAGATGATTAAGGTTATAGAGGCTACACAGCTGTGCCTTTCATCCCCTCCACGAGAGTTAAAGCTTTTACTGTGTACAGTAACTATACTGTCTACAGAAAGGGTGAGAAATTGGGCATTTGTTTCACTGTCCTTTTACAAAAGGAAAGATTTGTGCCTTTTTGATTTGAAGGAAATAAAGTATATTTTTGAGTTTTGTCCAGTATTTATCTCTCTGCCATCAAGGCCTTGTTTGTGCTTTCCATGTTACAATCTCTGCAGATACCTGATGTACAGGATAATGTTGAACTCAGAATTATACGTTTTGCTGAGATTTATTCGAAATTATGAAAATTGTAGAAAGTTCTATTTTTATGGATGTACAGTTTACCTCATTTAATGTAACCTGTTAAGAATGTTTGAGAATTTCCTGCTGTGAATTTTGTCAATGAAGACCATGCAAACTGTTTATCGTTTTGATTTATATGCATGGATTTTATACTATTCATTTTACTTTTTATATGAAACATTAAATATCCATTCTAAAATCGTTCATCTCTGTGATCTGTTACTTGGTGTTTATTCACTTTAATGTGAGCACAGAATGCATCAGTACATACTGTACAGTATTTGCTCATAACACAAAGCTTTCTTGCATTCATAATTAATCTGATATTTTGAGAGAGTAGTTATTTCAGATATCATAGCAACCATCCAACAACTAATGTTCCTCATTCATGCAGATGACTTACTGCATAAACGATGCATAAAGGAAACATCAGGAACACTGCAATCTTCCACAGTCTTTTAAATCAGGACATAACTCAGGCACATTTCTTACATTACTTAGAATCAGGCCTACAATCTGATGAACTATAAATGGGTTAAAATGGATTGAAAAGATTGGAAACAATACAAATATATATGTAAATCTCCCTCAGTTTTTATTCTTCTGTAAAAATAGCTGCTCCTCCTCCTGGCCTTGTTACAAAAAGGCTCTGCTTTAACAGAGCTGCTCGCCGAGAATCGGGCATGTAGTAGCGCTCATTCACTGTCCGGAGAAAAGAATCCGCCTTTTCAGTGGGTACCATGGAAACAGTACAGCCTCCCCATCCAGCGCCTGTTAACCTGGATCCCACTGCGCCCGCATCCCTGTGGAGAACACCACGTTATAGAGTATGTGCAGTTACCTACACTGATCTTATGTCAATGTTCTAGTTTCTTTAAACAGAAATGAGATAAATCATAAAAATATTGTGTGTGTGTTTTTAAATATTAGGCTTGATTTCAAAGAATATGCAAAACACTGTAATTTGTGAAAATGGCTTATAGGTGATGCAACAGAAAAGCAGTCAACCTATTGTCAGGAGACTGCAGGTTTAAATCCTGATGATGCCAGGTGTTTGTGGATGGGAGTCAGGGGGAGCGAAATTGGCTCAGGCCGTCTGGGTGGGAGTAGTGACGCGCTCTATCCTCTGTCAGTCACAACAACACAGCAACCCCCCTTGAGATTGCCATGAGAGCTGCTTTAGTGCTGTGGCACATTTCTAGCAAATGTATTATTTATTTTCATTGATGTTACTGTGATGTAACCAGTGTGTACACCTCAGCAGGGCAGAAGTGCAGCAATACAATAAAAATAAATAAATAAATAAAAAGGATAGTGTTCTGCCAATCCATGCTACCATTATCATTATCGTTTACCATGCCTCTTAGCGGTTCTGCACATGCAAAGACTGACAAGCTGTCTAATTATTTATTATGTACTGGGAGTATTATTAGATGGGGACATTTGTCTATCAGAATATGCTACCCCGTATTCTCCTCAATCACTCACTTACTCATCTTCTATACCGCTTTATCCTGTATTCAGGGTCGCGGGGACCCTATCCCAGGAGGCTTAGGGCATGATCAATCACATGGCACACACATACACACACTAAATTTGGGAACGCCAATTAGCCTAACCTACATGTCTTTGAACTGTGGGAGGAAACGGGAGTACCCGGAGGAAACCCACCAAGCACGGGGAGAACATGCAGGCTCCATGCACACAGAGACGGGAATCGAGCCTGGCCGGGAATCAAACCCAGACCCTGGAGGTGCAAGGCGACAGTGCTAACCACTACACCACCATCTCCTATCAATGTTATAATAAAGTACTAAAACATGCTCCTCTTACTTCTATAATACATTTACCGGTTTAGCATTTTGCGACAAGGTAGCAGGAGTCGGCTATCAATTTACATTACAGCAGCATCTTTTGACAAGGCAGCACAAATTGACACCGGCCCTGAATCACAGCTGTCTGCTAGCATGTGTGTAGAAGAAGGCAATGCCTTTCTTATGATACGGTGGCACGTTCCACACTGCATACTGTATGTGTTTCCTCACAGAAATCAATAACTGAATTTGTTATGTTCCGATATTTCCTATATAGTAGCCTGTCTTTTTGTACCGGTCTTTAGTATATTATAAATGCCAATTGCATCCCTCTTAGACCTACATTTAGTTGACCTTGTCAGTTAAACACGGTAAGACATTTTCCGCTCACTCACCGACAAATTTCCACCAGGTGGTCCAGCTCTGGGCAGCTACACTCATACAAGTCTCTGCAGCTAGAATGGCTTTGGTTCATTAGCTCACCAAGCTGCAGAACAGCATCAGCAGGGGCGGAATCACACACAGCTTTGAACTGCAGCACGCGTGCCGCTTCGCCGTACACATGCCTGGCCCGCTGGTACAGCCTGAAGTGGGTCACTGAAGCAACAAGAGAAACAGGGACAGCTGTATTTGAACTAAAGTCTCAGATGGTTCAGATTCCTGTATTCACTACAAGTCCTGCAGGCCCTTACCATGCTGTGTGTTGGCACTGAGAATACGGTCACACAACTGCTGAGTGGTGATTCCCAGGATCTTGCAAATCTCTTCTCTGCTGTAAGGCTCAGGGTGAAGGACTTCCTCCACCAAATCCAGCATCTCATCCAGACTCGAGCCCAGTTGTGTCTGCAGTTCTCCCAGCTTCTGCACACTACTCCACTCCAGGCCTCTGACCTTAGCCAGTATCTGTAAACAGAGTGAACTGCGTTCCTAGACGTTCTTGTTGTATAACAAGTGTGCAAGATTTGAAACTTTTAGGTTTTTCCAAATTTACCAACACCTTATTAATTTCACTTCTCAAAGGTTTTCTTCTTTTAAAAGGTACAAACTTAAGACTATACCGTCTTTTCAAGCAAAAAAATGCCAGGCGATATTATAATGAGCTCCTCACCTTCGTAGCAATGCGGCATTCCACCACTCTAATGTTGTAGTGTGACGTGGCTGCCTTGTTCATCTCTACACAACTGTTAGAAATCACAAAGACAGCGCCATCAGGGAGTTTCACGTCGGTGCTCCTCAGGGGATTGAACTCGATCAGCTTGGCCTTGAGTGAGCACCATGTTGAGAAAACAGACAATTGTAAAACAGAAATAAAGAAACCAACAAAGAAGAAGACACATCGGATCATCTGAAAAATTAAACATCAAACAGGTTTCTGATGCAGTACAATGTTGTCATGTACAAAGCATTCCCTGGAAGCTATGAGGTCATACTTTATATAAATTGAATGTAATCAAGATGTGAATAAAATACATTACAGTTCCCTCTTCGGCAAGGAAAGATATGGATTGATCCATTCCTCCTCCTTCAGTTCCAATATAGCGTTCACACTTGGCACACGTCTCAGCCAACGACACCTGATGGGGGGGGAAAGGGACAAAGAATTTCACTCTTAATTTACCTAAAATAGCATTTCATGTCATGTTTTATTCCTGACTGATTTAAGAGGGACAATTTGTAGTTGTTGTATTTTAGCCGTAACATATGGGACTTATTAAACTGGATCATGAGTCAGTCTGTAGATGGTTTGTATAGAGGCCCAGTTTTATTCAATGATGTCATAAACATGGGAAAAGAGTTGATTAGTGATTTTGTTTTACTTTGGTGACAGATTTCTGGTTGGCTTCCATTGTGACCAGACCCGCGCAGCACACCAGAGCGCTGGAACTCGACAAGCCTGAGCTAGCCGGAATCGTTCCGTCCACAATACACCGAATCCCAGCCAGAGGAGACAAGTTCAGCTGTTCCTGAAAAGTTAAAGCATGTACAGTACATGTATTAATGGGTTGAAATTATAATCTTTAAACCCACTTCAATGATGAGCTTTAATCTTTGCTTCTCTCACCTGAACACCTTTGACTCCACAAAGGAAGTAATAATGCCATTGAGGATTCTCTGAGTCGATGGTGATTTCACTGACAGGCACTGTAAAATCCCTTTAGGAAAAAAAACTAACTGTTTTTTTTTTTTTACATCTTCACATTATGACATGATACTTGCTTGAACCACTTACTTGTATTTGGGATCAGTGTTGGCCAGGTGGATTATCTGAGAGCTGTTCACTGAAACAGCAGCAAGAATATTCTGCTCGATAGCCATAGGGAGCACAGCATAACCGCAGTAGTCAATGTGTTCTCCTGTAAAAGATTTAATCAACTCTAATCAGACCAATCACTTACATTGTGTATGCTTAGCACGAATTTGAGACACAACTGATAACCAACCTATTAAATTCACCCGGCCAGGTGCACATGCATAAAACAGAGGACTTTCTTCATATTTCCCAATAAATGACTTTTTGAGTTTCTGTAGCCTGTAAAGGGAAATGTACAAATCATTTACAGTTCTACTGATCACATATTACATAATTACAGATGCACACACTTGTTGCAAATTTGTCACAGTTTTTACATGTTGAGTAAAATGTAATTAGATGACAGATGCAAAATACGGAGCAGCCAAAATACTTTCTTTACTTTCATTCTTCCATGAGGTGTTTAAGAAGCAGTGTGAATGGAGCTCAGTCCAAGAGTCCAGCTGTCATCATAAATGCTCCTCGATCTGGCTCGTTGGGCCGACTGCATTTTTGCATAAGGGCGAAAGTGTTTGATCATCTACACAACACCCTATTTACACGAGTCAGTTCAGTGATTACAGCTTTATGTTTTTGATTGAAGTTAAAATCCCAGCACTGCTCGCGAGTATACGTTGGTGCCTTCAGCCTTTAAATTTTTAACTGCTCAGCTGTATTCTGTCTCAAACATCAGCCATTTTGCCAGACACATACACAGGTTAATATGTCCCAAGAACACATGTAATCAGATTTTTTTCTATACTGTTTGGAAAATGTATAGTGTAAAGCAGGGATGTCAAACCTCACCCAGAATGACTGTTGTGGGTGCAGACTTTCAATCCAACCAAGTAGAAGCCACGCCAAAATTTTACAGGTGGAATGAGGTGTGGCTTCTGCTTGGTTGGAATGAAGACCTGCCCACATAGCAGCACTTAACCATCCATGCTCTCCATTATTAAATCCAAAATAAAAAGAAATTTGTATAGACGCTTTACACTATACATTCTTCAAATGGTATAACCATAATTCTGGATGCCTGTGGTGCAGATCATATCAATAGTCTTACTGCCATCTACTGCTGATAGCTTGTACTGTAGATAGATACTGTAAAGGTTAGAAGGACTGGCAAAAGATTTAAAACTATCCTTTATCCTGGAGATAATTCGACGGCCATTTAATTTATTAAATATTATAATTATATTAAATAGTCATACAGACAGAGCATCCGTTTAAAGGTTTCGACAAAACAAGCAAAGCAGTCTGGTGTTTTTATATACAACTTGTCGTTGTTGTACTGTCAGACAATCATATGCTTGTAACAGTGGACACTTGCATATGTTCTGTTTCACTAACAGATTATTAATAAAACTATAAACTACACAGTACACTATAATCATAAGCTTTTCAGGCGGTGACAGAGCAGAACAACGCCTGATTGTAGAAGTATATTGTATAAGTATAAGTAGTACAGTGGTTACTGGTGCAGGGCAACACCTGGGTGATTCCACATTCTAATGAGTTTTCTTTATTAAAATGAGTAATTTATTTGAAATCGCTTAAAATGACCACATCATTCAAAAGCACATGAACGTAATAAAAACAATCCGAAAACGTACACTTCTTCTTTCCATGAGCTTCAGAAAATGCTGACTTGTGGAATACACATATTTTATAGCTGTAGGTGTTTTATTTTTCTCAGCACTAGTATATAGATGACATTAATTGGATATAAATATTAATGTGTATTTTCTTTTTCTCTGCTTCAACACACCTAAACTTTTGATTTTGTAAATATATTTTAAGCAAACTAACTTTTATATATGGAAGGGGGAAAAAAGTACAGTACTGTCATGTGACAGGTTGATCATCACGTGTCCTCTAAACAAATCACACCAGGGAACAACCTGGTCGCCTTTGGGTGTGTCACCTGTTTGTGTCAGACCAATGACATGATCTATAGCTATGAATCAGGATCTAATTAATTGATTATTTATATTCATAATCTCTCTATATCTGACAAAAGTATCTATCAGGTGACAGTCCATGCATATTCAAGTCCGTGCTACAGTATGCATGCATGAAACATCTGTAACTATATAACAAAAACTTTAACTTTAAGACTAGATTTCTAACTGGCTTAAATGGAGTAATTGCATTTGTCAATTTGTTAAGTACCTGGCAACGAAATTCAAGAAATCGGTACTAAATTTCACTGTATTCACTAGTAAAGTCACTGCACACTTACTGTACCTGCTGAGAAACTCTACTCGGTGTGAGCTCAGGAGTTCACTTACCTCTCACTCTCACTGAGCAGCACCTTGACTTTAGGTGGGTTTCCTGCCATTATGGCCCAGATGATCTACTTTAGATAATCTACAATCCCGTGCTGTAAAACTTGAGCAGTTTATCAGGTGACGGTCATATCCGGAACATATTCCCAGCTATACGGAAGAAGAGGACTTCATTCAAAAAGCGCTGGGTTGCCAGCAGAAGTTAAACAGATCGAGGAACAGAGTCATCCTCTCGAACAGCGTGATGATAATATCAAGCCATGGCGCCCACCTGATCTGGGATCAGGACACGCGTCACGCCTTCTGCGCATGCGTAGTAGGTTTCGCGGAGTAATTATTTTGAGTCGCAGAGGATTGTGGGAGTGTTTCGGCCCTATTCACCGGTCAAAATGTCTGACATGGAAGATGATTTCATGTGCGATGATGAAGAAGATTATGATCTGGTAAGTGCGGTAGTTGACACGGTTTTGCATGCATCGGTGATTAATTTGTCTTTGAATACACGTATCACGAGACAATTAGGCTAACGTGTTAGCATGCTAGCAGGTATCCTTATCCGCCTGACTGGAGTGCTAAGTTAGCTGCCCCATACGGAGGAGTTAGCCTAGCTAGCTCGTGTTTGTTAATGCTTTAGCTTGGCCTGTGAGCAGGTAGCTTATCGTTTTGTGGCAATGTGACCGAAAAGAGCTGTGGTTGTTTAGTGGTGAGGTTTGTTATGTGATCCTCTGTCATTTTGTCGTCACGTATGGCTACAATATTCGGTGCAACAGTAAGCTAAACGCATCAAGGCTCGCCAGCTAACCCTTTGCAGCCAGAGAGCTGTCACTGACCCGGTCAGGCAGGTCCAATGTGAACTGGTGGTGTAGTGAATACATGTTTCAACAGAATGTAGTTTATACACTCACGGGGAAAGAAACAGATATACAGAACTGTACGAAAGCCTTGAGTGACCCCCTCATTTATTCATACTCCATTGAATTATGTAGATTAAGTTAATGTGAACAATTTGTTTTTTTTAAAGCAACAGGCTGCAAAGTGCTTAAAGATACGATAAAATATTAGTTGTTTATGAAACAGCCTCAGCAGCAACCTCATTTCCCTTCTTGTCTGTTCCAACTACACACTATCACCAGTCTGATTCATTGTTTCTCACTGGTTACGACGTGGTCTCACGTAGTTTTTTATTTTATTTTTATGCTTGAATGAATTATAGGTCACTGTGTGGCTTAACAAACAAAAACATTCCTCTGAAACTGGTCAGGTACAGGGACTGGACAGGAAATGCGAGACAAAAACTTTGTCATGAAAACTACTCCATAGTTTTTATTTTATTTTCATTTTGTGAAGCTGCTTTGAGACAATGATTAATTGTTAAGAACGCTATATAAATAAAATTTAATTGAATTCCCTAAGACTACATTACATTAAGAAGAACAAGAAAGTCTGTCTCTGAATCGAGACTTTTGCACAGTACTGTACATGTGATGCCTGGATTATAAAATTACTTTAATATTTTTTAAATAGTAAAACAAATACTCAAAAGTGCTTTATGTACAAATCAGACCTTAAAAGAAACAAACAGTAATTCATCCCTTGATTCATTCACTTATCTCCAGTAACCACTTTATCAAGTTTGAGGTGGAACTGGAGTCTGTTCCAGGATCACAGGGTCGTGAGGTGGATAGAGGCCAGTCTGTCTCAGGACACAGCATACACGCACAAACCCACTAGGATTTATATTCATTTACTTCTAGGGCCAATGTGGCACAGCCAATCTAAATACCAGCCTGCTTTTCAAAGGAAACCAAGGACCCTGGAGAGAACACACAAGCATGTAAAAAAGATGTGAAACTCCACACAGACGGTAGTATGAGCTCAGGGTCCAAGTGGGAGCTGAGAGGTGACTATATTTCCTGCTGCCATTAGACATTCAATAGGTTAATAATAGTGAAATCAATAGCTGTAGTAACAGAAATATGCAGCTTTTAAAAATAAATAATAAGAGGTCTGTAGAAAAAAACTAAAAGTACAATTGAAGTATTTTGGAAGAAAAAGTAAGGACTATATTTGGTTCAAATGTCATTAAGCAAGCAGTCAGAACGTGCATTTCTATTTTCCACATCTGAGTCACATGAAAAGGTTTGTACAAAGTCATTAATGTTTTTGTTTGCTTAAAGCCCACCTAAACCTACTATAAGTTAGATCCCGTTTTACTGTTCAGTTAAAAAGCTTTAGTTGTAATATCAGTAACTTTGAATAAAATTTGAAAAAAAGTGCTTTTAATATTGTTTAAAACGGTACAACTAGTTTGTTTGTATGCGCTTAATGCTTTAGTAGGTGTACTAGAGGGTAACCATGGTTCTGCCGGCGTGCTACCATTACCTGCAAATTCAGTGTGTAGTCAACTCTCTGCTGCTCCTCGCGCTGCTCTAATGTGCCTGCCTACTGTTACATTCAGTGAGAACTGCCCATAACACGACCACAGTATAATTTTTTTAGGTAGCAATTTTCTCTTAAAAAAACTGATGATGCTGCCTACTGTTACTTTAGGCAGCGTCATCAGTGTAACTAGACCCTGCCTACCGTTCATTTGGAGGGAAACGTTTGTGACACGCTCACAGTATGACATGAAAGTTGATGATGGCTCTACCCACAGTAACATTCGGAGGGAAACACCTGTGATACTGTGGAATTAACTGTGCAAACTTGGACCATATTAGATCATAGATCATGGTTGTAACGCATTACTGTTTCCAGTGGTCTTGAGTATCTCACTCACTCAATTTTGCCCTTATTGTACAGTTATTTTACTAGTTAAATTTATTTCTTAAGCATTTCTTTTTATTGATATTTATTATTACGTATAAGCTTTTATTTTCTTTTTAAGGTCACTGGCAGTCGTGTAAGCATTTCACTGCATATCTTACTGTGTAT
>JAOTQY010000010.1:11452227-11462778 GCA_026413445.1 Dolichallabes microphthalmus
AAGGGCATCCGGCGTAAAACCTGTGCCAAGTTGTAGTGCGGACTGGATAGTCCGCTGTGGCGACCCCTTGCCGGGAGTAGCCGAAAGAACAACAACAACAAACTTGTAATACTGAAAAGTGTGTATTATAATCACAAATAAAATATTTTTTTAATCCCTCTCGCGACCCCTTGAAATTATTCCGCGACCCCAAGAGGGGTCCCGACCCCCAGTTTGGTAACCACTGCGCTAGAGGATTGAATTTTACTGAATAATTCATTAAGAGTGATTTTTCTACTTTGTCTTTGAAAACGAAATCACTTTGGTGTGAAGTCAAGCTTGCTGATGATTGCAAGGGGTGCTAAATATATCAGAGTATATTAATTAGTAAACATGATGTCCTTATTTAAGGACTAAAAGGTTTGTGGAAGCCTGATGATTTTTTTTACTTAATGTAATCCTTGAGGTATGTTTGTGTTTAAAGACCAAATCAGTCCAATCAGAAGCATGTAGGCTCTGACTCATGGTTAAGAAATCCGCCGCACGTTGAACCAGAAACATTATTGGCTGAAGTGAAGAGCTGTCAGGCGTGTCTCCCATGACTCTATCAGCATGTGCTTGTTTTTTTTTTGTTTTTTTTTTTTCAAGCTGATGTTCTTTCTCACTGTAGAGATGGAAGAAACAAAGACATCAACAGCTTACAAGAGGATTTGTACTTTTTGCAGTGGACTATACTATTATGTTTGATGGTTTTACTGATCTAGGAAGAGTTTTCATAAGGACTGATACAGTATCAATCTCTGGGTTGTTTGCATAGCAAGTGTTGTAAAATGTGTCTTTCTCTGCTGCAGGGAAGAAATGTTTCTGCTCGAGTAAACCAGAATGTATGGCTAGAGTCTGAAAACAGGCACACTTCCGGCCAGGGGTCAGGATTGTGCACAGGATGTTCATTGTTTTATTTTATCTCAAGTCGTCTTAATCATATGATGTTGTTCAGCTGAACAACGGGAACTTGGAAGCGCGTGGTTTGGTTGCAGTTAAGTTGTGTGACCTGGTCTCTGTTTAGCCTAAATGCGTGAACATGGAAGTGTGTGTTTGTGTGAGACGACTGTGGAAGACGTCAGGTTGCTTCAGCACTCTCTATGGAGAGTAAGTTTGACCTTCATTAAACCCTGTTGTATTTTCTCTTTGAATGATAAACTAATGTTAACATGCAGTATGTTGTTCCATGTGTCAGGTTAATTCTCTAGTATTAGTTTCGGTTAGGTTGAAGTATATGTTCAAGTCAGTGAAATGCAGACTATGGCACATAGTCCGTTTGTACAGAGAAACTGCATGGTGGTGTTTTTGTCAACAATTGCTATGGTTTTCTGTGTATTGTCCAAGAGTTACCATGCAGTTGTCATTTGTTTCCTTAGCTGCATAAGCTCCTCACTGACCTCCCGGATGACATGCTTGAGGATAGTCATGACTCCTCGCCAGAGCTGGACTACTCAACCTGCCGTCCTCAAAGAGACAATGACCGGTACATGAAGGACTTTACTCTCAAGCAGCTCAAACAATATACAGCATTTGCTTTGTCTTTTAGAAATGTATAAATTGTTTATATATTTTAGACCACAGCATGTTTGGAATGGACAGCCTGACCAACCACAGCCTCCTCCTCCTGAAACGGTGAGTTTATTTATTTATGTTTTTAAAGAATTTTTAGTTGACCGTATTGTATATTTAGACACTCATGACGATAAACATGTTAATCAAATTTGAAATTATTATTGTTACTAGGGCAGCTTCCTTAGCTCTTCTATAATGCTTTTTGTTTCACCTTCACTATGGTGTAGCTCTCAAAGATTTGCAGACAAGCTGACCTTCACACCTCCTAAATCTTTACAATGTGTGTGATTATCTACAGTACGGTGTTCAAGGCTGTTTTGCCAGCCGTCATGCTTTCAGGTGTTTTGTCTAGGGTTGTTAGTAGTTTACAAAATACATTCCTGTCTCTTCTCACTAATCAACATTTATTTCCAAACAGTTTTTTTTGTCATACTAAACATTATTTTTGTGATTATTAAAGTGTATTTCGTCTTTACAGAATTATAAACTGGTCCGCTTTGACAAATTACCTGCCACTTCTGGATATTCACAAGATCTCTAACAAGCTTTTATCTTTTTAAAGAATCCTGGGGATCCTTATCAGTCTAATCATCAGGGTTACATGTATGGCCGTGGTCACGTTCATCACCTTCATGGTAGGGCAGAACATTTAACCCATGGCTGGGAAACACACCAGGACCAGAGCTGTCAGTACGAGTCTGGAGGCTCCGTCTACTCTTCTACTGGAACAGCAGAACCTAACGGCACCAACAACTTTTCTGTTGAGGAGGACTATGAACAGGAAGCTTACCCAAGCCCAGGTCATCACTCTGGAGCAGATGGCCAAGACTGCGGAGATCACGGCAATGTCCGAAACCGTTTTCAGGTAACTCTTACACACTGCTTTGCCGTTATTAGTGTTATACACACTACCACTCAAGTTTTTGTTTAGTTATTTGTTTTCTCCAATCTACAATCCGATTTGAGAGTGTTCTGCAAGAATTTTTAGAAATAAATTATGACTTGATAAAAAACTGAGTCTTGCTATACGAGTATCATGTGGCACGCTTGTTTCTTGTTTTGAAGCCAAGCGTCACATTATCACAACTGAGCCAATGGTTCTTCTCTCTCTTGTCTTGTGGAATTGTGGGTCATCATCTCCCATGCTCGTTCTCAGTGCGCGTGCGTCACTCGTATAGTCAACATCCGTGTGTATGTGTACTGCTTACTATAACACTGTGACCACATGTGTGCGCGTAAACCATCTTTTTTCTCTCTCTGCGTCAGAAAGCACTGATTCCGTTAGTGTGTGCGCTTGTGTGTCTCTTATTAGACAGTCATCTAATGACACTAACGCGCGCGCACACTGCTCTGTCACGATTCTTTTCAAAGGTTGTGAAAATATTTTTGTGTTTTATTTTTTCTTTACAGCTGTGTCTTTTCTTTCTGTTCGTGAGAAAGAGTTGGTTACTAAGAAGAGTAAATAAGAGAGGTGGTAGGGCTACTCTGTAAGACGAGAGGAGGGAGGGAGTTGTTCCTTCTCTCGTCTTACTTTACAGCGCGAGCACACACAAAAACACTTCTGTCGGGATTTATTTTTACTTTTTTCAAAGGTAAAGTGCAGGTAAAATTTTTATTTTCACCTTATATTTTGTATTAATTCTTTTTATATATACATTTTTTGGGGGTTGTGGAACGAATAATCAGATTTTTCCATATTTCTTATGGGGGAAATTTGCTTTGATATACAGGTGTTTTGATAAACAAGCATGCTTCTGGTGTGTGTGTGTGTGTGTGTGTGTAAATATATAGATAGTAAATAATATACACACAGGGTAAATATTAGGATCGAAACCTTTCTTTGGTCAACCTTTCCTTACAGAAATTTGATAATGGAATAACTGATAGCCAAGACGCTGACTGTTACAAAGCCAGCTACCAGCCACACAAGCCATCAGGACAACCAAATATGTTCAACATCCATTCATCTCAGCAAAATGGCCACTTTGACCAGCTGCAAAGAGACTTTCTTGAATCATCACCAAGTATGTCGTGTAAAAGAAGAAACACTACAGGCTAAAATTTCTCTGCAATTTCTTTCAAATACAATCAATGCTGATCGCTGAATGTTAAATGTATAACTGATTATTTAAATGTAAAATGTCTCATGTTTTAGCCACAGTTGATGCCCAGGAATATGCACAGTTGAAGATTCTAAACAAGGCTCAGCTGAGGCAGATTGAGGATCTGGAGCAGAAACTGGAAGATAGCAGGCGTAAAATGAGATACCTTGAGCATCAGTTTGCCATAGTAAAAGGTGGGTTTTTGTTCAGACGCGACATAAAGAAACATTCAAGTTTACTGTGAAAGTTATCACAATTTTTATAAGTGCTATTTCGTTGGTTACATTGAGGTCCATTTTGTCCCAATCAGTATTATTGATTATTTTTTTTATTTTTTCGACCCCATACCCCCCCACCCCCGGTTGCGATTTAACCTCGCGATCTCCAGATGATTGGGCAACTCGTTATGATTCCATATTTAAACCACTGGTACAGTGATTTGCTATGAAACCAAAAAAAAATCCCTTCGACCTTTATTTCAGGTGATGCCCTATAATATTGAAATTGAGCCTCTGGAATAAAAAAAAATAATAAAATTTTTTTTATTAAAATTAATTAAATTGTTACTTTATTTCTGCACAGATGAAAAGGATGGGCTGACATTATCACTGAAGGAGTCCAGTCATCTCATAGAGGAGGCAAAAGAGCGTGAGTCTCGTCTACAAGCGAAAGTCATGTCTTTGGAGCGACACGTTCTGACCCTCACAGAGAGGGAACAGGAGGTATAAATATACCATCGTGAATCATTCGTTGTCCACAGCGCTTAACCTGCATGTCTGTAGCTGACTAAGAGCCTTGTTTTGATTGTTTGTGTAGAACATGAAGAAGCAGTGCGCTGCAGAGGCCACAGTAGACAGTCTGCAGCAGCAGATGATGGAGCTGTGTCGCTCTGACACGCTGACGCGAGCCCGGGAGCAGCATGACCGAGACATGGCTGCCATGAAAGAACAGCACGAAGCGAGAGTGCTTGCCCTGCAGCAAAAATTAGACACCCACGGTCAAAATCTGGAGGAGCAGGTTGGTTAACTTCTGAGTCCTCCGTGTTATTAGTCATTTTAAATGGGTAAACTTAACAAGTCAGCACACTTGCAGAGCTTATGACCTATCTGCCTCTATGTGGCGCAATTTGTCACCCAGCCCTTAGGCGTAACTAAATAAATAAATATACTTTTCTATGTTTTGCTTCTGTGACAAATAACTATGAAAACCCTTCTTTATAGTTCTCCGCTTGTTCTGTTCACTTTAGCAATGTATTGAGATATTTAGTGTGCTGCACTAAAAGTGTACATGCTTATCTGTTTCGTAATATTTTGTTTTTTTAAGTCCTTTTGAAACAAATTGAAAAAATAAAAATACTAAATGCTTTCATTTGTCACTAGAGGGCACTACAAGTCCTTGTGGACTTCATGTTCTAAGTTGCACAAGCTGTAAGATGTGTGTGAATGCACATGACAGGTGCAGGTGGCCCAGAGGCTCCGGGAGCAGGTGAGGCAGCTGGAGAGGCAGAGAGAGGAAGAGCAGGTGGACAGAGCTGCACTCATCAATGCCCTCACACAGCGTTTGGAGGAGAGCCAGCAGCAGTGTGCCAAGCTGCTTCAAACTGGTGTGTGTGTGGTTTTTTTTTTTTTCTTTTTTCTGTGCAATGTTAATTCACTTGAATTATTAGACTAAAATTAAAATGACACGGACGAGTGGTTTATCAATGACCATCGTACCGAGTGTAATTTTTGTAGAACCTGTCAATGCTCATACAAGCACTCTAATAACTAGTGTGTTTCATGACCACCACTGAGGTTTAATGTAACGTTTCTGTTGCTGTTTAGATGAACGCATCATTGGCGGCATGGTCAAGGATCTCACTGATCCTGCTGTTTTTGGTTTTTTTCTTAGGTTGTGTACAAGAGATGAACCAGATGCAGCTGAAACTACAGCAGATCCAGTCTAGTCGTAACATAAGTGATAACATGAACAAAGCGCTGCAAGTAGGTGAACAATTCCTCCTTCGTACTTGTTCAAAATATAACAATATTGACTATGTTTTCAGTTTTATACTTCCTCCTTGTTTCTTAGGAAGAGTTAACTGAGTTAAAAGAGCAGATTGTCCTGTATGAGTCTGCTGTGAAGCTGGGAGCCGTTTCATTTGACTCAAAACCAAACTGGGAAAATCAGCTCTCCGAGTCCTACGTGGATCTTGGTATTAAGAAAGTTAACTGGAGGGATGGCAGAAATCACAGGTAAATTTTTTGCATTATGTCTCAGAAAAACCATATATCATTCACTTCATATAATGATTTGCTGACATGATTGAATTGAGGGTTTCAAATGTGATGGGAGTTCTCTGATTGTCTTTCAGCGCTCCCGTCATGTCCGACTCTAGCATGCCTCAGGAGGACATGCTGAAAGAGCTGAAGACTGAGCTGCAGCGATGTCTAGCACAGTTGAAAACTAAAAGAGAGAAGATCTCCCGCTTACAGAAGGAGCTCCAGACCTCGCAGAATCATGTGGAACAGCTACAGACTCAGTTACAAGGAGCTGAGCAGAATGCTAAAGACTCTGTGGTGAGGATGGTCTCTTATACACGTGTGCACGGTAATTACTACGGATGGTAATCCCCAGGGATACAATGATATGACAATACCCAGGTGCCGATTTGATATGCGTTGCGATTCTGTAGTTATTATGCTTTTTTTTAATGTGATCAATGAATTGCGATATGCACCTGAATCGTGTTTTCCCCACCCCCCAACCTCAAGTATACATTTCATATGTATAAAAATAAGCCTGTCATAATAAACTGTGCGCGATTAACACTTATGAATGTTGCAGGTGCGCGAAAACGGCCTAGAAAAGCTTTTGGAGCAATCAAACATCACCCCTCACAAAGAGGTTGCAAGACTGGAAGAAGAACGACAGCAGCTCCAGAAGCGAGTAGAGGTCCATATGCGGCAACATTTAAAATAATTTTTTAATTATAATTTTTGTTTTTGTACGCATGTTATAGGGAAATATGTGGTTTCAGTATTTAAATATTCATAAAATTAGGCTTTAATCTGACTCGATCAAACTAAAATGGGTCATTGCTTTGGTGGAGGCCATGGTAATATCACATTCTGCAGAGAGCTCATTTTCCAGAATCGATTAGACTTTGTCACCTATAATGATGTGCAGTTTATTAGTCGCTCTCAGCTAGAATTTAGGAAATTACTGTATGCTTTATGTATGCTGTAAACGGGGCTTGTTTTCAATGGCAGGTACTCGAGTTGAGAAATAAGGAGCTGAAGCAGAGCGAGGAAAAGGTGAAGGCGGCTAATTCTGAGCTCTGCACCAAAATGAGAGAGATGATTCAGGAGCTAGACCAGGAAAAACAAGAGGCTGCAGAGAGGTAAGACACTAAAGGCTATATTTAAAACAAACAAACAAATAAAAAAAAGTTAACTCTGCGAAATGTCTTGGATTTACAATTAGTGGTGTGTGTTCAGGTATGAGAGAACCCAGCAGCAGTACAGAGATGATGTGGTTCAGCGTGTTTGTGCAGAACTCACTCAGGAACACGTGTCTCAAGTTGAGCACCTTACTGACCAGCATCAACGGCACATCCAGGAGCTGGAGTACGCCAGTTTATGTGCAATAACATCTACTGTACCAGATAATCTTTATTATTAAAAAAAATTTGTGTGCTGGTTTTCTATTTATACTGTTATACGTTTATATATGTTATTAATTCTGCTCCTAATGATTCCAGTTGTGTAAGCAAATGTTTGCATGCGTCTTCTACACAGGTCTAAATTAACTGACCTAAGTCAAGAAGTACTAGCTGTGCAGGAATGCTACATCTCAGTTTGCAAGGAAAAGGATAAACTTGAAGAAACCCTTCAGAGCAGAATAGATGAGGAGAGAAAGTTGAAAGACATTGAGGTAACCTATTTTATACGTATAGCAGAATTGCATGCTTAGTGATTTATTTATCTTTTATTTAATTTTTTTTTATCGTGTAAAATCATAGTAAGCATGTTATTTGTTTTATCTTACTCAGATAAAGAGACGGCAGGCACTGGAGGAGGCACAGGAGAAGCAGAAAGCAGATTCTGCCTCCCAACACCAGGAGGCTGTTGCTCAGCTTAAGGCTCAGTGGACCAAAGACAAAGAGATGGAGATGCAGTTGCAGGTCACTAAGCAGCTAGCCTCTGCCAAAAAGAGCTGGCAGGAAGGACAAAAAGAAGTCAGTGGCAGTATTAGTAAAAACAATGTTTTTGGGGAGAAGAAACTAATAATTGTCAGCACAGTGTTGTACTGAGTGCTTGAGTTATGTACTCTGAATCTCTTTCACTCAGCTGGAGGAGAAGTGGGAGCGCAAACTGGAAGACGCCATAAAGGAGAAACAAAAAGCCAAATCTACAGAAACGCAGGACGGCTCCTCTCAGACCGACACCGTGGATTCTGTGACCCAGCTTTTCTCCTCGGAGGAGCTAGAAAACCGACTCGGGGCCCAGAGGATGGCACTGCAGCAAGAGTCCGACAGCAAGCTGAGCAAAGCGGTGGAGGAGGCTGCGAGAGACAAAGAGAGAGAAATGCATCAGAAACATGTACAGGATATGACATCGCAGGTGTGTTTCACACAGCACGGATATCAGTATTTAGAGTGATATTTTTGGTCAGGCAAAGGATTAAATTGCTGTTTGTCATAAGATTTAAATGACTCTCTCAGGGTCCACTAACTCTGAGGATGTATATGAAAATTCACATGATTTTAATATTACCAAGTTGGGCTAAAATTTTAATCGCAATATGGATATTAACAATTAAATAATTGCAAAAGCTGCAATTTATTACAGATAAATTTGGAATTCATGTAGAGTTTGTCAGTCTTTATCATTTTGATTGATTAATTTTGATAAATATTGGCAAACATTCTCTTTATTTGTGCTGATATATATTTCAATTATATACATTCAATAATGCATATAATTGAAATCGCAATTGCAATACGTGTCCAGTTAATTGCAATGGGATCAAATTGTGCCACCCTAGAATCCATCTTCCTAACAGAAGCACCTTGAATCTGATTCGTCCAAAGATATATATAAATTTTTTTATTATTATTTTTTTTTTATTTATTTATTTTTAACTGGTCTAGTGCAGGCAGCACGGTGACTTGGTGGTTAGCACTATTGCCTTGCACCTCCAGGATCCAGGTTTGATTCCCACCTCTGTGTGCAGGGAGTTTGCATGTTCTCCTTGTGCTTGGTGGGTTTCCATCGGGTATTCCGGTTTCCTCCCATAGTCCAGAGACATGCAGGTGTTCCTAAGTTGCCGTGTGTGTTCCCTGCGATATATTGGGTGTACCCCTCCTTGTGCCTTAAGTTTCCAGGGATGGACTCCAGGCGCTCCGTGATCCTGTGTACAGGATTAAGCGGTATAGACGAGGAGTGAGTGCGTGGTCTAGAGCAATAGTTGCAGTTGTAATTCAGATCACAAATTTCTATAATGCACTTGTTTTAATATTTGTAGTAATTACAGGAAATTTTTCAATCTAAAAATAATTGAGGTGTGTAATATTTATGGATGGAGTCTTCAGTTTCAGTGCTTTTGTATCAGAGGTAAAAAAATTTCCTTCAAGTTTTCCACCATGAGGACTATCAGGGCAAAAACATTGTCGCAGCGTCCAGCACTTTTTTGGACGAATGTACCGCTTTTTCCCCTCAAGGTGGGCGTGACTGTATGCGTCACACAACAGAGCTAATCAACGCAATATTTTACCGTGTATACAGAAGACTCAAACGACTATAATGCATCTACAAAATGCCCAATTCCTCACGAAACACAAACGCACACACACACGACATCATTCTCCAAGATCCTCCAAGAAAATGAAAGTAGGCTATGAAAACTGGACGTTCGAAGCTGAATAGACCGATCAATATATGTTTATTCTTCCTGTGGGAAGTTATAAAAACGAACTGGTTTTAGTGTTCGAAAAGAAAAGGCAGTAAAGTGGAATACCACTGTGAGTTAAAACTCGGGTTGTTAGAGTAAACATGTCCTCAGCAGACCGAGGTGAAGGTGTGCAACATACCTGAGCATTGTTATGTGCTAAACACAAAATGTTGAGTTAAAGTGATGTTATGAACAGTCATGTCTTAATCTGCTTTAAACAGGGAGTGTATTTGGGTGATGATGAAAGAAGTACGACTTGGTGTAAACAAGGCACTGGCTCAACCTTACAATTTTTTAAATTTTTTTATTAATATGTCAGAAAGACAGGCAGTCATGTACATGGGCTTCAATCTGAAAAAATAAATAAATAAAATAACATCACTGATTACATTAAAGCTGATCAGATTTTTTTTTTTTAGGCTTGACATTTTAATTGTTTTTTTAAAAACCAACGACAGGTACTAACGCTGGTGTAAGTATATAGACTATTAAAGTATGAAATTCATTAATAAATTAAACAGTAGTAATAATTTGCAGTGGTGTGGTATTACACAAATAGAACATGTTTTAAGGAGCATTGTGAACTCTTCTTGTTTTGTATTGGCTTGCATCACCCCAATCTCAGAGATTTTTTTTTATTATTTTTTTTTGTAACTACACACCTTATGTTGTATTACATAAATAACTCTCTCAACATAACTGTTGCAATCATAGTGACAAGGTAACAATTTGCTGGTATCAATATGTTTACTTTGCGCAAGTCTGTGTGTAAACACAATCTTTGCCCCTCCTGGTTGGCATTTTGAAAGTCTGGTTGTGGTATTTTGCTCTTTTTATTCATGCACATAAACTCATAAAGCAATACTAAATCGAGATTGTAAAATTGAAATATGCATGGGGTATATAACTAATTATTTCACTA
>JAOTQY010000010.1:11478353-11490125 GCA_026413445.1 Dolichallabes microphthalmus
AGGAGATGTTTATTTTGTAACCAAGATGGAAAATCTTCAGAATGAGAGTATATTGTGTTTAGTTTAGTTTTTTTGTCTTATTAACCCAATGAGAGAGAAAATAAATTAAGGCTGGTAAGCAACCACAGTCTATAGCTGGAATAATGGAAGTATTAACAGGTTAATAACTTGTTTCATAGATGTTCTATACTGTTTAATGTAACTATAAATAGACAAACTGTTACAATGTATGGTTCATTAATAAATAAAATATTGTAATTGTTGGTGAATCGGTGCACTATAAGAGGAATGCAACATTTCAGAACATGCTGTTATGGGAATTTAATGAAGTCCATCACACCAGCACATTGTTTAGTATTTTCTAACAATACAGCAAGTTCTATTCATTACTCAATTAAAGTGTGAGACTACAGCTTGTGCATTGTTTGCGTTTCCTGTGCTGGTGTTAGGGAACACTCTCGTTCTACGGAGGAAATTTTCTGCCACTCAGTTCTGGGACGACTGCAGGAAGTATAATGTTACAGTGATGCAGTACATTGGGGAAACAATGCGTTACCTCTGCAATACACCAAAGGTCAGCTCTTTGTGTTTATGTAACACAGTACACTATTTATTTACTGATATATGAGGAGTTTTCTCAATCGAGCAGCTGCATGAATTTATGTTGAGATTTCTTGTCGAATTAAGTATTTTGTTTCAGGTAATGAATATTATACACTATACCCTGCCTGTCTAAAAGAAAGGGAAAAATCTCACTCATTGTAAGATTTAGCTTTGATTATGGTGTGCAGTGTGGTGGCTGTTTCATATGTAGAAATGATTCCTCATGCTCACAGAACCGCTCTTTAACAATTTGAAACATGGAATATGGTCATGCCAAAAGGGATGGAAAAAAAATCTTCATTTTATTGCCTCATAATGTTTCGGAGTCTAGACATGACCAACTGAATCATAACACTACGTCCAGAGCCTTGTACACTAGCCATCACTTCATGCATTTCCCTTCCAACCCTGACGCCCACATCGCTCTGGAATAGGGTTGATCTGAACATCAGATCACATGAAATCTTTATGATCCCTAACAAATTGAAGCCTTTTGATTAGTTTCATTAACAAATGGTTTTTAAGGTCACACAGCTGTTTAGTCCCTCATCACAGCTTTCCAACAAGCTTTGGAGAGCACCAAGTGAGCTCTGTTCCTGATTTTTCCCCCCACCACATTTCTTTCATGAAGAACATGATTCACTAACATCCTTCCAGGTTTTAATTGTGTTAGATATTTGTAACTTTTGTTAATTGTTCTCTTTGCTTGATATGCAGGCCTAATTGTTAGACCCTTCTGAAACAGAAGTCAGGCAGTGTTTATGAGTTATACATCACAAATGCTAAAGTCTGATCCTGTATATCCACATCACATAATGTCTGTTAGCTTTAAATGTCTATTTGCCATATTTCCTACAGAGAGATAATGACCGAGACCACAAAGTGAAGATTGCTATAGGTAACGGCGTACGATCTGACGTGTGGAATGAATTTTTGTGTCGCTTTGGGAATATTTACGTCAGGGAGCTCTATGCTTCAACTGAGGGAAACATCGGGTTTATTAACTACACCACGAAGGTTGGAGTGGTAGGCCGGGTTAACTACCTCCACAAGGTTAGCCTATTTAACTCACAGACCATTTAAGATGAATCAGAATTATTATAAGAGAATTATAAGTGAATTCTCTCTTTTCCATCTGTGTGTCAGAATTTCTTCCCTTACTCCCTGATCAAGTTCGACATCGAGAAAGAGGAGCCTGTGAGGAACGCAGATGGATTCTGTGTGCCAGTAGCTCCTGGTTAGTCAAGTCCTTGCCAAAGAGTTCCCTTTTCTGTACATGCGAATACATTCAATTATCCTTCTACATTCTAGATCTATTAACGTAAATGATTTTGCAGGTGAACCTGGACTGCTGGTTGGGAAAATCACCATAAAGTCTCCGTTTGTCGGTTACGCTGGAAACAAGCAGCAGACAGAGAAGAAAAGACTCAGAGACGTGTTCGTTAAAGGTGATCGATATTTCAACAGCGGCGACTTGCTGAAAATCGACCATGAAAACTTTGTCTATTTTCAAGATCGGGTTGGAGACACTTTCAGGTACACGAGAGCTGGTTTGCTTTACAAAGGAAAACTGCACTCAGTGTGAACTCAGCAGTGAGCACTGAAACAGATTTGTTTTCTTGCCAAAATGTGTATTGATCATACTTGTGTGAAGTATGTTGAGACGTGTATGTTTGGTGTCTATTACAGATGGAAGGGTGAAAACGTAGCCACTACTGAAGTGTCAGATATTCTGTCTATGGTGGACTGCATCGAGGAAGCGAACGTTTATGGCGTCACAGTCAAAGGTAAACTCTAGAGCAGTGTACAAGTGAATTATGCAGAACTTTAGTGTAATTTGCATCATCCAAGTTTCTGCATTTGTGAATGGAAGGCTGTGAGCCAGACTGAGGGACTTGTTGAGCCCTGAACCTTCAGCTGTTCGGTTTTATGTTATTTCACATTCTTATTCTCAAATATTGTATAGATGATTTTTAAAAAATAATAATAATTCTGTCTTAAGGGCACGAGGGACGGATTGGAATGGCAGCTATCGTGTTAAAAGAAGACAAGGAGTTTGATGGTGTCGACACATGTAGAGTCGTAGCAAACTACCTACCCGTCTACGCCCAACCCCGTTTTATTCGCATTCAGGTAAGCCATGTTTATAATTGTACAGCTTTCAGCCTCGTCTCGCACCAAGCTCAGGTTTTTCATCAAAGAACATTTCTCTTCCAGAGTTCTTTGGAACTCACAGGAACCTTCAAGATGAAAAAGGTGAAGCTGGTGGAGGAGGGCTTTGATCCAGCACTCATCCGCGACCCGCTCTACTTCCTTGATCTAGTTGAAAAGAAATACACTACCTTCACTCAGGAAATGTATAATTCAGTGATGGCAGGAGACTTTAAACTATAACATCTGGAAAGGTAAAAATCTGAGTAAGCTTCAAAAACAAAAACTTGTTTTGTGTGTCCTTGTGGAAAAACAGACTAATCTCAGGGACGATCCTGGTTTTATCCTCATCAGTTGTTAATACATTAAACTAAAGAAACTTATACTGTGGCAATGATTAATAAAATGTAGCTTGTTTAATATATTTGAATGTATGATGTACATTCTGTTTTATACAGTAATAAATGAACTTGCATATACAGTATCATTCTAAAATGTGAACGCCCTTAACATTTCCCCCTGCTCACTGCTGTAATAGCGCCTGATCCCGTGTACAGTAAGTAGGGCAGAGGTTGACTCGGGGAATGCGGCTCATTTCTGTCTGTAAGAACTTATCAGGTTCACTGGAACTTGTGTGCTTTTTTTATCCACTTTTGTGGGTCATTAACCCATGAGATAGCATCAAGACAACCTTTGTACCTTTTTCACACTGGATACACACTCATTGTTCTGCAGTTACACTAGAAGCACGTGGCATTACTTTAAAAATGAATTTATTATTTAATACAGTGGTATACTTAGAAATGTGCAGCAAAAAAAAAGAAAGAAAGAAAGAAAAATGTCAGCCTCATAAAGAAAAGAAACTCAGATTGTGTAGAAGCTGGTTTATATCAAAAGAAAAAGAGTACTGATGTGCCTTATTAAATTGTTTACTAGTACAAAAATACATTTCAGGGCACACAATACAGCATCCAGTATCACAAAGTACAGGACCACTCACCACAGCGGCCTCTGCTTAAGTACAGAGTCATTAAATTATTGAAACCGAGCACTTTCCTATTCTGTAAATAAGAATAAAAATGTTGTGTTCTTATTGTTAAAAATGCCATAGAGTAGAGATTTGTGTATATGATGGTAGAAAAGTTGTTGTTTTTTTTGTTTGTTTATTTATTTTTTTCTTACTGCTAAGTTTAGTTCCAAGGCTCAGGGGTATAAGTGTAATACAAACATAACCAATGTAGTGTTTTTTTTCCCTTCTTTTTTTCCTTTTCACTTTTTTAAAATACTTCCCCCCCCATTTTAAGTATTTTTTTTAATACAAAATAACAAAAATGTACAAAAAGTTCCATTTACAGTGAACCAAGGCCATGTGCTAGCAGTATATACAGCTATAATTGAAACATATCCTAGTGTTTTGTACGCTTTTGACTTCATATGCATAGCAGTAAAATAAAGCATACCTGTTCATTAGCCTCGAATAATGGTGTGCTAAGTCCAATCGACTAACATAATGAGCTTCAAACGGTGAGAGAATTTAAATATCCTTCATAATTACACTCATCATCCTAAACGTAACGTTTGCATGTGGTTTTGTTAAAATAATGTTAATATGCAGGTAAGGCATCACTGCTCGCAGTGTAAAGATGGGAAAGTTGGTGTTCTGAACGTAGTAGCAGGCGTCTGGACCTGAGTCGTAGCACATGCATAGATCTCTAGACAGCAGGAGTTTTGCCAGTGTGTTCATCTATGGTAAAACATCACTAGAAAAGGTCTGTTCAAAATGTAGAGCCCATTATAATCCGGTGAAGGAAGTTCATCAATAATGAGCAAAAAAAGTTAGAATCCTTCAGAAACACATCTTCGTAACATTTTAGTGTCCTTCATTCAAGTCGCCAGAAAATAGGCTCAGAATTATGCAGATCCACAGCAGTTCTGACGTACACCCACCAAATCATAACACGCATGACCACAGACTTCACAAACAAAAAAGAAAACAACCTTTTTTTTTTTGTTTGTGAGCATAAATGCAGATTTCCAATATATAAACTTTGTTTCTCCCCCTTTATTTAAACATGTCTCTTCTAATTTTTAATTTAAACACTTTTGACAAATGGGGTTCTTTCAGTCTGTCTGTGGTACTGGTCATGCATTCTATTTCATTTAATAAGCTCTTATTCCATCCATTTCATATTTGGCAAGCCTTCAAGCACCAAAGCAAAAAACAATAAGTAGGAGAGTTCTGTGGGGATTCAGCACCAGTAGGCGGTGCCTTCCTTGTCTTCCAAGCAAATAAACTCGTCTTGCAACTGTCCACAAAACAGGAGAAAAGAATGACCTCATTGTAGAGGGGAAGCAGAGAAGGAAAAGGGGTGGGGGGTGGGGGAAGGGTTTCGTAATGTTCTCCACTGACACTTTGCCTTTCAGTAACAGACCAGCTGTCGCCCTCTTCAGAAGTGGTCGATGAGTACAGACACACAGTTGGCGCCCACCAGGTAATTGGGGTCCCCTGGGAGAGATTTATTCTGCCAGCATTTGGGGTCACCTGCAGACAAATCAGACAGTAAACAAGGAGAATACAAATCTGTAGGCTGAGACCGTCAATGCCACTTTGTTCCATCTTTAAATAGGTGCTTCACAAAGTCTGGTCGAACCAGAGTCCATGAAGCACAACCAGTAAAGCAGAAGAAATTAAACAGTCAGATAATGTACATGAAATACAGCATATCTGTACCGAAGGAATTTATGCTGCAGAATGTGTGAGAAGCCATGGTTTACATCGGAAATACAACAATGTTATAAATGGTTTTAAAGTCCTCAAAGTGTAAATCCATTTGCAAAAAAAGGTGGTTACTAAAAGCTGAAACCTCTTTTTAGCTTTGCAAGTATTTCATGGAAGCGCAAAAGAGAGAAACTGGAATGGAAACACAAACTGAGTGATAGACAAGCTGAATTAGTACCACAACCACCAGGGATGCATCAACCCTATTAAAAAAAGTGTTTATACAGTACTGTACACACTCAAATAAATGCTCTGTGCACTCAATGATATTCAAAACGAAGTCTGCCATCTTTACGTTTCTACATTACGGTGACGTTATGGTGGTGTACTTCACTGTGCACAAGCATTCAGCATCACATGATTCAGAACATTAGACAGGTGTGGTGACTGTAGTGGTCCTCCGAGCGAGTACACTATACTATATTAATATTAGGATTTCATTCAATAATGTGTTTAACTGCTTAAAAAAACCCTCAAATGTAAATCATACATTTATCTTACACATTGCCTGGTCAGAAAAGGTCACTAAGTACATTCAAACTCCTCAGCTGATTTTACTTTATTGCCACATAACGCTGCCGAGTCTCGACCTGACCAAGTGAAGCAACCTCAGATCATAACACTGCCTCCAGAGGCTTGTGCAATGGCTACTATACGTGATGAACCCATCATTCTGGTCTCATCAGCCTATATGACCGTTGGTACAAAGTCCAGTCCATATGCCCCCCAACACATTTTTTTTAAAGTCTTTTTTACTACCAAGTGCATGTCCTATGGCCTGTTATATGTTTAATCCCAATCCTCATCAAATTATACATCTGGAAATGCTCCTTCTATTATTAAACAAGGTTGTGATTTTCAATTTCGATTTGTTGTACAATGCAACCCTCATGTGTTCTTCCATAACATTTTTTTTCCTGACCAGATTTCTTTCATGAACTTGATTTTCAGTACTACACGTCCAGTGTTAAACAGTTCTTAAACCAATTCCAATCATTTTTTTATTTTGTTAATTATTTTATCCATTTGATGCAGGCTAATAATTTACTTTATTTCAGTCTGGCATACACTGCTAGGCACATTAAAGAAAGATCATTAATTTTAAACAATCACAGACACTAGTTAACAATGTCTTCGATTAGAGTACACCAGCCAAGGATAAATAAATATTAGGAAAAAGATGAGCTGCTTGACCATACACGATCATATTTAGAATGGAACATATGACTGCATACTGGTGAACGTCACCAAAAACAACCAAATTCTTAATTTATAATTCAACATAGAAATATTGGGAATTTAGTCATTTTAATTTAACATCCAAATCTCTTTTTACTCACAACAATATCTAGTCTAATGTCTGTTCTCCATATTGTTTTTTGCCAAATGTGAGACCTATTTGGGAGCTTGTAAAAAGCTTTTTTTTTTTTCCTTGTTTTTTTATCACGATCACAATGGCATTTTTTTTCCCTTTAGAAGCACTGCACTGTGTTTCCGGCATTTGTACCTTTCACTCCCCCAGCAGCCGCTTCCATAGGTTTCTGCATGAAGCGAAGTAGAAAGTATGAAAGCACAACTTTAGAGCTATGTTGCCAATTCTGTAGCTGTTGTCACATCATCAGGCTCTCATGACTATAGTTAAACATTACGCAAATTGATACGCAGCCATCAACACACCAGGAACTGTGTCTGACTGAATACAGATCCAGCACTTTAGGTCACCATCAACCTGATAGAGAAATGATATTAGATTGATACATCCCTAATAATCACCAAAGAAACCCAGAAGACCAGAGAAAGGACAGCGTACCCGACGAGGAGTCGGATGATTTTAGAGCAAAAGACCAACCATCAGGGGTCATAGACGCACAGTGTGGCAGGCGCAGCTCCACCGGCTTCAGAAACTTCAGACCGTGAGGCCCACACATGACCAGGGGGCTGAGCAGAGTTTCACCTGCATGAACAAACACAGTTGAGTAATGCTTGAAAGATCGCTAGTGTTTTCCAGGAGCACTTTTCTGTTATAGATCGGTTTTGTTATTATATTTTAAACACATGAGCGTTGATTATTTAACAGGATCTCAAGAATGGATGAAATAGTTTGTCATGTCTTGATTATACAAGGATACAAACCTTTCTCCTTGTCCAGTGGAGGCAGGATGCTGTTGTCTCTGCACACTTTAAAGTAGATCTCCTGCTCCACGCTTTCAGGGATGGCTCCCTGGGGAATGATAATACTCACGCCAGTCTCGATTGAACTCAATACTCCACCATTACAGTTAAAGATGCCCCGTGCTGTGGCAACCACCGTGTGTCCTTCATCATCGTCATCATCATCCAGCACGTTGGGGCTGAAACAGAACGGGATCGTTAACTCGATGCTGAAAGTGATAAAGACTCCAGTGCAGTGAGAGACATATGATGAGAGCATTTTACCTGACGGGGATTGCTTTGGGGACAGCATTGACATTGTTGTGCTGATATTTGGGCCTGTTGTCCATAGTGCGGGTGAACGTATCCACACCACTATCTGCGTCCAGAGGTTGAGGTGAGAGGTGAGGTTTGGGGTTGTTGTTCACCACAATTGGCTTGGACTGGGTGTCATTGGGCAAAAGGTTGTGGTTGAATTTAGGGCTCTCAAACTTGCGCTCAAACGGCCGTGCAGTACTTGTGTAAGGTTTTGGAACAAAGCGATTGTAACTTGTAGGAGCAGGGACACTCAGAGTCTTGGGCGGGACATCAGTGCCATTAACTGGAGACTTCTGGGGAAGATAATTGCCTTGGACTGGTTCATCACGTGTAGGAGGACATAGAGTGGACAAATCAGGTTTACCTTTGGGTGAACTGTGGGGTTCTGGGAGAGAGTTCACTGTGAATTATGGAAGAGGAACAAATGTCAGGTTTTAAAGTGTCACTGGAAACATCATGAAGGGCAAAAGTCATTCAAATTGAACAAATACGAATACAGACACAAAAAGAAGGTACACCTTTGGGTTTCTTCTTTTTTTTTTGGAAGCTTGCAAAAAGTTCACAGGGCATCTGACTGTAACCAGGTATGTGATTTTAGATTTATGAGATTATGTTACTCTCACTCACTCACTCACCATCTATACCGCTTCATCCTGTATTCAGGGTTGCGGGGGGCCCTGGAGACTATCCCAGGAGACTTTGTGCACGAGGCAAGATACACCCGGGACAGGATGTCAATCCATCGCAGGGCACACACACACACACACACACACACTACTGGCAATTTGTGAACAGCAATTAGCCTGATCTGCATGTCTTTGGATTGTGGGAGGAAACCAGAGTACCTGGAGGAAACCCCTACACCACCATGCCACTGAGATAATGTTACTGGTTAGTTTAAATTTTAGAAACTAAAAGCAACTAATTTAGTAATTTAATATACAGATACAGTTTCAAATATTTGGTGCACCAACCAGATAAAGATACAAATAGTAGCACTCCATTACACGCCTAAAACAAACACTGCACAACTTAAAAATGTTCAGGTTGTGAATTTAAGCTCTTACCCTCTGTATTGGTGAGTTTGGGCAGAGACGTGGGTGGGACAGCAGGGCCTGTCTGACCATAAGGAGTTGGTGTAGAGTTAACTTGGGGGACCGGTTCATATCTTTTATCCACAGGGCTCACTTTCTCCCCCGGCTCAGTCCTGAGTAAAACAGTTGTTCAAACATATGTTTAAGGTGCACATACAAGAACAAATTAGACTGTACTAAAAAAAATTCCATCGCCATCTTAGCACACCATCATAAACCTACACTTAAATTTAGTACTCCTTTATGCTGCTCTATACCTGTTATAAGGGTATCCTAGTTGAGGCTGTGCAGGTTTAGCCGAATCATGGAAGCGATTGACTGTAGGCTGAGACGGAGCCTTGTTGTCAAAGCTGCGGCGATCGAAGTAGGACAGTTGTTTCCTGTAGTAATCCTCATCCTCATCAGGTTCATAGTGGTTGGCACGAACTACTTCATCTCCTAACCGGGACTGGGGTTTCTGTGGCTCAGGAGCCCTATGTGGAGAGAGGCAAGATAAGGGGAAAATATGACAAAATTAATAAATAAAATGCACACTATTTCTGGTGTCCAACACCTTATGCATCATCAAAACACTAGAAACACATGAGCATCAAGTTACACAAACATTGTGTAAACCTGCTAACCACATAACTATATGAAAACTCCCTTTCTGAGAGAGGGAACAACTATCAAAATACTGTATTTGCTTCATACAAGGCAGCATATGTTACAGTTACCTATACACAGGTTTCTCCTGTTCTAGGTTGTTGAGGGAGTTTGCCTTAGAAACCGGGACAGGGGCGATCACAGGTTTAGGGAAATCTGTGGGCTACATAAAAAAAAAATTATACTCATTAACAAACACCTCAAGAATAATTCATCAGTATACCAGAATTGTGAGCCTTTTATATACATTTTATCTTATTAAGAATAGACCAATTAGTCACAACATAAATGCTACCACAAGATTAACAATTATATATCAGAAAACAGGTGAAAGGATCATGGCTACCCCCAAGCCCATCTGGTCTGCTAGAAATGTATCAAAACACTCAATGCATCACAGACGGCAGTGTATGAGGCTCAGAATGCAAATAGTTCAAGATTCTTGAGCTGGACAAACAAGTTTGATCCACAGAGGACAACATTCCATAACACAGCACCCAAAAAAATAAATCAATCAATCTGCTGTCAATGTCCTGGTGCCAGTCATCACAGCACACCTCCAGAGGTCTTGTGGAGTCATGTCCCAAGGGGTCAGAGCTGCTGCAGCGGTACCTATACAATATTGAGCTTAATGTTGTGTATTTTATTGTTATGACTGGATCATGTTTTCCTGTTTTTGCTGCAAAATCAATTTATTTAAATAAATGTTTAATTTATAAAATGTTTGCATTTGATGGGTTAAAATAGTGCCGTTCCTTTATACTGTAATATTCAGCAAATTAAACCCTAATTTGTATTATAATCCATGGAAGAGACATACCCTGACACCTGGCACATCTCCAGCTTCCTTGGCTCTGTCAACACTCACAGAGCGCTTGTTCTCAAACATCTTGACCCTGTTGAGAACAGACTGGGGTTTCATGGCAGGATCCTCCTCGTCTGGATCTTCTCTGGGTGGAGGAGGCAACGGTTTAGGAGCCGCAGTGTGTGTTGGCTCCACTGGGGACAGCACAACTTCAGGTTTAGGAGGAGGAACTGGAGGGTCAGAATTCAGAGGTTCATGCTGTCCTGGTTTGTAGCCACGGTTTGGTAGCCCTGGATTATATGATGCGGGTCTCAGAGAGGTATCTCCATAATACTGTTTGGGAGGGTCAGGAGAGCGGGGGTTATTGATGGGGAAGCCATGTGGCTCAGGTTCATAAGGAGAGCGGACATCATACACGACAGGAGGAGGGGGAGGCGGAGGTTCCTCATAGCGAACAGGCCCTGGTTTTGCGTGCCGTACTGGTCGGTTATCATAAGCCATAGGCGGCTCATCGTAGCGAGGTTGAGGAGGGCTATAGTCCCGCGTGGGGCCATCCTCGTAGGGGGAGCGGGGCTCGTAGCTCAGAGTGGGAGGCTGGTGGCCCTGAGGGTAGCCTGACCCAGCTGGAGGAGGAGGAGGAGGAGGAGCAGGCTGGGCCGAGGACTGCTGGTCATACTGGGGCCACTGTTCATCATAATGAGGCACATGGTTGTCATAGTGCAGGTGCGCGTTGTAGTTGTGAGGCTTTGGTTGTGCGTAGCCGCCACCGTCGTAGCCGTAAGGCGGGTGGTCGTACTCGCGGTATGGCTGTTTGTCCTGATACACAGGCTGGTGGCTATACGACAGGGAGGATGGGGGAGCTAAAGACTGTGGCTGCTGGGGCTTCATCATGTGATTTACTCGCACCGGCTCATCCACACTGTACAGGTCCTTCTTATACATCTGCTGGGAACACAACAGCAAAGCAAGACAAAGTAAGTACCCAAGGGATCAAATCCTTTTAAACTGATCTGGAACTAGGCCCAATATACAAGAAGAGAAATAAATTTATTTAAGGAAAAAAGGGCATATATCTTCCTAGAGACTAACCCTTTGGTAAGGGATAAATTTGTTAGCTGTATTGTACGTGGCTGAGCCAGGACCTGTTCCATTGTCTACATTATCTTGCTTCAGCTATGGCTCTTAAACGCAAAAAGTGGAATCCCTCTGTTTGTATGGAATAATTT
>JAOTQY010000010.1:11585541-11597402 GCA_026413445.1 Dolichallabes microphthalmus
ACATTCACATTCCATACAAACTTAAATAATTCTTTTGATTGTGTAAAGCTGCTTTGCGACAATGACAATTGTTAAAATCACTATACAAATAAAATTGAATTGAATTGAATTGAATGTATTGTCAATCCTATACTGTACAAGACTAATGAAAATCTTGATAATGATCTAGACTATGATTATTTTCACTGTTTTGGGGGATCTGGTGATTACATCGTAACGCACTGATTCACTGTAAGTCATGATGCTTTCCATCCATGCACTGAGAATGACTTCCCCCTTCCTGTTACAGTTCTAAACTTCACTTGTGACTGGGCTGAAGGAAGCTTGAAGACCAACACTACATACAAGTCCTTCAGCAATGTCGTGGTGAACGCTGAGGTCGGTCTGCATGTGGGCCTGTATGGAATTAACATCACCCTAAGAGGTCCGTCAAGCAGAAAAACTACAGTATCTCAACTGTTGCTTTTTTCCAAAATGAATCATATGTACACATTTGGTAAAAAATGTAACCCAAAGATATTTAAGTTAAGTCAGGATAGAGGAGGCGTCATATATTTGATATTTATTTTCCATCCCTGTAGGAGATCCTGTGGTACAATTCAACGAGATCATCAACTACAACGAAATGTTCACGTGGTCGGGTGTCATAGATGATGATTATTCTGATGCCCTGGAAAGAGGACTTCCCAATCCCATCCTGTACATTGCTGAGAAGTTCACCCTCAACAGTCCCTGCAGTCTCATTTATCAGTACCAGTTCTCAGGCAGATTTGCCTCGGCCACCCTGTGGTAAGACACTGCGATCACTGACACCATCTTAAGAATGGAGAAACAAGGCCTATTCAACAAATGCAAACAGGTACAGTAAAGAATGGTGTCTCTCTCACTCTTTCCCCACAGGACAGCTTTTTGCTGCTGGATACTGGCCAACATCCTCTTCTCAATGCCCGTCATCCTCTACGCCGGCTTCATGATGGTTGCTACGGCCGCTTTTATCTTCTTCTCCTTGGCCTCCTTTTCTACAATATACAACCTCCCACAGTGCATCTTCTCTATAGGCGCAGAATCCTTTCAGACAGAATATAGCCATTCTTTCTGGTTAGGTGTAGCTACGGGTATGTATCCTGAATAATGTCATGCATAATGATTTAACACTTCTCTCTCTAGTATAATTAGTATTGTAGACAATACACGAAACATTAACGACATGAAAGATCTTAAAAATCAAAACTGATCAAAGCCGACCACTTCTAAATAACACACTGTTGTGGTTTACAGGTTTATTGTGTGCAGTAATTGGTATTATAGTGATTCTGCTGGATTACTTGATCCCAGAGAAGATGAGGGAAGCTTTCAGTGTTGGGGTGGATGAGTATGATGATAACATGTGTTCCGTATCAGAGGGCTACCTCAACAACAGCTTCCTAGAAGGAGTAAGTTTAGATGGAGTGACTGTAAAAGGAATGAGTAACGGACCACAGAAGGCCACCACTTTAACTGTAAGTCCCCATACCCTTAATAAACAAGCACTGTAACTATCATAAACCTGCAGATGTTTCCTAATATTAATAAAACAGGACATATTCATATTGCTGAACAAAATGATGCATTTTACATGCTTCCACAGAAGCTCTGAGAAACAACCTGAAGCCGACAAGGCCACCATTTTCCATACTTGAAAATCACACATCCTACAGAATGAAGCTTTTTATGTTGATATGGTTGTAAATAGAAATGTAAACATTTTTTCTGCTGTAACTTTACATATATATATGTGTGTAAATATGTATATACATATGTTTGGGGAAAATAAATATATATGAAAAACTTTGTGTACAGAACAATTAATAATGAACAAATCCCGATGCCCTCTTATGATGGTTTATAATGCATAGGTTGCTGGAATAGGTACTCCAGGGAGTAAAATGAGCTTATATATGCACTGTATTCTTTGTATTATTAAATAATAATAATATTTTACAATACCTTTGGTATTATTATATCCGTATCATCAGTTTTAAAACAGATGCACATGTTAAAATATGAAATCTTAATACACCATGTTAAAACTTCTTACTGCAGTACTGGCACATTAATTTATTTATATATAGAAATCTATTCTTATATCGTCGAATATGAAAAACCAAGTGAGCCTTTATGCAAGTGTTTTTACTCGTTAAGTCAATGGTTTCCAAATGGAGACAAAAGGCTTCAAGAAAATATTTCAGGCTTAAGACAAATTACATACAGCATGTATCAGTGGTTATTAATTAATATAATTAATAACCAATAATTTATTTTGCATTGCAAGATGAAATGAACAGACCAGGATCATGGTAGCCAAAAAATAAAGGAATATTTAGTTTATTTAACGGGTGAGAGTCAAAGGCACAGATTCAAAAAAACAATATAATACAATTCAATCAGCCCAATGTGTCGTGTCATGGGTGTTCGGATATATTCTAATGAGAAATTCTTTGGAAGTCAGGCAATCCTCCACAATGACCGGAGTCTTATGAAATGCACTAAATATAAATGTCTAATTACAAACATGGATAGCGTCATTCCCGATTTAGCTGATGAATCTGCATAGATATCTAGTCTTAGTTAGTACAAGTCAGCTGATAAACAACTCTATTATGTACAGCATTAAAAAATAAATACCAATACTAATAAATAAAACAAAAATAATCATGCAAGGCAGAGCAAATGGGTGAACGACAACTGTCAGGGTAGAATTGATATGACCACAGCTGTATTTGTTTACTAGGTCTGACATGGGTGACCCGACATTCTATAAGCTACAGCTCACCTGCAGGGAACACAATCATGCATTGTTTCCCCCCCCAGGGTTAAAAACAGGAGAAGGTGACTACCATTTAAAAGATTAATTCATCCACATTAACCCTGCTGAGCACTGCAAACCTAATTTATTAGGAGAGTCTTGTACTTTAAGCTTTAAACACCTTGTCTCATACACACTTATACACAGACCTTGCCTTCCAACATGAGGATTCAAATTTCTTGCATTAGTTTTCTAGTTATGACGAAGCATACACACTGTAAATGAGCATGATCAAACAAGGGTTAAGCCTGATGTCAGTTTCCCTTATGGATGTACTGATACTGGATTAGTAACCTAGTATATTTGCAGAGCGCACAACAAGGATGTTTACAGAACAGTTCGTAGTAGGGATTCAAACTGCACTTATAAGGAATGAAGGTTATTTGGAGAAGTTTTTCGTTTTTCTGCTGTGAAGGGTAGGAAAACACTTTGTTGCCGGACTTTACATAAAATATTTAGGAGTTCCTCTAGAGGACAAGGAACCGTGTATGAAACTGTCGAGTTACACAGGCAGCGCAGGGCGTCACAGAGCTTCCACAGCACTGCGTTTAGATGTACATTGGGGTTTCCTGTCCAGTTAGCAGCCTGAACATCACAGCTGGCATAGTTTTCATATGAATCTGTCAACAAAAGATAAAAAACGTCAGTCTCAAGCAATGCAACGTGCGCAAAGTATCAGCTGAGATCATAAAGAACACACTGACCTCTCCGACAGACACCGACAGGGCATGAACAATTTTCTCATGTGCCATGGCAACTACACTCTGTCCATTAATCTCAATTATCCTATGACCCACACGCACTCCTCCACGTTCTGCTATTCCACCTCGCATCAGGCTACAGATCTGGAAAGACAATTCATGCAAACAGAGCATAATGTATTTCTGGTAATCCTAGTCAACATACATATACATACAGAGCATCACGCTCACACTCTTACAGTAGATCACCCAATTATAGTGGACTCACTATGCCATTCTGTACACTGAAGCCTAAAGGGTACTGCAAATCTGGTCTCTTTATTAGCACCGTAGTCACAGGAGGACAGCTTACTACACTCAGCTTCACCTGTAACTGATTCTTCAAGCCCTGGAATAAACATCAACACACATACTGTACAAACAGGTTGTAAGAAACAAATAAGTCACAAAACTGCAAGATACAGAAATAATATACGTAAATGCAAGTGTAGATATGTTTAAAATCAGAAGCAGTGAAAAGTAATAAAAATGGTTTTGCTGTGGGATGTTTTCCTGGCGTGATCTGTGTCCCATAAAGTTACGTGCCGTTGCAAATCAGTGCAGGCGTATTCTGACTGATCACCTTTATCATGTCACTTATCATTTCTATCCCAATCTAATGGGAGCGCTCGCTTTATGAAAGTCTCACCCACAGTGCATTGACGAGCATGAAAATAATGGATGAATAAATAACTGAATTTCAATCTAATTTGTAACTATTCCTAATTAGTAATCCACACAAATTTACCCAAGCCTTGTTAGATGCAGCTAAAAAAGAAACAACAGGTTACGTAAGTTTTGCTTTAATTATCTTAAGAATCTAAAAAAAGAACATAATCAAGCATAAGATGAATTTATAAAAATGCATTAAAACCTTGATGATGCCCTGACAAGTGGCAAGCGGCAAGCCCACCAGACTGGTGTCATTGACAGCCATGATCTGATCACCCACGTTGAGCTTCCCAGATCGAGCTGCTGGTCCACTGTTCAGCATGCAGGCGAGGATAACTGTGGGCAGGATCGACCCCCAGCCAGACTCTACTATCACAACCCCAAGAATCTCCCCTTTCTGCTTCTCCAGGTGCAACTAGCGAAAGAGAGAAAAAAAAGAGAGAGACACGTCAGGGTCAACAGGGAGGGTAGGGAACAGCATGCTCCACACAAACTGTTATTTTGTACAGAATGTTGTCTGAGTAACTTTGACAGTGCGAGACTCCCCCTACCTCTTTACAGTTCTCAGAGTTTGAAAAGTGAATGAGATCATCGTTGTACATCTCTTGTGAATTAAGAATGTCACTATAGTCTTTCTGGCTGAGGTCCTTAGGGTTGATTCCGTTTGCTCTCAGAAACTCTTGGTAGGCCATGCTAAACGCCTGACCAATGGACTGTGCAATGAGCTGGGCCTGAAGATGGGGAGGGGAGAGTGAAGGCAGGACAATACTTGAGTGAGGCAGCATGCTCAGTCAAGTCAAGAAAATGAGGTCATGAGCAATTACATAATCATACACTTTTCAGGGCACTGCCCCTTCTACACTGGTAAATCTACAGTCAGGCAGAAGGAAATTATTTAGATAAGTAATAATTACATAAAAAACAAGGATTTAAGCTGTTTTTTGGAGTAGACAACATAAAGCCATTCATTTGCCCTTACAGCATTAAATACAATATATTATAAATATCATTGCTTGTGTTTAGGCCCTAGGCCTGGATTAGCACAAACATTTGAGCATCTATACAGGTAAAAAAAAAATTTTTTAAGTTGCACCTTATCTACAATACGATATGATCAGGGTACAGTCTTGACTTACATCCTCAGACTCAAAGACGTAACAGATCATACGGTACTGCTTCCTGGCTTCTGCAGAGTTCAGGCTGGTTTCATTACAGTCGAGTGCAGCAGACTGTGACACTCGTCTGCGAGCCATCAAGACTACCACGCTCCCAATGTCTGCAATGTAGGAGATAGTCCGAAGAGCATTGTCTATCATTGTCTCCTGCATGAGAAGAGATACAATATCAGCTAACATACTATTTAAAATTCCTAGAGAACATAAGAACTCATTTTATACTGTATAATGTTTCACTACCATGGGTATATGTGTATGGTAGCTCAGGAGAATCTGTCAGGTGTCGATGTGGCTGTATATTGGCAAACATCCCAAACTTCTTTTAAATCCTGCTGAGGCTCGTTTCTTTTAAACACCATTTTGGCTAAGAAGCCAGATTAACAAATGTGACTGGAAAAAAAAAACATTCTTTCTGAAGATCTCTAAAACCTTGCCAGCTGAGTGTGCTTTTCTCGTCAGTGAATGTCACACTTTCATTAGGTTTTTGGTGTGTTACATGCAATGCTGAAATCGACATGAGCTTATTCAGTTAAGTCTGTAACCAGACGCCAGCTGGTAAAATGTCTGGATGTTTCTATCTCACAGTCAGGGTAGGATTTGTTAAATGTAGTTTTCCTCTTTTTGTTTTTAGGGGCAATTTTACTTGAAACTTTACTAATTAGAACTTTACCTATTTTTGAGATGCATGCATAAAGAAAAAAAAGACAGAAACATATTTCAGTTTAGGATAGAGTGATAGTTACTGTATAACGTACAGTATGTAGCTGAAAATGTAAAATATTAAAAATTTACCAGTCTAGCTACACTGTATCAGACCTTTGAAACAATTATTCCTATTAATATTGTAAATTATAACACTGAACATTGCCAACCTGTGTGTCAGCATTGAGCACTTTAATGGCTTTTGTTGAAATGAAGAGGTCAACCTCGATTGGGCTCTGGCTCTCTTTATCGCTGCACTAAAACACACAACAGAAGAGTTATAGCTACATCTAGTGTTCAGAATAGACATTTTCCAGACATTAGACATATCTACTGTATCATTTTATCATGTTTATTTTAATGAGAAAAAAAGGGTCAGCAGATCTGCATCTAGAGCTTCTAAAACTGTAACCTTTACTCTGTCTACAGCTTCCTGAGCTTGCATCATGCGAACGCTCTTGGACGGGTTTCTGTCAGAGAGAAGTTGGGTAGACCCGAGGTAGTTAGCAGCAAAGATGATCCCGTCGATGAGGTCCTCTGGTTCACATGGGCCTGGGACTGTGTAAGAGATCATAAATTACCCTCAGTAATAGCTTTTGAAATAAAATTTAAAAATCTGTATATAAATAGGTATTTTAAAGTTTAAAAACTTTATACAAGCTCAACCAATATTTCTTTTCTTCGAAGTCTTTTAAAAGTATATATCCACTCAATTGTCCCATTAGGGAACATTTAAGAACAACTACATATCTATTCTAATTATCTGGTGTTTCATTTACATACCGTAATCACAGTGCATATAGTTCTTATAGGTCTTGAGCCACTCCCCATTTCTTTATATACTGTTTCCAAAGAGCCAAAGAGCCTCTCTCGTCTTTAATGGAGTCTTCAGGATTTTTTGGAGTCACATTTTTAGTCCAGTCCCTAAATTGACCAGTGTCAGATAAATGTTTTTTGTTTGTTAAGCCACACAGTGACCTATGAATAATTCAAGCATTAATACACATCTAACTTAAGGTGTGCACCAGTGAGAAACAGGTACAGATGATGACAGGTGATTAGTTTACTGGTGATGCTGAATACTGAGTGGTTGGAACAGACGAGAGGGGAAATGAGGTTGCTGCTGAGGTTGTTACTTAAACAGCCAGTTTTTATATTGCATGTTTAGGCACTTTGCAGCCTGTTGCAGTGTTACAATTTTTTTAGCGTAATGTACATCATTTTATTTATTTGAATTTAATATGAAGAAATGAGGGGTGGCTCAAGACCTTTGCACAATACAGTGTATTACATACAAATGTATTACATACTTTTCGCAACACATATTACTTAATCAAACGAGACTTGGAGTAATACACTATGGAAATATCGCACTTCAACTGTCATAATAAGATTGAAAATGTTTACCATCCACAAAGCTTGGGAAAGAGTGGTTTTTCTTTCCTTGCTGTAAAGCAAAGGAGATCGGTTAGGCTGCAGATGCACACAGGTTTTTGATTTTTAATTTTTTTTGTCATTAATGAAACAAGTGTGAAGGAAGCTCCTGTCTGTTGCTAGTTTCTTACCTGAGGGAGGTTACAGTTGTCAGCTGTTGTGTTAGTTTCAGATTGTGGATTTATTGTGCCGTGTTGTGGGCTGTTTTGGGTTACCTGAGAATTGGATAAAACTTTGAATTATGCCATTTAAATCTTTTGCAGTGACCTGAACATAAATTTAAATTAAATGTGACGTATCACATCAAATATGGTATTAAGTTACATTTTAGGTGATTTGAGTTATGCATATTTGTAGATTCCTTAAAATATTAGGAATTATTGAATTATTGGTTCAATAAGCTTCATTCTCTTACTGTATCATGCATGGTTGCAGAGATATGACCTGTGCATTGGGGAAAAAGTCTAAATCTATTTTTTGAATATGTAAATCTTCACCAGCTGCATGGACTTATGTATTTTTTTTTTATAACAATTGGAGTAACAGGCTCATTAAATTTGGATAAAATCTTTCTCAGTTGTGTTGAACCATCAGGAAGATATTTATCAACAAACTTTTGCCAAAATTGAAGATTTGATACTGTAGATTTTACCTACTGCCTACTATTGGCCATGTTGAAAAATCTAACCTGTACGACTTAATACCTGCCTTGATATGACAGCTAAAAAATAAGAAGATACTCCAAACTGAGAAAAAAATAATACATCCTGTTCAATAATTATTGATTAAGTGCTATTGACTGAACTGCTGTGTTACCTGGCCCGTACTGGACCTCAGGCAGTCTTCTTTAGTGAGTCTCGATGGGTCGTTCTGCAGCCGTGAATCAAGAGCTGACATGGGTGTGTTGGAGGCATTGAGTCTGGTTTCTTCACTGTGTGGTCTAAGCACCGATACTTGAGAACTTTCTGGGATCCTCCTCTCATCGCACGACTTCTCCACTATACCTCTGTCTGTCTCAGAGCTCTGAGGTCCTACTTTCATTTTGGTTTTTATCTCATTTACAACCTGATTCATATCCTCATCCGTGCCCTCTGATTGTTCCATATCTCTCCCAGTCTTTGCCCTATTGCTATGAGGACACCTCTGTCCCCTACCTGTACTGTCTTCAGGACTTCCACCCCCAACATGTAAACACTTGTCTTCTCTTTTTTCTCTCCCAAGATCTTTGTATGAATGTCTTTTTTTTAAATCATCACTATTCTCAGTATCTTCAGGTTTGGTCATACTATTAATTCTGCGGTTTCTGCTGCCTTTGTCATCTTTGCAAACCTGATGTCCTCTAAATACGGACCTTTGTTTTGAGTTTGTTTCTGCCCTGGCTACTTCAAAGTTTCCTAGATGATCAGCTTTAACTTCAGCATTCGTCTTTTGATTGCCTTCTCTGTGACAGATGATTGACCTCTGGCCATCACCCGTACACTTCTCTGGGATGTTTTTATCTACTGTGTAATCTTTACTTAAACCCTTGTCTCGTATACTCAGTCCTTTAATGTAATTTGATCCCCGATGAGGGTTTTTACTGTGCGCTCGTAAATCACATTGCCCTTTGCAGATAATTTCATCCTGACTTCCGCCTGCCTTCCCTTGTTCATAAGCAAAACATGTTTCATCTTCTTCCGCAGGATCCTCCTCCTCTTCATCATCATTTTCATCCTCTTCTTCTACGTCCTCTGCATCTTCTTCATCATCTTCTTCATCCTCAGCCATGGGAGCATGAATGAAAGACTCAGTGATAGGCTTGGGAACTTTGTGGACCAGGTCCTCTGTACCTTGCTGGAGCATTCCATAAAACCCCTCTGAGAATTCCCAGGCATCTGAACTTCCTCCAGCAGGTGGTTTTCTGGAAGTACTTGGTCTTTCAGCAACCTCATGACAGTCCATTCCTTCCAAATAACTCTCGTCTTCAGGGCAACAGTGAACATAGTAAGTCATCCCATCCGCATCGGTATGCAGTTCCTCATCTTCCTCATAGTCCTGCTCGTCTTCCTCCTCCGATTTCACATTATCATATTCAGACAGTGAGTCTTCCTCCATGTGGTCATGCTGATTAGGGCTATCTCCATGGTCGAAATCCTCCCCTGAAACAGAGCCTTCAGTGGGACAGTAGCTGGCTGGAATTGGTGTGCTTGACTGGCTTTCTGTGTTACTGCTATGAGGTTCCTCAAAATCCTCTCTGTTTCTGGAGTGTTTAACTGTCTGGTCTGGTCCAGATGAGATGTATGGCGGACAATCAGCCGTTGCCCTGGAATCCTGGCTTTTTCTGAGAGCCATAACTGGCATCAGTAAGCCCACTCCAAGTGGGAATCCTATGGAGCTGTAATACAGAGCACAAAACAGTACAGTAATTGAAACACAGCAGTATCTCAAAGTCACAGCAGAATAATTAATTAATTCCTTCATTCATTTATACCTTTTCCTTTTACTTTTCATGATGTGGATCATGACAAAAAAATTTTTTTTAGATTTATTTTTATCCCTGGTCACATAATCTAGCTCAACCTGTGGGATCCCACTGTATCAAATCTGTAAAACCAAAGGCTACAGTATGATACACTGCCTGGCCAAAAAAAAGTCTCACAATCTTAAGATTTCATTCAATGACCTTTAACTTTTACATAACACAATGTGGTGGCCGATTCATGAAAATGATTCCTCATGGATCCAGAACCACTCTTTCACAATTTGAGTCCTGGAATATGCCCGTACCATCAAGGAAGAAAAACTCCATTGCTATGATAACGTGATCATTCTGTACATTCTGGTCATCAGGTAACTTCATTTTATTGCCACATAATGTTGCTGAGTCTAGACCTGACAAAATAAAAGCAACCCCAGATCATAACACTGCCTCCAGAGGCTTGTATAGTGGCCACTATGCATGATGGGTTCATCATTTTATGTGCATTCCTCCTCACCCTGAAGAACCCATTGCTCTGGAGTAGTGTGAATCTGAATAGGGTTTTTTGCCGACCACATTTTTTTCCCCACAGAGTTGACTTTTTAGCATTATCCTTCCAGGTTTTGATAATGTGTTAAAGGGTTTTTAACCCAGGTCCAGTGATTACAAATCTCCTTAGTTGCTTTATTTGCTTGATGCAGCCTAATAATTTGACCATTCCTAACTGGCAAATTTTTTTTTTTGGCCTGGCAGGGTATTTTCCAAAGATTGGGCTACTTGAAATGTATATAAGGGGTATCAGAAAGTTTTGAGATTAGCTCTGTTTACAAGCAGTTTTTTCGACATATGCCCTCACTCAGACACCTTAAAACCTGGCAGTAGAATTCGCTATTGACAGTCTGGACCCTGGGGACGATTTCACAATTGCAGAATGCTATGAATGTTGAAGGTACACAAAAGTTTCTTCACCGACAATGATCCTTGACATGAAGGACAGGTCATTTATAGCACACTGACAAAGTTCTTGGCAGACTTCAATGCGATGTTCCTTCTGCACTTGGGTCAGCAACCTGGGGACACACTTGGCAGCAACACGGCACATGTTCAAATCACATGTGAAGATTGCCTGGACTGTTCTGTATGACACACTGACATGATGTTCTCTGATGATCATCATTCATAAGTTAGCGAATAGTTTCAACATTTTCAGGGGTTGATCTCGTTGAAGGTCTTCCTGACCTCTCATCTCCTTCCAGAAATGTTCTTCTGCTTGAACAACTCATTGCAGCCGAAACTTGCTGAATTATGTCAAACGTCTCTGTGCCAGATTTGCCCAGTTTCACACATTTTACATTTATGTTCCGGCATTTGGCAGACACCCTTATTCAGAGCGACTTACTTTAAAAAAAATAAAAATCTCATTATACTGTACATCTGAGCAGTTGAGGGTTAAGGGACTTGCTCAAGGGCCCAACAGTTGTGGTTGTGGGGTTTGAACCTGGGACCTTGTGAACTGTAGTCCAATGCCTTAACCACCATGATGCAATCGCAGACAGCTCCTGATGTACACAGGACAATGTTTTTTGGCACGCTGACTTATGTAGATCGGTGCTCCCTGTGACTGTGCATGCAGCCTTGTCCTGCCATCATGTTACAAAACTAGTCTCGAACCTTTTTGATACCAAATTGTACTGTATATTCAAACAAACACACACACACACACTGTGTCGTGGCTAGCATACAGTGGTGTGAAAAACTATTTGCCCCCCACCTGATTTCTTATTCTTTTGCATGTTTGTCACACAAAATGTTTCTGATCATCAAACACATTTAAC
>JAOTQY010000010.1:11623214-11646094 GCA_026413445.1 Dolichallabes microphthalmus
GCATTCCTTTACAATATAGAAAGAAATAAAAATCAGGAACCATCATGGAGTTAGAAAGTGTTCTAAAACTTTTGAACAGTAGTGTATGTTTAAATGAATATTCTATTTAATTATTATTGACTGACACTTAAATTTTTAACGATGTTTAATTATAGTTGCAGTCAGAAATTAACTTACATTCATTATGACCATAACTCTTACTGCAATATTAGGCTTGCAGAGGTTTTTTTCCCCAGTGATTTTTCTTTTCTGTTCTGGGGCAGAATGCAGCATTGTATTTAATAGAATATAAACCCTAGGATTTGGTGCATGGGTTTTTATATTGTAGGGTGACCAACACAGGGTCAAACTTATACTAGAAGGGTCAAAAATATATGCAATGGTTGTACCTTCCAATAACTTACTGGACTGTACTAATGTACAATAGTTTGAACTGATTTTGGAACCTACAATTGTTTAGAAATGTCTTCGAGAGACATTCCTGACTTAATTAATTAAGTTAATTAATCATCTAAGTGGGTGTACATGTATACACAGTGCTCCAAACTCTTGTGGTTTTCTTCTATTAAAGGTATAAAGTCCACTTTACATAAGTCATTTAAAGCCAAATATAGAAACATCATATTCATGATGAGTGTACATAAACGGCTGATTGCAACTGTACATGTCATCATTATAGAACATCTGTGAAACAAGATAACTCCTGTTATCCTCATAATTCCTCACCAGGTGTAAGGCTGCAATTGGCATCATTTGAGTCAATTGGGGTATACCTCTGGATTTATTTAATGCATGAATTCAAACTCCGTGTCTCCATATATTGACAGCATGCCTGAAAATGCCTGAACGTTCAATCTGCTCAAACAATACTATGCAATTATAAACACCATGGGCTCATGCAGCCATCATATCATTCAGGAAAGAGACACATACTTTGGTATAAAAAGTACAAATCAATCACAGGACAATATATATTTTTAGATGTGGACAATGAATACCCCCACTCCTTGAAAGTTATCTGTTTATTCTCACTTACTAAATTCAGATAAGACAGAGATATTATATATTGGTCCAAAAACCAGTACACAAAAGCTCTCACAATTCAGCTTGCATTTAGAATGATGCACTATTACTTCCAACTCGACAGTGAAATACCTGGGCGTAATATTAGGCAGTAACTTGTCCTTTGAAAATCATATTTCCAATATTACAAAAACAGCTTCGTTCACCTTAGGAATATTGCCAAACATAGGAACATTTTATCTGTATCCGATGCAGAAAAGCTAGTTCATGTATTCATGACCTCCAGACTGGACTATTGTAATGCATTACTAGGTGGTTGTTCGAATGTATCTAGCCAGTCTTCTGATGTTACAATCCACTACGCTCCTTGAGATCACAAAACACTGGGTTTCTGGTAGTTCCCAGAATATCAAAATCTACAAAAGTGATAGAGCGTTTTCATATTTAGCTCCTAAGCTTTGGAATAGCCTTCCTGACAGTGTTTGGGGCTCAGACCTGTTATTTCTTTTTCTACCCATCATGTGGCATCTGGAGATTGTGTTAGCTCTAGTAGACCAAGGCCAACCCTGCGAGGATTCTGAGGCACCCAGAGAAGGACCACCTAAAGCCGGATTCCACTTTTACATTTAGGCATTTGTCAGACGCTCTTATCCAGAGCGACTTACATTTTTATCTCATTACACATCTGAGCAGTTGAGGGTCCAACTCTCGCAACTTGGTGGTTGTGGGGTTTGAACCTGGGATCTTCTGAACCGTAGTCCAATGCCTTAACCACTGAGCTACCCCTGGCCCCACATGCTGCTCCTGAGCTCCCAGTGATCCGGACACACTCTGCCCTCTGCACCTGTCTGACTTATCCTGGTGCTGAACTGGACTCCATGTTAACTTAGACACCTTCTGTTAAATTGAACTTCCAGCTGCTTAACACACAGTATGTCTGCAAAACAATTCCTGCTATCCGTTATCACCCAAATGAGGGTGGGTTCCCTAATGAGTCCTCTTAAGGTTTCTTCCTACTGCCATCTCAGGGACTTTTTCCTTTGCCTTGCCAGTGTTGCCCTCGACTATCTTATTAGGGACAATCTGGTCATTATGATTTATACACATTTTTCTCACTCATGTACATTCCATAATTTTCTTTTAATTTTGTGAACCTGCTTTGAAATAATGACCATTGTTTAAAATGCTATATAAAATCGAATTGAGTTGAATTTAGTTTTTCTAGCATTTTTCTTTTTGGGATGTCAGCTTAAAGCCTGATTATATCTGAGCAGTTGAGGGGGAAGGATCTTGCTCAACAGAACTGGGCATCAAACTGGGGACCCTTTGATTAGTAGCCCAACACTTTAATCACCAGGCTCCAGTGCTCAGTCTATATCATATCATATCATATCATATCATATCATATCATATCATATCATATCATATTATATTATATTACATTATATTAACTTCAGCACCAAGGAGAGCGACTAGTGAGTAGAGTAAAAACAGAGCAGCTGGAAGAAGGGAGCGGATAGTAGAGGGATGAAATATCGCGATTACTGAACAGCTCCGCTCATTGGTCGAATCTCTACAGCATCATCACCACCATCATCATCATCAGCAGCAGCATCACCGTCCCTACATCTGAGTCCAGGCGGAACGGAGGCGTGTAGGAGGATCGTGACGTGATTATTTTACTCTCAAAATTACAATCGGATGAAATGAAACCAGACATTTGACGAAAAGAGTCTCGGCTGTGAAAGTAAAGTCACCTTGAATGGAAAGTTGTTGATCGGAGTCGACGGATCAGCGCTCTTGGTTAGTCTAAGGACAGAGGTGAGGTTTCTCAGCTGATGTTTTGTCCAGCATTTAAATACACATAATTTACATATTTTGGAGTAAAAAAACTAAATCGGAGACGATGTGCAACCAGTGTTGTGTGAATGTAGCTAGTGGTAATGTAGCCCTGTGCTGAAGGGCGCTCTCCCCGACCTCCACACGCACACACACACACACACACACACTCCCAGAATGTGTGAACCAGACACACATTCAGGCTCATCATTTCAACCCAATAGTAGTACCACGCTACACCACCTTATAGCTGATGGTTTTAATAATACACTGGCTGGCCTACAGGATTCCGTGTGCCAGGCAGACAACGGGGTGGCTTTCAGGAAATCATTGTTTTCTTTTTCAGCATTCGCGCCAGAACCTCCGCGGCATACAATTCACTGATCTGACATGCTGATGCTGCGAGAAAAGTGACAATATATCTAGTAGGAAATTTATTAATTTTTAAATTTATTATCATTTTCGCAATTCGTTTTCCGCTTCCCATTATTTTCCCTTTCCTGCCAGCCCTGTTCCCAGGACAGCTCTGTAGGCTCTGTAGCATACATAATCTAAAGATGAATGCGAAGCTTGTTTTGTCTTTGGAAAGACAAAAAGAATACTATTAATGTATATAACACATTGAATATAGTAACACAGCGCGGTAATATTGTTACATCCCTAATCTGGTTCGGACGCTACAATGTTGCAAATCTTGTTTCGAGGCCTTTTGAAGATTTTTATTCCGGACACTAGGGGGCGCGGGATCTCCGGCATGCACGAGCGCCTCCTGAGGAAATGGATGAAGGCTACATTCGAATACGCATGTACATACCAGTGTAGGACACTAAAATGTATGTCAATTAGTAGTCCACTATACAGGGCTAACCTACTACCTAGTACAGGAGTATATCATTTGGGACGCATGTGTAGGCGCTGCTGGAAAGCTCTCCATTCCAAAGTATTCATCGACAACGATCTCATGACCATGTCGTAAATGTTAGTGCTAGAGTATGTATGTATGCTCATGGACAATGTTTCGTTTAGGTTACAAATTATTGACATCTGACATCAGGACTTAAAAGGCATCTTCATGGCAGGTAAGAGTTTTTTATATTCATTAGATACAATGAGGACTGTATAATAAACTCAACTGTCATGTCTTTCATCCAATTTTTATTTTATTTTGTGGAATTGTCTTGTAAGAATAAAGTGTTAATGTCTGACCATGGCTGACCTTTAATATACACTTTACAGCTTTAGAAAACAATTTCCCACCTCTTCCTCGTTTCATTCCCCTGAAGCCATGCTTTTACCAAGACTTCAACGAGATCCCAGAACAACGTCGCACCATGTGCAAACGCTTGTACTATCTCTGGATTTGTAAGTATAAAAAACTATTTATATTTATGGTTTTATCACAGTTACCATGAGTATAACTCTGTTTTTTTAGTGTATTTCTGAGTAAGCTGTGTACTGTTTGGACTTAATAATGCTGACTGTGTTTTCAGTAAAAACACTGCAGAAGTGAAAGTACTGTTTTGCAGATTGGTTCTAAGCACATGTCACGCCTTTGAAGGCTTTAGCTGTGTATTTCTTTTTTTATTAATGTACAAATTGCATTGTAATTGCCAATACTGCTTTATACTCACTGTACGGTATGTACACATTGTACAATAAGAGTTTGGTGGATTGTAGAAATGGAATAACTGTCATTCATTTATGGATATACATGGATATACAACTATTTATGTGGAATGTGAAAAACATATCTGGTTGTTATGTGTCACATCAATTACAATATATAATAAGCATTATAATACATGAGATAAATAGTAATTAGTAGTTGTCACTTAATATTACAAATCATTTAAAGGGGTCAAATAAGTAATAAAAAAGTATGTCATATAGAAACCGACATTTCCTTATCAGCCCCCAAAGGAAACAGTTTACTGCTATGGCACTGATCGTGGATCTTTCCACACATGTTAAATAGATACGTACTGTATTACACATGGTAAATAACTCCTTATTAAAAATAATCCACTATATCATCAATTTTCAATCACACATTTTCTTTCATTCAGACACAGAAGTTCATATGCGTAGGGCAGCCAGAACGCACCAGAAAATTTTTTGAATCATCCAAGTGAATGACATGCAAGAGACAAAATAAAAAAAAGTAGAATAGGCTAGTTGCTGTATTAAAATTTAAGATGTGTTCATTCAACTCATGAGCTAAACACCATGTAAGAAAACAGTCCACCTTAAAAGGTCAGCACCACAGTGAATATATCTTTGTTGCTATCTAATGTTATGTAATAAAAATGGGATATTTAATCTCATTCCTGAAGGCACAATCACAATTAGAACAATGAAAAGTAATGTATGGAAACTTGGTACCATAGGAACAGTTTATACATAGCTAACTGTGCAAGCTACCACTTACTGTGCATGTGTGCACATTCGTACATCAATGATACTCGCGTATGTGCATTTATGATACACATGTATGTGTGTACATACAGGAGTATCATATGCACTCCTGTACTTACACTAATAGCACTACACCTCTGCCCAAGTCCACGTTTAAGTTGTTACTATAGCCATAGTATTATTAGTATTAGAATAAGAGAAATAATATAAAACCTGTTATTTGCCTTGCACTCACCATGACTGTACAACATTTTTTTTCTAATCAGAATTGAGAATTCCTCAGGGCAGTTGTATAAAATTATGTAAATGATATGAAGTAGAGATTAAGTTCTGAATTATTTTGTATTTTTATGTACTTTTTTAAAAAATGTAGTTCGATATTTAAATTCTATTATCCTCTTACTCAGTGAACAGTGCTACGTTGGCGGTCAATCTGATTGGCTGTCTGGCATGGATGTGTGGTGGGGGCGGGGCCACTAATTTTGGAATGGCTATATTGTGGCTTATTCTCTTCACTCCTTGCTCTTATGTCTGCTGGTTCCGGCCCATTTACAAAGCTTTCAAGTGAGTTCATAGAAACAAGCATGTGTATCTTATTGATAGATCTGTTGCATTTTGCATATTATTACCTTTTTTTTCAGCAGTGTATTCATTCTTTCATTCATTCATTTTCTGTACCGCTTTATCCTTATAGCAGTGTATTCAGTAGTAGGATTATATACCGGTGAAAATTATTAATATACAATGAAACCGAAAAATTTAAACAGGTTTAAATTTGTCACTCACACCACTTCAGGATATTTAAGATTCATTTTAGCGCATATTATATAATTATACAATATATGCATACAGTTGAAACTCAAAAAATTTTTATATCGTGCAAAAGTTCATTTATTTCAGTAATGCATATTCTAATTTTTCGAGTTTTACCTGTATATCTTTCCCAGATAACAATTTTGGAAGCAGCAGCTGTCTTGTACCTTAAACAAATGAAAGGAAGAACAACACTGGAATTTGCTCTTCGAATGTAAAATGATAATTTGCATATTAACATGTAACCCAGGAATCAGCTTTAAGTTTTGACAATGTCCAGTAATTTAAATACAGGTGAAAATGTTTAAATCTTCTTGGGTACAAGTCAAACACAAGTAATAGATACAAAAAAACAGAGAAAACATTTATGACAGATACATTTGGCCGTATTTCCTGTCTATATATGGAAAAAAAGATTCAACTTTACTCTGTTCTACTGCAAATATTACAAATTAAGACAACAATATATCCTGCATAACCGAAACTATATCGGTTATTATCGATATAATGTCACAAAAGTTCTTTTGTGTTTCAGGACTGACAGCTCTTTCAACTTCATGGCATTTTTCTTCGTATTCATGGCTCAGGTTGTGATCAGTATTATCCAGACAGTGGGCATCCCAGGTTGGGGAGTCTGGTAAGGGCTTTGGAAATGGAAATTTGTTGATACAGCTAGCAGCGTGCGTAAGACAGTAATTCTAATGTGCTCCTTTCTCTCTTCATTACAGTGGGTGGCTGGCCACCATTACATTCTTCAGCACTAATATTGGCTCTGCTGTGGTCATGCTGATTCCCACTATTATGTTCACAGCTGTCGCTGTACTATCTTTCATCGCCCTCACCAAGGTACCTCAGTCCCAGTCTGATACTGATAATAGTTTCTTTGTCCATCACGTCCTCATTCGCAATACCTACTCTCAATGATAAAGGCTTTGGGCAATTGTTCTGATGGTTTTAAATTCAAATATTAACACTGCCAACCTACGACGGCGGGTCCTTGATCAAGGCCCATAACCATACACTGCTCAACTGTAAAATGTATAAAAGTATAAATATATTTGAAATGATGTTTATTGTCAAATAAAAATTTTGTATTTATTGTATAGAAACAGCAACAGAACTTCATTGCTGTTTGTTTACAGGTCCATAACTTCTACCGTGGCAGTGGAGGGAGCATGAGCAAGGCCCAGGAGGAATGGACAACAGGTGCTTGGAAAAACCCCCATGTACAACAAGCAGCCCAGCAGGCAGCTATGGGTGCAGCCCAGGGGGCAATGCAGGGCCAACAGTACTCTGCCCCTCCCACCTACAACTATGATGAACCCATGTAATGTGTATTTAGTAGAAAACTTTTATGAGTGTTAGGCCTGTTTTATACTTGACAAGTGACTATGCTTATGTGTGCAGACCTAGCTGCAATGTTAGTGAACAAACAACATTTACATCACATCAGATGGCCTGCCTAATCAGGTGTCCATGTTGTATACAAAACAGGGTTTTTCTTCCTGTAGTAGGGTAACTGATATGTTTTAATGTACAAAACTCTCTAGAATAGTATCTAAGTGTGCAATTTGGGACACCACTCTAGTTTGTCCAGTCTGTGGCAGACATTATGTCACATTGCACTATACTGCCTACACTATTTACATTGGGCACTGAACACCTACTTGCATCAACAAACACTGCAACACATGCACACAAATAAGCACAATCAACACCCCAGATTAAGGTTGGATATGGGTGAATGCAATTTTACATAAGCATGTGCATAGTTAAAAGCAAGTATAAACCTGGCCTTACAAACATATTAGGAAGGGTGAAGGGGGCTAACACAGAAAATAATAATTAGAGCAAATAACTAACCAATATAATTTTAAACAACAAAACAATAATGCATAAAAATGGTCTCAATTGTTGTGTATGGTAGTGTGAAATATAATTTTTGTTTTTGAAGCTAAGCTTTCTCAACTCTTATCCCAGAGGCCTACTGCCCTGCAGTTTCATGTTCCTCTTTCCTAGCACCCAGGATCTAATCATAAAGCCTCCTGCAAGTTAAATCAAGAATGTTTGATAGTGGGACAAGGCACCTCCAGGACATGAGTTGAGATTTTCTTTTTTGGACCCCAACAATAACACATTATGTCTTTGTGGTTTCAAGGCATTTGTAATAGCTGTATTCTATTTCTGCCTAGAGTATATCTTAATTGATTATGCATTCCATTGTGTTCCTTTAGTATTAGAGCCCTTGATGAGCCATATGCATATTTGTATTTCTATATGGTTATTTAACGTTAAAACAACTAACGTTAAATAACCTGGGAGTAATAATGGCAACTCAGTTACAAAGGTTGATGTGAAATAACTTAATAATAAATGCAGCAACTGAGATAGTTCCTTTTTGAATTTCAGTTGCTGAGCCACTCTTTATCTATCCTCACAATTTGCCTTTTCCTAGGTTTTAACACTTTGTCTTGCTTTATAATTACCTCATTCTAGTTTGTCTGCTAGGACATGAATAGCCATACACTTATACACTTACGTTTGATTGATTGGTTTTGTAACAGTATAGGTTGAAGAAATGTGTACCTCAAACAGATTTCAAAATGTTTTGCTTTCTGGTAAAAGGTCAACCTGAGGAAACACTCGATGATTATTAATTTCAAAGCTGCATTTCCAAAACCATGATGGCTATACATCGGCCATTAGTTAATGGCTTAGAAGAACTGAAGTGTATCCTAAAACTGCTGGACTTCAGTGCCTGCACCAACAATCACTGAGCCATGAAATACTGATTTATTATAAATCACATCTGGCCTAGTCTGATTTAATGTTGTCTTTGCCATTATTGCAGTGAAGTATTGTCCTGCAAATTTGTGAGTAAATCTTTCTGTGCATTTTGGTGAAGACATACAGTATGCTGACATATTTTGTTGAGATGTTTATTTGGGTAAAGCAGGGGTTAACTGCCTGCAGGTGAAGCACACTAGTCTCTGTTTGAATAATACATGAATAATTACCAGTGTGAATCCATTTAAACTCAGACTTTTGTTATTTCCTAATAGGAAAATGGATTTTAACATAGTACTTAATTTTGTGTAGATATTTGCTGTGATACAGTGACTAGTACTTGTTGTGAACAATTTGCATATTACATGGTTTTGAATATACTGTATGTAAATTCCTCAATCCTAGTCACCCTAGTAAGGCTGGTATATTTCAATACATGTAATTTGTTTTGATGTAAATTGAACTTACTATAGTCTGAATGAGTTAGTGAGATGTGGTTAGATTTTAATCGAAGTAACTAAACAATCCTGTATACATAAGTATCCTTAAATCTAACCAACATAACAACATAACATAAATAAGTAAACAGTTCGAGATTACAACATACATGTACAGTTTATGAAATATGTAATCACTTAAACAAGGCTTGTACAATAGCATCTCATCCCAAGAACTGTAAAATGGTCCATGTGTTTAGGTTCATGTGTATATTAATGTGTATGGTTGCAGTTCTATAACTTGATTTTGGTTTTCAATTATTACTATCATTTAGCAAGTGAATGAAGCTTTAATGTTAAACGTATCATGGCTGTTTTACAGGTATTGTCATGGGAATTAGTTAATGACCATTTAGTTTAAGGCTTTAGACATAGTGTTGGTAGAAGTTGCCAGTTTTCTTGAGCGCCCATGAAATGGGTACTAGATCAGCATAAAGTGTATACTACTCCCTAGAGCGATTTTAATTCCCTGCTGTTGTCCACAACTTTCTACTGCCCTAAAATGGTGACGTTACATTTGAATTCCAATTTGGTGTATTCAGAGCAAAGTTTTCCTAGATACTGTAAAAAATAATTGTAAAGAGTAATGTGATAATATTATATCGAGATTAAAGTTTATGTCAGATGCACCAGCAGCAGGAATGGCCACTGTCTATCTCCATCACACCTATTATACTCTAAACATATATAGTAGCCCTATTAAAAGTAGAAAAGGTTTTGTTTATAGTGTAAAGTGAATGAGTGGTGATTGATAATAGAACTAAAAAGGTAGTTGTCTACGTATGGTATGTCATGTGGTGCTTGGTAAATCTGTGAACCTAATCAAACCTTGTGCCATGTGTAGATAGATGTTATTTGTGTGGTTTATGTCGATGTTACTGTCCACCCCAACACGGAATGTATTGTTCACTTCAGGGAAAGAGGCACATATAAAGTCCACATTAGGGGTTTTCTTTTTCTCTCTTTTTAAGATTTGTGCTTTATGTTGACAATAAACATTCCTTTCTGATATAAATTTGGGGTTAGTAATGAGTTAATTGCTGAAAAGGTATTTTGAATATATTACAGGGTATCTAAAGAGCCAAATTATTTTTTAAGTGTCAGTAAAGATTTTTTTAATTTTGTAATATTTTGTCTTTCATTCATGTCTAGTAAACAGATATGGTTACATTTTGTCTCTGGGAGAATTTTCATGTCATAGATCTATAATTGCATGTTTCTCCAGCAGAGGGCAGAAAGACTCTTGGTATTGGGGGGGAAAAAAAAACATTTATGACACATTCGTTGGCAGAACCAGAGAAGGTTTTAGCTCTGCTTGACATGTTTGAAAGACCACACATGATAAATTATGCATTGTTTTCACCTAAATTTTTCTTCTTGATCTATGTGATGGGGTGATTCGACTTATTTTACAGCCTCTACGGTCAGCAAGGTGGTCAAAAACAGTCTCTCACATGGCAGACTATTTTTCAATTGAACAGGAAGTTGTCTCATTTTAGAGCATTGAATCATTTCTTCTTTTCGACATGTATGGTCAGTTGGCGGTTGGATTTTAAGTAGTACAGCTATGTTGTTAGAATTCTTAAGGCTGATTTAGAATCTTGAATTTTCCAGTTTCCCAACAAGTAGGGAAATGTGAAGAAAACAATTTTAATCCTTGTTAGGTTTACTTGTGGTTCTCCAAATTATAACTGAAAAACAATGTTACAGTTTTTGGCATCCTAGCTACAATCATGAGTGGAAACAACATTTATAGACATGAATAAGTTGTTGTAGCACCATGTCATTAACAGCTACTCTATTACTTTGGTTACAGATATTGATATCTATTTATTTCTGTGTATCCTGCTGTTAATAAATGGGTCGATTAATTTCACAAAGTATGGAGTCCATTGTGTAATGAATGCCTGGGGAACGTACTAAAAATAGCTTAGTGCAGAAGATTTTATTTTACAGATTTGCTAAGACCTTCTGTAAGTTATTTCATGCTCAAAAGTATGCTTCATGATATATTAAAGAGGGCACACATCCTAAATAATTACAGAAGCACCAGGAACTGGAGCAAGAGTGGTTTCTTGTTTCCATGCTTTTCATAAATGTATTTAGTGTAATAATCTGCCCAGCTTCCACTGCCGCAACAGCACATTCATATCCTGCACTGCAACACTGAACTGAATTAATTTTCTTCCAAGATTGAAGTAACAAGTTCCGTAAGATTGAAGCTGAAAGATGTGTGTGTCTGAAGTGCAAAGGAAGTGATACACTAGAGTATACTGTAGACTCAAAAAACATAGTTTATGTATAGGAGTGACTATGAAAATGCTAATACCGCTTTGATAGTAACAGCATGTAAGGAGAAGATAGGAAATAAATGTTTAAGGTTGGTGAGCAGGCGTGAGTAAGTGTGTGAGTAAGAGAGAGAGAGATGGATAGAGAGAGTGAGAGAGAGAGAGAGACAGAGAGAAGAAAAAAGGTGGGAGGGGGGGGGCAATGAACTAAAGCCCGTTTCAAACTGTTCAAGCTCAAGTTGATGGAGATGAGAGGTGCAGTACACAACGCAGATGCAGCAGAGCAGCACACAACCTGGTAGCAGTCTCTAACGGACACTTCCAAACACCCATGCTTTGATTTTGAGAACTTCAAAGACATCAACTATCAAACCCAGACCACTGCGGCTATGAAAACCTGCTGAAGATGGCTACTGAAGTAGTGTTTAATAAAAGTGCAGCATGTTGGAGAATGAATGGGCTAGCACATTAATTTTCTGACTCACTTTGTCAGGGGTGATGGTTTCCTCAGGGAATCTCTGATCTTTTTCACAGAGTCCTTTTGTGTTTCCTCCTGGGGTCATATTGGACAGCCTCTCAAAAGCTTTCGCTCTTGGATTTCATTTCATTTCTCCTTGAAGACACACAGCTGGACATATTCTATCCGGACTGCAATGATGGATTACTCAGCTTCCAGAAATGGAAAATAGAATCACTAATACAAGTCTGTGAGTAAAAATCATATAAATTACTGCAACCATGTTACCATACATTTCATAAAATAGAAACAGTCTTTTTTGTGTATGTATCTAACTGGTAATTCTGAAAATATATAATTAAATACCTTAGTCCCATACCTAAAGTGAAGCGCAGTTTAACTTATTTAATTTGACTCATTATTTGATTCATATTCTGTCATATCCATTTTCTTTGTCTTTCCATATTTTTTACCTGGTAAATATTCTTACATTAATTAAAAATGAATAACTAAATCTCTTCACAGTTATGCAAAGCTTTGTGAGGTGTCTCACAATCAAGGCAACAGCACAGCTTTTAATGGAATCAACGTCATGCCTTTATGGGGCTTCAGACATGAAGCCCAGGATCCTCTGCCTTTTTGGCTACTGGTGTTTCCATGTGAAAGATGTTCCACAGTGCACTTTTAGGAGCTCCAGATAGTTTGGATCGGAGGAAGAGCATTCGTAGTCACATAAAGATGGTAATGGAACAGCTGGAGAAGGTCCTCTGTGAGCTGAAAGATGTGGCTAGAGAGCTTAAACAGGTAAAACACACACACACACACACACACACTGCATTCAACATTAGTAAGGATTAAGATTTGCATTACCATACATGAGGAAAAAACAGAAAACAACCTAAAGTATCTTACTATGAACCATCAGAACAGAATAAATTCACCTCAGTACAGATCCTACACGTCTATGGAAATGTACTGATGCGATAAACAACATTCTTTTGAAAGAAAATTCTCCCCTCAACTGGTGTTCTGAGATGTTGTCTAATAATTTAATCTAAAAATAATTTAAATCTAAAAACTGGTGATGTAGCCATATAGATTATGACACTATCATGTTTAATGAGAACTCTACCATCAGGATCAGCAGGATCAATAGCTCCGTAGTACATGTAGTTTGTAGTTTGACTGTCTGTGTAATAACATTGATTATCATTCATTCATTCATTCATTCATTTTCTATACCGCTTTTATCCTGTTCAGGGTCACGGGGGCCTGGAGCCTATCCCAGGAGACTTCGGGCACTAGGCAGGGTACACCCTGGACAGGGTACATTGATTATCAGTTATACAATATACCAGCAAACTGGTGACAAGATTATGGGCACCCAAGGCTCATTTATGTTTGTGGGGAGGAAAGGCCAGCCTATCCATTCCAATCCTACAGTAAAGCCAATGTAGCACAAATTGATGAAAAAAGTTCATGCTGGCTCAGAAGGAAAGATATCAGAACACTCGGTTCATCACTTCCTGCTGCATATGAGGCTTAGCAGAAAAAGAGATCAAGGATCTTGATCTGGCTCCAAATTCTGATATACACTATATATATCTGTGTGTATAAAATTTGCAAGCACGCACACAAAAAAATGTGATTTTGAAAGTGCAACTTTCCTGTATTCCTACAGGTATTGGCTGAAATTGACCAGATGACAGCATACATTGGTTTGAACATTGAAGAGGACATAGAGGATGACAACCTTTCCCTGGCCTGCAGTAGAAATAGCAGCGAGAGAAAACTGGGAAGCCTTTTCAAAGTTGAGGCTAATTCTTCTAGCAATGGCCTAACCCACTTATTACACAACTACCCCTACAACTCTACTAACATAAAAGTACCAGCCCTGTACCGACGGAGCTGCGGAGATTTACCCGCTCTAAATGGACCCATATGGCCAAGTGCTTCTTGGCTCTTTGGCAGAAGAGATGAAGTGTATTCATGTGACAGGGCAGAACATCATGCACTGTGCTGTGATGATGATGATTTTAGTGACGCAGGAAGCAGGAAAGCATCCAGATTCTCTTCCAGTGACTCTGTGTTTTCAAGCTCTGCTCCGCAGCATTTGAGGTTAGGGGTCTTGACACCTAGATCAGTCCACAATTATCACTTGAGCCCAGCCTCAACGAAAAAAGCAATGCGGAGTTGCAGCACACAAACAGTTTCTGATAAGAGCACACAAACCTCATCTTAACACCCAACTTAACCCCACCCCCTCCAAAAATAAAATCTCTACACCCAACTGCTTGTATGAAATGAACTGTGCTGTGCATGTTTACACAAAATGCTGATACTACATAGCACAGCATAACTTGACTTGAGGTGAATAAAATCGTGGACCTAATTTTGTACTTACAGTATAATATTTTTGTTGTTGTTTACATTTAGCAGATGCTCTTATCCAGAGCGACTTACATTTTTATCTCATTACACATCTGTGCAGTTGAGGGTCTTGCTCAAGCGCCCAACAGTGGCAACTTGGTGGTTGTGCGGTTTGAACCTGGGATCTTCTGAACCGTAGTCCAATGCCTTAACCACTGAGCTACGCCTGGCCCTTTTGTTGAAAGCTCAATAATTAAATGATCTTTCCTTGATGTATTTAACATGACAAATGAATAAACCAACTAATTAAATTTTTATTTTAATTTATAAAGGATTTAGCGAGAAGAAATAGTACACATCACTATACTCTTATTAACTACAATATGTACCACAATTATGCAACCGTAATGTAAAAATGAAAGACCAAACTGGTAAAAATAACAGCCTTATCCTGACCAGGTTCATGGTGGACCCATTTTATCAAAGGACATCAGGCAATATAGTCTGGATGGGGAACCAGACCATTGCAGGATTCAATGCACACACATTCACATTTCTTTCACACCTAGAAATTTAGAATTCCTAAACCACCATCAAGTTTTTGGGAGGCGGGAAGAAAACAAAAAACACTCCCCATTGACGGTAATGAAACTAACCTGAGCTCAGGATCAAATGGAAACCTGTGATTTAGAAACACACCTTTCTGTGCCACTGTGTCAAAAACAAGTACCAGGAAATCAACCAGTGTTAACAGTGTTTGTGTAATACGAGCATACCTTCATGTTGGTAGAAAACAACAACATAGACATGGATAGTATGGATACGGTTATTTTGAAACATAAGTCAAAATTTAATGAAGTATAACACTGTACAGTTTTTATATTTCTTATTATAGTTTTTAAAAGAGTGAGCTGCAATAAAAGGAGGTTGCTCATTTTCCACACAGTCAGATGCCTTGTTTTTCCTTCATGTCAGAATATGCACAACACACTGTATCGGGTCATAATTGGAAACACGATTTCTTTTGCACACAAAATTACTTAGAATGTCATTTCATTACTTTCTCAGCTGTAATGCGTCATCTCAGAACCACATAAGAAGTGCAGCAGCTCTCATGCTGTGTTTGAAGTGAAAAAAAAAACAGCATTTTTGTTCTTCTGGAAAAAAAAGGTTTAGAGAAATTACTAGTTTTTGTTGATCAAGGCCTTCATAGTTCTTTCTGTTGGACATTTCATCATGTATATGGTATGCCATCTTGAATTAAAATAAATAAATGAAAGAACTCGATGCCAACATGCCTCCACTCCTCCAGTCTAGTCTTTCTTTTTACAAATGTGTGTGTCGGAAATACTCTTTTATTTTTCTTTATTACACATTTTTACACAAGGAGAATGTGAGAAAATGTTAATCTATATAGAATCCTTTGATAAATGCTGTTAATATCTGTATACTGATCTTTAATTATAAAAATTGGCCTGACTTGTACAGTAAACACAGAAATGTGAATGTAACCATATAACATCTTTTTGTTTTCTTTTTGTGTACTTCGAGCGCTGTAATTTTTCAAAACTCCCCATTGATTTTGTATAAACAAGGATCTATTTTATATAAAATATAAGCAGGTGCATTATAAACACAACAAAAGACTTGTATATACTGTATACTTAAAGCAGAAAGAAATGTATTATAGAAATACAATTTCAGACAATTAACTACTACTTGTCATGACTTTGACTGTGTTCAAATCACTCAGTTCTTCCACTGCTTGTCTGGTACCTGGACGTTAACAGCAGATCCTTCAAGTGCTGTAAATAACAAGGTGGGGTCTCCATGAGATCTCTAAATCTGGTGAGATTTAGAGGCCAGATTAACAACCTTAAACTCTTTGCTTGTTAAACCCCATACACAGCAAACGGTGAAGCATTGGGTGATCTGATAGCTTTCTATCATAGCCAGCATAAACCTTTTTTGGCATTTTGTGCTACATTTCCTGTGGGATCGGACCAGACAGGTGGACCTTTGCTCCCAATAGACATAACTGAGCCTTGGGTCATGATGCTCACAACTACTCAACACTCATTCATTTCCATATTGAGTTTTGAGATGTTTGGAGGCATTTGAGGCTGTAAAACCTTGAATTATTTGCAAAGTTTGTTTAGAAATAACAATTAAGATGGATGACATAGAGATATTTGCTATTTAGTAAAAATGTAGTTATTTTGTTTAATTTACGTTAATGTTAAGCTCTCATTGTGCAGAGTCGGGGGTTGGATTCACACCTCTGTATGCCTGAGGTTAGCATGTTCTCCCTGTGCTGGTGGGCATACTTCATGAACTCTGGTCTTCTCCTACAGTCCAAATTAGGCTAAACTGAAATTTCCTCTAGTGTGTGAGTGAGTGAGTGTGCTTGTAGCACCCCATCCACAGTAGCTGATCGATATATAGAAAAGAGTCTTGGATTCAGAATTCGAGGCATGGACATAGTCTCTGATAAAAGAACATGATTTATTTATTTTTTATGTTTTTGCCTCTTTCACCTTTTTAGCAGAGGAACACAAAATGGAACACATTATTTGCTTTGCTAACATTTTCTAACAAAATATTTCCTCTTATGTCTTTATGCGCATTTCAACTTTCAATTTGCTTCTCCACTAAAGTGATAACACAATCGCTGGGACATCTCAAATTAACTCATACAAACCTTCTGTACTCAGTTTTGTGGTTCTTTATAACACATTGTTCTCCAACAGAAAAGTGGCAGTTGATAAATTAACGTAATTAGTTAAATAATTTAAATCTAAACTTTACATTAAATCCCTTGGAGATTCTTTGCACAGCAGAAGTTTTTGGCTTGCTAAAATGATTTCCTATTGGAGTCCTCTCTCATATTAAAACACTAAAGAAGTCTACATAAAGGATTCCCCAGAGCAAGTACTGTGGGCTATTGCTTCACGGTGAGATATTTATTGCTTATTGTTTTGCATATTGCTTTAGTGGCATTGGTTAAGTAGAATGTCCCTGAGGTGAGAAATGTGTGGGCTGTTACCATTTCATGGCAGGTATGCCCAGGTTTCCCCAGTCTCTGTCAGTCTTGCTCCATAGAGTGTAATGTGTGCACTGCGGCAGGTGGCACTCATTGAAAAGCACATCCAACTAAGCAACCATCTGTTATTGTGGATAACAGCACGACAGCATAAATACAGGACTGCAAAACAAAATATCCCAATGGTGAGTATGGATATTGTGTGAGAGTCTAAATTCCTTTTCTCTCCAAACTGCTTGCATGCTACCTTGCTATCAAAGTGGAGACAGCGCCAACTTTCCACAGCAGTCCATATAACAGGTCCCAGCATTTGGCCAGGAATTACGAAAGCTCCCCCCACCCATTTATTCTTTGTAGTTTTCAGACCTTACGATATACTGTGAAGGATCGCTCCTATTCTGTTGAACAGAGCCATCATTTAAGACTCAAAGCTCATCAGCTCTTACCGACCTTAATCATCCATCCATTCATACTTTAAAAGTTTCACGTTGACATTTTAAGAGCACTCATGTGCTGGTAGGCTTTAATGTAAGCATCACATTCCATATGGGGTTCTGGTGTAAAAAGGGGTGAAGGCTGTCTAAAATTGCAAGTACAATATGTTGGCTGTGATGTTGGGACCCAAAGTGGCATGGCAGCGGAGGACCCCATTCTGAGTGATAGCCGCACACATTGTAATGTTACGCCCTTTATGTCCTTGAACATTTAAAGTGGGTCAATGTCTAATGATATTTTGCCCTTGCCTTGAAGGTAGCCTCATTGTAGGTGGCATTGTAGTGGTTAGCACTGTGATCTCCAGGGTCGATGGTTCAATTGCTGCCTCTTTGTGTGTCTGTGTGCCCTGTCTGTGTGAATTGTCCTAGGTCCACCCCGGAACCCTATGCAGGATCAGCGGTATAGATTATTATGTCATTATGTTTTTTTATATTTTGTTGTGTTTTGTAAAAATATTTTGTACTTCACAGCCATCTTACCATTTATATCTTTAATAGGAGTCTCTGCCCATGTGCAGATCCTGATGCCTACATGCTACTATTACCTGCAAATGGAGTGTGCGGTCAATTCGCTGCCACTCCTCACGCTGCTCCAATATTTAGGTACTGTAAATATACAAGTAATACACTACCGTTCAAAAGTTTTAGAACACTTGCAAATTAATTTTTTTTGTTTAGTGATTTATTTTCTACATTCTACAACAATACTGGGGATTTCACATTCAATGACACTGACTACTGTTACATGGTGTTACAATTTGTTATTCTGCTACATCGGTTGCCGCCTAAACCCCACTGCCTACTTGATTGGCCACCCAAACACCGGCACACACTACTCCAATGTTTCAACAGCTCTTACTTCTGCCTATTGTATGTACCATCGCTGTAGACGCGTTGCAGTATGACCTGGGGTTCAATGGCTACGAGCTTGGCCTGACGTGCCTATTTTCGCCATAGATGTTCTTCAAGCTGCGCATATCCAGGGTTTCATTTCAACTATGCCATAATGAGATCGGACCAACTTACCCATTTCGTACGTGGTCTTCAGTCTGCTCTGTCATTTCAGTAGCCCTGAAACAACCACAGGCTGTGATAAAGCTGATATTGCCTGTGACACGCCCACAGCATGAGCTCAGCCTGACACACCTGTTTTTGACATAGACACCACTGCCTAATGTTACCTCATGAGGATGCTGTCAACTGGTACATTAGGGGAGTTACGCCTGTATAGTTGACCTATAACAAACATAAACAAGCAAAGATCATCCTGTTTGTGTGTTTGTCGGATTACAAATTTTCTTTGCAATTTGTTCTACCTTAGCCACATGGCCATCGCTTTGAGGGTTTTGTTGGCCGGACATAATATTGGTGCTTCCCAATATGTTTCTCTGGAATATAGCAATGGAAAATCATGGGCAGGTTTCATTGACTAACTGACATGGAATTCCAAATCCAGCAAACATTTCCTTTTACTTCAAAATTACATATAAAGTTTCATGAAGTAAATGCAATATTTAAAAAAATATATAAAGTTATTTAAAACAACCAGATAGTACTATTTGATGTGTCCGCAGATATCAAATTTCTTTTCCAGAGACCAGACCAGAGTTTGTAATTTTAGTTGTTTTTCATATAAGATGATCAAACATACAAATGGGAGTGCCTGCACTGCCATTACAAAGCAGCAAACAGGTATTTGTTGCCTCTGGAGTCCCGTCTCTGGAGAACCTCAAGGTGTAGAATCCTTTAAAGGCTTGCAGTTATGCATAAACCTACTATTCGGCCACCCCTAATCAATGCTCACAAGCATTAGATATTTGCATATAGATATACATATAGATATTTGCAACTACCCAGACCCAGTTCTAGAGCTGGTGAAAACACTTCGCCAAGCATTGCTAACCGTAACACCAACACCATTACAGAACCCCGCCGCCGGCACATCCAGCGCTTCCTCAACTCTCCCGATTTCCAGCCCCATGGCGCGGCCAGCATCCTTCTCTGGAGTGCCGGGGAACTGCAAGGGTTTTTTACTACAGTGCTCCCTAGCGTTCGCTATGCAACGGCATCCTATCCCACAGGTCAGGCAAAAATTGCTTTTATTATCTCTCGCCTGTCAGGACAAGCACTACAATGGGCTGAATCCATTTGGTTGCACAGTGAACCAGTGACACAATCCTACGACCTCTTCATAGACCATTTCAAAGAAGTTTTCGAGCGAACTGACAGCGAGGCATCCGCAGGAGAACATTTATACCAGTTAAAACAAGGTAACCAATCTGTTCAAGATTATACCCTGCATTTCTGTACTCTAGGAGCATCAAGTGGATGGAATGAGCAGGCCCTCATAACCGCATACCGTCAGAGACTGGAACCCAATCTTCGGCTCATGCTAGCCACTTACGATGACGACATAGGACATTAGACGACATTAGAACGATTCATGCAACATTCCACAGGCTGCTCAGCCAGTCTCGCCTCATGTCGTACCAGTGCAGGAAACACGACCGTCTCTCTCTCTCTCACCCACCTATGATGTCAAAAAACCCAGAACCTCAGGAGGAACCGATGCAACTGGACAGGGATAGGATTACCACAGCTGAAAGACAAAGACGCCTGACCCAGGGTCTCTGCCTGTACTGCGGCAACATGGGGCATCTCACGTTGAGTGCCCCATTCGTCCTCCTCGTTCCGTGGTGAGTGCATTTTCAAATAATGTAGAAAATTTACAACCCCTAACTACAAATGTAAGCCTGACTGCATCTCATATTACTGTTCCAGTGGCAGCTCTCCTCGACTCGGGGTCAGCCGGTAACTTCATCTCCGGAGACCTATGCCTATACCTCAAAATCAAGACAGTCCCAACACAAAAGTATGACCAGATCCAGTCCATAACTGGAAAACCCCTGTCCCGAAGATCAGTACATCAGCTCGCTGGTCCCGTCAATCTCCAGATCGGAATTTCATCAGAAAGAAATCGGGTTATCAGTATTAGAAGAATCAACCTCTGATGTCATCCTGGGACGTCCATGGTTAGTCAAACACAACACAACCCTCTCTTTGACCACTGGGTAAGTACTTAAGTGGGGAAAGAACTGCTCCCCCACCTGCTTCCCTACACTACCATTAAAAATTCAACCTTTGAAACTCCAAACTACCTCAATCGAGAGCCCAGTCGGAAAACAATCAGTCGAGATCCCTCCTCAGTACTCCTCCTTTGCGAACATCTTCTGCCCCAAAAGGGCCGCCCAGTTGCCACCCCATAGGCCATGGGATTGTGCGATCGGCCTGCTCCCCGGTAAGCCGTTACCTCACGGACGTATTTATCCACTTCCGCTCCCCAAAAGGAAAGCCATGGAGCAGTACATTGCTGAGGCTATACAACAGGGCTACATTCGCCCATCTACTTCTCCGGCAGCTTCCAGCTTTTTCTTTGTGGCCAATAAAGATGGTGGACTTAGGCCCTGCATTGACTTCCATACTCTTAACCAAGCTACTGTTAAATTTTGCTATCCTTTACCCCTGGTCCTGGCAGCATTAGAATGTCTCCGCAGGGCCAAATTTTTCACAAAACTCGACCTCCGAAGTGCCTACAACCTGATTCGAATAAGAAGGGGAGATGAGTGGAAGACGGCATTTGTGACACCTACTGGCCATTATGAATATCGAGTGATGCCCTACGGTCTGGTCAACGCCCCTGTTGTCTTCCAGAAGTTTATGCATGAGGTATTTCGAGACTTCCTTCATCTTTCATCATTGTGTACATCGACGACATCCTAATCTTTTCAAGGTCAGAGAGAGAACATTTCCGTTACGTCATAAAAGTACTCACAAGGTTACGGGAGTTCCAACAATTCCTTAAGGCAGAGAAATGTTTGTTCCACCAACCGTCGGTTCACTTTCTTGGTTACATCATTGATCAAAAGGGAGTTCAAATGGACGAAGAGAAAGTATCGACCATTACCAACTGGCCCGAACCCACGACCATCAAGGAACTACAACGATTCCTGGGCTTCTTCAATTTTTACAGAAGATTCATAAAGAATTACAACATCACAGCAAGCCCATTAACTTCACTACTCTGTGGAAAACCAAGATCACTGCAATGGAACCCCGGAGCTTCCTCCACGTTTCAAAGATTGAAACAAACCTTCATGTCTGCACCGGTCCTCGTTCATCCAAATCCTGAAGTACCTTTTGTGGTGGAAGTGGACGCTTCGACAACTGGGGTAGGCGCCATTCTCTCCCAGCAACAAGGAAACCCGACTGCAATACACCCATTCGCCTTCTTCTCGCGAAAAATTCAGCCAGACGGAAAGAAACTACTGTATGACATTGGAGATCGTGAGTTACTGGCAATTACACCATGTTCCAAATTATTACGCAAATGATATATTTCCCTAATTTTCATAATTAGTTTACAATGCAAATCACAGTCAGTATAATTTTCAAGTCATCAACCATTAGGGTATAATTTTAATTTTATTGAACAAACCTCCTAATGATAATATTTATTTAAAAAAAAAACAACTGAAAATGCACTGTTCCAAATTATTATGTACAACAGAGTTCAAACATTGTATAGGTTGTAAAGAACTGAAAATGGTCTTTTGTTGAATTTGCAGGTCATATTTACTGAAATCAAAAGCTATTTCAATCAAAACATCCTAACAGGGCATGTTAAATCTTAACATAGGACCTCTTCTTTGATATCAACTTCACAATTCTTGCATCAATTGAACTTGTGAGTTTTTGGACAGTTTCTGCTTGAATTTCCTTGCAGGATGTCAGAATAGCCTCCCAGAGCTGCTGTTTTGATGCGAACCGCCTCCCACCCTCATAGATCTTTTGCTT
>JAOTQY010000010.1:11662268-11704441 GCA_026413445.1 Dolichallabes microphthalmus
AAACATTTTGTGTGACAAACATGCAAAAGAATAAGAAATCAGGAGGGGGGCAAATAGTTTTTCACACCACTGTAGTTATGTCATCATAATGCTGATATACTGTAGTGCTTGGGCCCTAATAAATATAATCCTTAGATGAACAATAGGGCCCTCACACACTATGGCCGGGGTACTCAATAGGCGGACTCCGGTCCGTATCTGGACCCAAATATGGTTAAATCTGGACCGACGCCAAAACAAGAATGCTAACGAGAAAACGGGAAGTGATAAGAGTGATTCGTTCTTCAGGGCGCGCATGATCAGAAATCGCGCGCAACGTGAACGCCCCTTGTAGTTATTTCAAAATACAGAGAACTTTGTTAAGTTTATTAATCATCTTTTCAGTCCTGTTCTATACCTTGTTGTGTTTTGCTTTTTCTAAGTGAAATGAATGCTTAGTTAAGTGTATTCACTGTCTCATTGTAAAGTGCTTATGGTTTATAATAGAGTGTGTATAGTTTCATTTTGCTGAACAAGCGCTCTCCTCCAGCCAGAGTAACTGGTATAAGGTGATTACTGGTACGGTAAGGTGAAGTGTTTCAACCAGACCAGATGGCAAGTGGTATCAGATGAAGTTAAGATGTGCATAAATGATGATAATACCTTTATTTAGCATATAAATACATATAAAAGTATTGTTAGTTATATATACTATGTCAGTGGGTACTGAATGTATTGACAAAAATGAACCACTTCCCTGGGGCATCTTACCTTCCTGACATCAGGATTTCAATATGTCAGGTAACTAACAGAAGCTGACTTTTATAACAAACAGTGTGCTTTGGGTTTCTAATCTGTTTTGAATTAATTGTAGTAAGTTTAAGGATGGAAAATTGCCATTGTGTTCTTGCTTTATAGTAAAATTCTTCCATCCAAGAACATCTTCCAACATCATAAACCAGTGGTTGGGCACAATTGACATATGACTTTATGCCAATGATCAATTATATCTCTACTAAGTACCCCTCTCCTTTATGTCATCTTCTTGTTAATATTGCTAGTGTCACATGTTATCACTATCTTTTATTTCCATTAATAGGTATTGCTGGGGCTGGAGTTCACACAGCTGACCCCTCATTCTTTTCATCCATATCATGTGCCCAAATCAAGCCTACATATTCTGCCCTGTTTTTCAGGGTCAACTTTGGGCCTGTCACAAAAAAAGCCATAAACAGGAGAATGTAGGTTTCAAAATTATGACTCTAGATATCTGGTTTGTTAACTGTTTGTAGAGTGTCTGCTGTGGATTATGCGTATAATGTGTTGCAAAAACATTAACCAAAAGTTTCAGACTCCACTGCTAATTAATTTAAGAAGGAAATATGTTGGTGCTCATATTGCAAAGTCAAACACATGTACAGTATAAAGAGTTATTAGAAACTACAGGATTGAGTTACACTTTAGGGCCATTTAAGGAGTGGATGTGGATGTTTTCTTCAGTAGGTGTTAATATTAAGTACTGTAGCTGATTTGCATAATGTGGCATAACATCAAAGTTCTAATCCTTGCTTGGCCATTTTATGTGCAACTACTTTTTAACAGAATTCAATGAAAACTGAAAGAACGTTTGTTGTCAGAAAAAAAAAAAAGCTGGTAATTTAATGCATCCTACATCATCTGCGTAACATAGAAGTGGTGCCAACCTTAGCTAAAAATATATTAGCCATTTCTAACATTATTATACATTATACTTTGACATACTGTCATCCTGTCTTCCCGTCTTTATTCCTCATTCTCTGGTTTGACAAGAATAAATCAGCTCTCAGTGCCATATAATCCCTTTTTACCAGCGAGCCCTGCAGCTCCTTTTTCTTCTCACACACTCTCACCCTTCTACGTTCTCAGGTGTTCAGGTGTGTCTTTACATGCTTCAACCTTTACAGCGATTGCTACACAATCCATTACAGCCCGCTGCAAGGACATGGAAGGAAAAATCGGTAGACACTGAATGACTTGAATGGACATATTCATTACATTTCTGCTCTGGATCTGTTCTTTTAATTGTGTAAGTGCCATTGTTTTAAATATAAAGTGTTAACTTTAGATGCTCCTGCGCATACAACTTTTGCCATGTCTCCTCTGTTGAACTTCATTTTTGTCTGATGGGTGGTCATCGCATAAAAGTCAGAGACATTTGCATTTGTCAATCTTGATGATTAATTAGTAAACTCTTACAGCTTCTTAGTTCCATCCTGTTGCAAGCTGTGTGGCATCACTTTGCCTGGAAAGTTATGCGTGTTATATCTACACTTGGACTGTCTGCATAATTACGTGATGTACTCTACAAATCTGTTTAGTTTCTGTACAGTTATGGAAAAAGGATAGCTGAGCACGAATGAAAATATCAAAATCGATAATTGCTTATTACATTTTATGCTGTAGATTTTCTAATTATATGGTCTGTACAAGCTCTTTGAGGTTATTTGCTCATGCTGTATCTTTCTTTAGAGACTTACATACTATATGTTGGTCTACGAAGTTCATTTTTATTTGGACTGTTTAATGTTATAGCTAACACTTAACGCAGTGTTTGTAGTGTACCACCACTATAATCATGTAATTTAAAAGCTGTATGGTATAGAATGGGGCTTTTTCTGCACCATATTTTACTAACATATCAAGGCATAATGTTTAGGTTCTACTGCTTGGAAATACTGTATGCACTGGAAACAAGTTTCTACTGTATGGGGGAAAACATTTTATTAGGAATAGTCTTACAGTCCTACAGTAAAGACAAGTTGAGCAGTGGAGGTTTGAGAAGAGAACTGCACTGATATATTTTGTGTTCTGTTTATACACAACCATAACATTATCAATTATTTACCTGTAAACTGGTGACAGGATAATGAGCACCCAAGGCTCAACCATGCCTGCAGGGACCAAAAAACAGCATGTCCAGTCTGATCCCACAGAAAAGCCAATGTAGGATAATTTGCAGCAAAAAAAGTTAATGCTTGCCATGATAGAAAGGCACAAGAACAGCAAGTTCCACACATCCATGCATGTACAGTGCTCAGCAGCCAAAGAACCCAAGCCTGACCCAGCCCCTGAATTCCCCAGTCCTATCCAACTGAGCACCCATGTGATTGAACATGTGCGATCCACGGAGGCACCACTCCACAACCAACAGCACCCAAAGGAACCGCTACCGATGTCCTTGATGCTCAACGCCACATCACGCCCACAGAAGTCTTTGGAGGTGTCAAAAGGGATTTCTTATTTAGATTCTTTTGATTTCTGTACTTTCAAAAACTCTAGAACTTCCAGAAAGTCTAATATGCCTAAAAGGTATCGAACCTTTCATAGAAATAATTCAAATTCCGGGCATGTTAGTATGTGTAAAAAATGTGTTATCCCTTTAAGTTGAAGGTTATTGCAGCTTCTCCTCTGATGTATTTCTAGGACTATACATGTTGGGATTCAATGGCTTGAGGCATTGCAGACAGTCAAAGCATAAAGAACTATAGTTGCTGGAATTTTGGTCAGTTAAATGAAAAAGTGGTGAATAGCTCGAAGGTTGCAGTAATGATTTCAGGTTTTACCATATAACTAAGGTTTTGCTTTTCTTTTTGATAGTTTAAATGAAATCAATGGTTGCACTCACTCACTTTGGTTTGTATTTTTAATTAATAAATGTATTTATTTACAAATATTTGTATTTTATATTGTATTATTTAGCCTATGATTTTCACAGCAAAAGCAACAATGGCCCGAAGGTGGATGTCTGCAGTGCTGCTCCTTTGTGAGTATCTACACTGACATTTAACACAAAAATGATTTCAGTATGCCTCATCAGTACTGTACAAACGTGTGATCACTTGCTAGGGTAGGAAGGTTATTTTTTGTTATTTTCTTGCAGGTACTTGCCCTTTTCACATTGTTTTTATAAGATTATTTGCCTGGGTGGATTGTGCTTTAACATAACTATTGCCAAAGTAACTGTAGTCTATTTTTACAAATACTTTTTTAAATCAATGAATCTGTAAAGATGGTGGTTACAAAATTCACAAGTTTATTTCCTACATAATATAGAGTGTGGTATTGAGAGAGATGTGAGGGCACAGTGCAGGGAGGTGTTGGCTCATTTCACCAACACAACAACTCAAATATTTGTTCTTTTTTATTTATAGTGCTGGTGGTGCCAGCTCACTTACAGGAAGAATGTGAGAGGAGCTCGTGCCACCCTACCCTAGGTGATCTCATGGTGGGCCGTGCTGCTCAACTTTCTGCATCTTCCACCTGTGGCCTAAATGGACCCCAGAACTATTGCATCCTGGGATACCTGGAGGTCAGTTCCAAGCCACAATATTCCATAATATTTACTAGATTTTGGGAGTTAATATGTTTTACACACTGAGTTTGTACAATTAAACTGGAAGCGTTCAATAAGGTGAACTGAACTTGATAAGAGTGCACAAATTTCAGTACAGTCTCCTGCAGTTATGAAATATATAATATATAATTTCTCAAACAATTAGGACAATTTCTGGTCATTTCTTAAATGGCAGTTTTGTGCCCTCAGGAAGTACCCTATTTATTATATATGCAGTTAAGCACAGGGTCATATTCCTCAACTGTGTGCCAAGTTTTTTTTACTATACATAGCAGTCAATGGTTATAGTAAATTAATGCCTGCCATGACACACATTTTCTAGAGTAATACCCATCCCAAATCTTGCTGTCAGCATCTTAGCAAGCAGCAGACAGTTTTTGCTTGATGTAGACTGAAAGCAATGTGGCCAACCTTGTGCATGCATACTACAGGCATGTTCAGATCTGTCAGTGAGATGGGTCTCGCGTTCCCTTAAGACATATTTATTACCATTTACGTTGCACCCAATGCTTCTTTATGCTGAAGGCATGGAGTTTCACATAGAACATAATGTGTTCCCTGTTTTTCTTGGCATAAAGAATTAAAATGGAAACAGTTGCTTCTGTAAATAACCAATGGTTGTGATATTAGTATGAAGTCCTCTATGTTTATATACCAAAACAAATAGTGAGAACTATTCTTGTTCATACAAGCCCACTAATGAAAATATGTGCTACGTATGCTTTCGTACCATTGTAGTGCGTACTAATTACACAACTGCCATGCAGCACTGATTTATTCTGTAGCCTGAAGCCAGTTTTGGAGAGAGACATGTGTGAGTTCTTTATTATTCAGGCATTTAGGATACTCAGCAAATAAAAGAAAAATATTATGAGGTTGTTAAACAGTGAGCTGTATTGACTACAATACTGTACAGCAGATCACTGATGTATGTATGTATGTATGCATCTGTTTGTGGGGCCATGGAATAGACTAGTGTCCCATTTAGTGTCAGTTCCCTCTTCTCACCCAGTGTTCCATGAACAAGTTACTGAATGAATGAGCATTAACCTATGATCAGATAAATAGATCTTATTGACAATTTAAACTCAAATTCCTGAAGTTAGCACTCTTCTGACTTTTTTTTTTTTTTTTTTACATCCAATGCATTGTTGTCTTTAGGAGGAACAAAAATGTTTCACATGCGACTCAAGAAGCCCTTACAATCGATACAACAACCCGAATAGCCATCAGATTGAAAATATCATTACAACCTTTGAGCCAGAGCGTAAGATGAAGTGGTGGCAGTCTGAGAATGGTGAGTCTCACAGATTTAACAGCTGTGTGAGTCAACAACACACACACAAACACACACACAAACACACACATTCACACACATTCACACACTCACACACACACACACATTCACACACACACACATTCACACACACACACACACACATATGCACATATGCACACATACTGTATGCCCATAGACAGTCAGGTATGCAAGGAGTCATTTTGATTGATTAGCACCAAAGTTACATTTCAAGCGTTTTTATATATTTCATATGGTTATTATATGTAAGAAATATCATAAATGATTGAACAATTCATCAATGCACTTATTAACACTTATTTAAAATCATACCTTATATTTTAGGTGTGCATCACGTCAGCATTCAACTAGACTTGGAGACTATGTTTCAGTTTAGCCATTTAGTCATGACATTCAAGGTAACTTTTCTTTTTTTCTATTGAATGGAGGGGTGGAATTGGTATGATTTTTTGACTAACACTGCAATACACTGGACCTTGTCTGTGTAGAGTTTCAGACCTGCTGCGATGCTGGTGGAGAGGTCTAAAGATTTTGGTCGTACTTGGAAGGTGTTTCGGTACTTCTCTGCAGACTGTTCTGTAGACTTCCCCAGAATCTCATCAGACGCAGCAAAAGCTATAGACGACCTCATCTGTGATAGCCGCTACTCTGGAGCTGAGCCTTCTTCTGATGGAGAAGTACAACTTCTTTCCACTTTCCTTTTCATTACATTTTTGGCATAGTTTAATGCGTGTTCTAAATGTCGTAAATCCCTTACAGGTGGTCTTAAAGGCTTTGGACCCCAACTTTCATATTGAAAATCCGTTTGACCCTATCATTCAAGGTCTGCATTTTAACACAACTTAAACGGAAAGATTCTTGTATCTGAGGACATACCTAAGCTATGATTTGATGTTACACTATACATTTCTCAGATTTCTACAATGCATTACGTATGCATCAAATGCAATAACTACTAATGCATTTCAATATTCTATTAGCTAAAGTAACTGATTATTGTGTAAAAGATAAATGCTGTATTAAAAAATCCATAAAGAAGCATATTTTTTCTTTGCTGTTAGACCTCATCAGCATAACTAACCTGCGAGTGAACTTCACACGTTTACTCACACTGGGTGATGACTTGTTGGGACGGAAGAAGAGGAACCCACAGGATAAATACTACTATGCTCTCTATGAGATGGTGGTCAGGGGGAGCTGCTTCTGCAATGGCCATGCCAGCCAGTGTATGCCTGTTTATAACACACGTGGAGATGCCTTAAATGAACCTGGCATGGTGAGCAATTTATTAATTTCTAAATATTTGATTCGATTTGACAATCAGTATTACTGACCCAAGAAGTTGTGAATAGATATTATAATGCAAGTCCCAAATACAAAGCTATTTGTATTTTTGTATTCTATATACTGTATCTATTTTATATTATGGTGAGATAACCCATACTGTCTTACTATATTGTTATGGCATTCTGGTTAGTATGGTAGTATATAGTATTTAAAGTAACAGGGACTTTTTGTTCCCAGGTTCATGGGCGATGTGTGTGTCTACACAACACCATGGGGAACAACTGTGAAAAGTGTCAAGATTTTTATAATGATGCCCCCTGGAGGCCAGCTGGAGGCACTGACCCACATGTTTGCAGAAGTAAATGCAACAACAACAAATTCTAACTGTAATAATAATAGTAATAGTACTTGCTAGTCCTGTAGGAAAGAGAAAGACCTTAATTAAACAGGGGCCCTAGTGATAGTGAGCGACACTAAATCATATGGCTTTTAAACTTGAAGAATGTATTGGTAGGGTTCAGGGACCAGTGTTAGATTTAAGATCACTCAGGATTTCATACCTTTCATGCCATCTGGGTAATAAAAGTACTTTTGTTATATAATACCTTGCATCTTATTTTAGCTGTATTAGAATACAGTACAAGCATTGCACTACCTCTCAAAAGTTTGGGATCACTTTCCAACTCCATAGTCTTTGATTTTTATTTCTGTCTACATTGTAAAACAAAGCTGAAGGCATCCAAAATATGCAAGCTTTCATAATACCTCCTATCTGACATGCTGTTAATTGGTGATTTCTGAGGCTGGTAACTCTGAATGAACCTCTTCTCTGCAGCAGAGCTAAGTTTTGGTCTTTTTTTACCTGGGATGGTCTTCATGAGAGCTAGTTTCATCATTGTGCTTGATGGGTTTTACAAGTGCACTTGACAATACTGTTCTTGCAAAAACTATTCCAGAAAGGCAGACTTACATGTCTTAAAATATCAGCTGATAGTTGTTGTAAGATAATTACCTAATTTCATGTGTTATTTCATAGTTGAAATCCACAGTATTGTTGTAGAATGTAGAAATTAAATTTTCAAGGAGTCCCAAACTTTTGAGCGGTAGTGTACATGGTAGAAAGTAAATAATGGCTACACTTTTCCATATCCTGTTACAGGGTGCAACTGCAATGGCCATTCAGAGAGATGTCACTTTGACCTACAGCATTACAAAAACACTGGGCAGGTTAGTGGTGGAGTGTGTGTCGACTGCAGAAACAACCGCGTGGGCTCTCAGTGTGAGCGATGCAAGCCACACTACTACAAGGACCCTCTGCGCTCTCTAAGTGATCCTTATGCCTGTATACGTGAGTAAATTCAAAAAGACAGAATGCATTAGCAACTGATTAATTTTTATAGCTTACTAAGCTTTATTCTATTTCTCTGCAGCTTGTGCTTGCCACTCAGCAGGATCTGTGGATGGTGGATTGTGTGATCCAGTGAGTGGTCAATGTGTGTGTAAGCAGAACGTAGAGGGCGAGCACTGTGATCGATGCAAAATTGGATTCTATAGACTCAGCCAAGAAGACACTAACGGTTGCCAGAGTAAGATATCCTCTTCTCCATCATCCTACACTTCGAGAAAAAAAAACATCAAGTTTAAAGGGAAAGAAATACACTGCCTGGCTTTAAAAAAAAGTCTCGCACTCATTGTGACCATTGCACTGCCTTTTGCTTTAATTATGCATTTTGGTTTTGATAAGCTTATGTCGAAACATATATTTCCATCCGGAGTCACATTAAAGTCTCTTTAAGCGCTTGTATTGATGATGGGAGATTCAGACTGCTGTGTCCAGCCTTCTCCAGCACGTCCCAATGTATCTCAATGGGGTTAAGGTTTGGAACCTGTGGTGGCCAATCCACATGAAAAAATATATGTCTTATGCTCCCTGAACCACTTTTTTCACAATTTCTTATAGTATAATCAGTTCATCAGCTGACGTCATTTTTTAGGCACATAATGTTACTGAACATAGACCTGACCAGCTGAAGCCACCCCAGAGCATAACAAAGCCCCCACAGGCTTGTACAGTAGGCACTTGGCTTGATTAGTGAATCACTTCATCCGTCTCTTTTCTTACGCTGAAGCGCCCATCACTGGGGTAAATCTGGACTCATCAGATCACATGACCTTTTTGCAACGCTCCACAGTCCATTCTTTATGCTCCCTATCAAATGTTTCCTTTCGTCTCATTGTCTCACTTAAGTGATTTTCTACTCACTGCATCAGTTAGGGTTAAATAACTTGTAGCCAGCTGAAACATATTAATCATTGCAGGAATTTTCCAATTGAAGGCTCTTACTCTTTCGCTCAGTGAAATTCAGGTGGTGACTTTCTTTTTAGCTGGGCAGTGTTATAGGCTTATTAAAACTATTACTTACTGATTAAAAACTTCTCATAAGCTTGAATTAATAAAAAACATTTCTTGTGTGGACATGACCAGGGTGTATGTGTAACTTTTTGGGCACTTTAAGCACCTCTCCATGTGATCAGAACACAGGCCAATGCATTTGTGATCAGTTTGCTCATGGAGTTGAGTGTGACCAGTGTGTGGTGAGTAACACTAATCCAGTATTTTTCCTACAAAATGCATCAGAAAATTTTAGCATACATATTTTACATCTTAAAAGGAAGTTTTAAACAGTTTTTTTTTTCCTTTTCATTTTTTTAGCCAGGATACTGGGGACTAGGTAATACAGTCTATGGTTGTCTACCGTGTGACTGTGACATAGGAGGAGCCTTCACTACTCTGTGAGCTAGTAGATAATTGAACATTTCTCACAATCAATCAATGAATAAATAAAACTATTTTCTGGGAATCCATATCAATTGTATGTATGTATGTTGTATTTATGTATGTCTACGTAGGTGTGACTCAGAGAACGGTCAGTGTCGGTGCAGAGCCAATATAGTGGGACGTCGCTGTAGTGAACCTGCTCCTGGTTACTTCCTGGCCCCTCTTGATTTCTATCTCTATGAGGCTGAAATTGCAATACCTCTGGACACGAAATGTTCCTCTCACCTGGTGTGTGACCACACCTGTACCAGCCTGTACAACTTTTAATAATATACAGTGCGTCGAGCAAGTATTTACACTTTGTGATATGAGAATTATTCTTATGTTTACTAGATTAAACCCAGTCCTTCCCCTGGACCACTTGTGAACCCTATTACATCTCGTCCACTTCCTCGCTGTCCCCATGGAACCATAGTTCGTGAGCCCACACCACCGCCTGAGGAACCTTATGTCCCTGACCCCACTGAACCATCTACATATGAGAATAATCAGCCTCCTGTAGCATATTACACTTCACCTCCTGCTGTCACTCTGCCTAGCTGTGCGAACTACTTCAGGAGCAGAGGCTATGATGTTGAATTCAGGGATGGGAGATTTGTGGTGGTTAAGCGTGAGAGACGCCGCAAGCGAAGACAAGGCCAGGTACAATCAGACTAATATACCAATCTGACAAGTCTGCAAGTTTTTTTTTGAGTAAATTTTCGATTGCTATATTAAGTTGTTGATTGCTTCTCCAGTTCAGCATTCCCCTGCAGCCCGGGTCTGTCCATCAGGTCATTCTACGACCACAAACACCAGATGAACCCATTTCTTGGACTGGACCAGGAGTTGTGTGGGTTCAAGATGGAGCAGGACTCCGATTCATTGTCACCAACATCCCGCTAACTCTTAATTATCATCTTGTTGTTCGCTATGAGCCACAGGTTTGTACTGTATATTTGTTTTAAGGTTTGTTTGGATAATAAATGTCTTCTACAGATCCTAAGCTGAACTTGTGGTAGTAATATATTTGGTTAGTAAATGTGTGTATTATTTCACTTGTACTAATTAGAATGTTTTTTTAATGTGTGTATGTAGACCACAGATGATTGGGCAGCTAGTGTAAAAATTGTGCCGTTAGGATCTCCTAATGAAAATTGTCCATTTGATCCATCAGAGAAAACTTTTACGCTTCCTGGAACTAGCAGGTGACCTAAGCTTTTTAAAATATTATGCACAAAACATGAGACATTCATTAGCTTTTCATTTTAATCCAGGGTGATCTTGTCTGATCCATATAGGATCTAAATAACCAAATAATCAGGAGCCACAATCAATCTGAAGCCCAAAGATGATCTCATTAAACAAATGGGATCAGTTATGGCTCCTGGTGGGTTTAAATAAAAACCTGTAGGGTTGTTATAGCTTTTTGCTGTTGCTGCAACTATAAATGTTCTCTGATATTCATTGATGTTTCATTCCATATAGGGCTGCAATTTTGGATCCTTCTGTATGTCTCAGCGCTGGCGGACGGTACTATGTGGATATCACATTTGAAAATCCCGACCGTTACTGCAGCTCACATATTCTAATTGATTCTGTAAGCTGTTTTCTTTTGCATTGCCACCAGCATTGATTTATCATTTGCAACACAAAAAGAAACTAAGTTATAAACTCAATTTTATTTTGTACCTAAAAAATACTCAGATGGGACTTATTCCAAAGATGGAGTCTCTGCCAAATTTCTGCTCTGATGTAACCCTGACTCAGTACCAGCATTATCGCTGTGTGGAGTTGGGTGCACAGGCAGGGGAGCAGACTCTACCTGAGGTGTGCGAAAACCTAATTGCCAGCATGTCAGCATACATCCATAACGGTGCAATTCGTAAGTATCCTACCAGTATATGTAATACAAAACATAGCAACATAGAAATAATGCTGCTCATCTAAAGACAATAAACTCACTGAGCATGACTGAATCCATAGAATGTAAAAAAGTATGTCAACTTGATATGAATATGTGAAAGTGAAAGTGTAATCAGGTTAAGTCGAGGTGAAAAGACATTTAATTGAGCCTCTTAACAACAAAGCTTTCAGAGCCTTTCCAACCATTTGGTAACCTTTCCAAGATGTTGCCCCTTTTGGGTCTCAGTCCACAATCCATTAATAATCCCTGTCCAGTCTATTACGAAAGCCCTGTTTTTTTCTGCCAGCTTGTAGATGTAATCCTGAGGGGTCATTCAGCTCATCCTGCAGTAAATTTAGAGGACAATGTGACTGCAGACCCAATGTGGTTGGCCGCTGTTGCGACACGTGTGCCCCCATGACCTATGGCTTTGGACAAAATGGCTGCTCATGTAAGTAACACACACTGAGAAATGGAATGCACAGACAAGTGTATGTGAAGGATAAGTATTTGAAGAGCAATTTTACAAAAATGCATGGATGCTTACACCCCAACTTGGCTGGTCAATGTGACTCATGTGACTTTTTCTTGTTTCCCAGTATGTAACTGTGAGCCACAGGGTTCCAAAGCTAAGTTCTGTGACCATAAGACCGGACAGTGCCAATGCCATAATGGGATTACAGGCCGACGATGTGATAGGTGTCTGCCTGGATACTATGGTTTTCCGAACTGCCAACGTTGCCAGTGTAACGAGCTGGCTGACCTCTGTGACCCGATTACTGGAGTATGTCTAAACTGCAGGGAGCATTCGACTGGGCCCCAGTGTGAAAGGTATGAGCTCTGTTAACAAAATTAAAATACAATTTCACGTTTGGCTTTGCGTTCTTTAATGTTATGAATGTTTTTTCGGCAGGTGTGTTGAAGGTTACTTTGGTGATCCCTTAACGAGGGAACCATGCAAGCCATGCCTCTGTCCAGATATGAAAGGCAGCGGCCGTTTCTTTGCCCACTCCTGTGAAAACGACCCAAACTCTCTAACCCCAGCCTGTCAATGCAGAACAGGGCATCAAGGTCTGACCTATTTACATACTATGAACAATAAACAATGCCCCACTGACGTTAGTTCCCTGATCACATTATGTCTTAAACAGTATAACCAAATCTAATAAATAAAGAAGTAGCTTGGCTTGAGATAGACACATGCAGTCATATGCAGTAACTAGATTACAGTCCTGAATCCTGTCCTTTTTCTTTCATAGGTTTCAAGTGTGATAAGTGTGCACCTGGTTACTATGGTAACCTGCTTTTGGCAGGCGCTACATGCAAAGAATGTTCCTGCAACAACAACATCGATCCCAATGATGGCGAAGCATGTGATGCTTTAACTGGCCAGTGTCTCCGTTGCTTGCATAACACTTATGGGCCTCAGTGCCAGACATGTAAACCAGGATACTATGGCAATGCACTACTCCAGGACTGCAGGGGTATGGAGTGCAAGTACATTTTTATTTATTAATTTGAAATATTATAGAAATACGAATGCAATGGTTTTAAATGTCTAAAGCAATGCTTTTAGCTAATTTTTTTTTAGAACTAATGTCGTACCATGCAGAGATGATTTCCTGGGTACAGTAAATGTAAAATCGCGTGGAAAGGTACATTATGGGGATTACATTTCTGCTTTTATTTCCCTGCTTGTGTGTTAACAGAATGCTCATGTGACCGGCAGGGCACAGATGTGACTAGGTGCCCACTGGGCAGCCCCTGCATATGTGATCAGGTGACAGGGCAGTGTCCATGTCGAGATGATGTGGTAGGCATTCAGTGTGATCGTTGTAAGGATGGATACTGGAACCTGAGTGGAAATTCCGGGTGTCAGCCGTGTAACTGTCACACAAGCCACTCCGTCAGCAATCAGTGTGATAAGGTGACCCTCTTTCGATGTACTTATTTTGTTGTTCAAATACACAGAGACTTATAATGACATCTTCACCTTCTGGATAATCTTTTTTTTAAATCCAGATTACAGGCCAGTGTCCTTGTGAAACAGGATATGGTGGTAATCAGTGCAAGAATTGTGCAGTCAATCATTTTGGAAACCCTGACATTCAGTGCATATGTATGTGGCTTAACAATAATACCATGTCAGTGTCATTTTAATTTGAACAAGTCCTATTCCCCTTCATTGAAATGATTGATTTTAGCATTTCAACTTTCTCCAACTCACTTTTCTAGCCTGCGACTGTGACATGCAGGGATTTATCTACTCAGGCTGTGATCCTGACACTGGCGAGTGTTTGTGTAGGCCTGGAGTAAGTGGAAATTTCTGTGAAAAGTGTGCCCCAGGGCATGTTCAGGACTTCCCTGCCTGTGAGCCCTGCCACCCTTGTTATCATCTCTGGGAAGCAAATATCACAAACATCTCACAAGCTATGGACAACATAAAGGTCTTGCTTTCTAAATACGAAGGATCTCTTTCACTCAACGACAAGCGGCATCAAGAAAAGATACAAAAGTTAAATGAGAAGCTTCAAAGCCTGGTTAGCATGCTAGGCTTTGACCAGGATGATCTGGGAAGCATAGAGAATTTCCTAAATCAAATCAGGTGCTTTTTTTTTCTTCAAATATCTCTGCTGTTCAGTCATCTAATTTATATGAAAGAAAATTGGTCACACTTTTACTTGCATGCCTATCCATAAATAAATATGGAGGGAAAAAATAACCTAATCTTTCTCATTTATATCTCAGGAACTTAACAGAAACCACAGATCCAAACATAATTATTGTTGATCCATCTAAATTGCTGGAAAGTGAAATTGATCATATTTATCAAGAATTTAAGAGGTTACTCGATGATCTGAAAAAGAAAATTGAATCTGGCAAAAGCATAGATCTAAAAAAGCTAAATGGTAAGTAAGCTTCTCATTCTGTAAAGGGTGCTACTAACCTTGTAAAAAGTATCTGATGTCATAATTTTTGTTACAGAGAACCTGGAGAAGATCCGTAAGCTCCATGCTGGCTTCCTGAAGGATGAAGAACGGGTAAAGAAGGCAAGAAACAAGATAGAAACTTCCAGGCTGATCCGGCAGGACATTAAAAAAAAGCTGACCAAATGCCAGCTGCGGCCCTTGGATGTACTGGAAAAGAAGGTCAAAGGGCTCAGTGTGGTCACGCTTAATGAAGAGGTCAGTTAAAAAAACTCTTACTGACTCGGGTACTCTCTCACTCATTCTCTATGCCACTTACAGTATCATGTACAGACTCTGAGCACTATACAGGGTACTCTCTGGATGGACTGCCAATCCATCGCACAGCACACAAGCATACACACATTCACATACACACTATGCACAATTTAGAAATACAGAATAGCATAATCTGCATGCCTTTGGAGTGTGGGAGAAAACCCGAGTGCACAGAGGAAACACGCTAAGCATGGGGAGAACATGCAAGGTCCTCAAACACAGCCTGAGGACAGCCTGATACTGCTAACCACTATGCCGCTGTGCTGCCCTCACTCTATTGATAGACATTTATTTAACCTTGTTTGCTACTTACCAACAGATGTCGCCAGACTCCAAACTGTAAATTTGCTGTAAAGTACAGAATACAGGGTAATCAAATGAAAACCCTAACCTTATTTTATTTTGCAACATATGTATGGAGTTGTGCATGTTCTCCATGTTGCCACATTTTCCTTCTGGTAAATAGCCACTAGGGGTGATTGATCGTGCAAATGTGTGTTGATGATGCACTGGATGAACCAGTGGACAGGCTCAGGATTCACCACAGTTCTGGCATCGATAAAGCAGTCACATCATATCAAAATGAAGGAATGAATAAATGAATGCATACCACATTCATTGAATCTATCATGTTTGTTAATGTGCTACAGATTTGTGGAGCACCAGGCGATGCAGACTGTGAAAAGGCTGTGTGTGGTGGTGCTCTGTGCGGGAAGTGTGGGGGACCATCGTGTACAGGAAGTCTCCCTGTTGCCCTCAACGCCACAGACACAGCAAAGAAGATCAAAGCAGGCATTCAAAGTCTGCTCCAAAATCTGACAGAGGCAGAAACAAAGGTACAATGAATCACACCACACATGGCTGGATATGTTTTTACATATTTTACATATTTAGCACTACTTCTATGTGTCATATAGGAACTGAGATGCTAAATAAAGAGTGCTCTTTTTTTTCTCAATGTTATTTTATTCCATTATACTAAATGTATTATATATCAATTTTTGTTTTTAGGTTAAAGACATCAAAAATATGAATAGAGATGTGAAAACCAAGGCACAGAATATGAAGGATAAAGTCCTGAGGAACAAGAATAAATTTGAAAAGGCCAAAAATGAGACTAAAAAACTTATAGAGCGTGTTAGGGAATATCTCAGCGGTAAGACCTGTTCTTTGTTTTCTGAACGTAATATTCGTTCATTAGTTTTATCCATAACCGTCTTTACACTCATTAGGCTTCACTATAAGAGGGCTTTGGATTGTTTTTATTTTTTACCTTGTTAAGACATTTAGAATAAGAAACATTCTTGTTGTATCTTGTTGTAGCAGAGACAATGGAACCCGAAGACATTGAGAAGGTAGCCTCTGCTGTGTTGGCTATTAAACTTCCTAGTTCTCCAGATGAGATTAAGAGGATGATCGAGAATATTCAGAAAATAATGGGGAACTTCACACACATTACAGAAGACCTGAAGGACTTGGAGGATAAGGCCAAATTAGCCACAGACTTGAAAAATAAGGCTGATGAGATCCTGTAAGTGCATGATCATTGTGAGGCATTGATCCAAACAAAGCAAATAATATGGAACACTCTTTAAAAATCATCCAAATATATTATTATGTAGCTCATTATTCCTGTTCTTGTTAATTTTCAGAAACCAAACAAAGGAGATTGATATCAGTGACATAGAGAAAGTCATAAATGAAACTGCTCAACTCCACGACAAGATACAGAAGAAGCTGAATGAGACGCAAGACAACATAAATGTTACTGATAAGTTACTTGACCAGGTGAATATTTTACTTATATCATCTCCTTGACCCTCCTGCTTTGTCTGGTGTCCCTGGGAATCTTTTAGCAGCTCTGACAATCTTTGTACTGATACTGTACTCCAGACACTCCCTGCAAAATTTGATACAGTTAAATCTTGGATTGTTTTTGAGGCTGGTCATTCAAATAAACTAATCCTCTCCAGAAGAGGTACAGTAGCTCTTGGTCTTCGTTTTCTGGGAGGGTCCTCACGAGAGTTAGTTTCATCATATCTTTTGATGGTTTTGGCGACTGCATTTGGGAATACATAAAACATTTTCAGATCGATACTGCTAGTATGTTAGCCAGAAAAAGCATATTATGTAAAGAAAACACTTTTCAGACAAAAGGGGGGGAAAAGCTTCTGGGTTTTGAGAGCATGAAAAAAGAAGCAGGTGCAACAAAGTCCACAGAAGGACTGTGGCTGGTTGTGCAGGATGTTTGGTAAAACTAAACAGATAATTTCCTTACAAAGTGCATATATTGTACCTAAGATTATATTTTAAGCAAAGGGCCATCACACTGATTATTGACTTACTTTCATTAATTAATCTGTTTGTTTGTTTGTTTTTTAGCTTTTTTTTTTTTTAATGTACAAAAGTTTTTAAAGATATCCTTGCTTACTTACTGTACACATGCCTAAGCCCTTTGCACAATGCCCTATGTATATGCATATATATAACTTTGGGGACCCCAAACAACAAGGAAGTAAAGGCAATGGCAAAGGAACACAAGGGCTGTGTGAAAGGTTTTGGTTTGTTGTATTAGATGTACTTTTTCTCTAATCCTCATGAATATTAATGTTTTTTTTCTAACAGAGCACCACAAAACTAAATAATGCTGAAGAAAATTTAGAGACACCACGGCCCAAATCACTCCAAAAGGAAATTGAGGCTCTGAAGAATAAAACGGAAATGAATCGAGCTCAGGCTTTTGAAGCAAAAACTGCTGCAGATGCTGCATTAGACAATGTTACAGATGCTACCAAGGTCAGTGGCATCAGTTAACTATTCAACATGAACCCGCACACATACTGGGGAATGTACTGAATGACATTACTGAAAGTACATCTCCAAACTGTTGTAAAATGTCAAAGAAACATGCAAAAGTCTGTTTCATTTTAAAAGTTTAAGTTCCCAAACTTAACTTTAAATAAAATATGAAAGTGAAAGTACAAAAAAAAAATCCTTATTTTGGTTTCTCAAAATGTCTCCCTTATATCAGATTCATTTTATTATGTTAAATTAGTGCTTCAATTTTTAAATACAGTATGTAAAAGTCAAAAACTTCCATACAATAACAGCAATTATAACTATCCACCTCTTCCTACACTAAAATGTAATATAAACTGTTGCACTTTAATATACAATGGTAAGATGTTCATGCTATCTGTTCTGTACACTTTCAGGATCTTGAGGAAGTAGAAGAACAGTTAAAAAAATTGAAAAACAACACTCAGGGTCTAAATGATACAGCTATTGAGCACCTGAAGAACATAACAATGGAGACTGAAAATATGGCAAAAGACGTTGAAAATAAAATGAAGCAAATTGAAGGTAGGATAGTGTTTTAAGTAACAGCTATTCCACAACAACCAGGGTGCTTATTTGTCTTGTGTTTAAAATGTGTAAAAAATTCATTCTCCAATTGGTTTCAGTGTTGGAGAAAAGGATTCAAACTGCAGTACAAGATAAAATGAACAAAATGAAAGAACTGGAAGATCTGTTGGCAGAGGCGACTAGTTTGCGTCAATATATTGTTGAAAAAGTGGACAATTATTCGCAATGTGGCAGCTAAGCCTGCAGATGTCTGTCTTCTCCCACAGCCAGATGCAATGCTATAGCATGTCTGTGTGCAGTCTTGATGGTTTTAGGTCTTGTCTTGGTCTTACTAAAAAATAAGCTAACAGAAACCTGACAATCTTTTTGGTGATACTTTGTGTTGTAATGATTTATACTTTGTGTTGAAGTGACATTCCACTCAGTGTGCTATATTAATCACACAATATTTGAATGAGTTCCAAAGACTGTATGGGAAAAAAAAAATCTATTATTATTATACAGCTTGTGGGAACAATTCAAGAACTGTCTATATAGTGTTTTATATACATTTACCTACATTTTATTTGTTACCTTTTATTTTCTCATAACTAAATACAACCATCATAATAAATGAATTCTAAATAATAAATTAAGATATACTTATCGAGCACCCATAAGAACCCGCACAAACAAGTCCGATCCACTGCATCCACCATTAGCAATCTCTGGTCAGACACCACACCACAACTTTAGAGGTCTTGTGGAGTTGTGCCACACATATACACAGATTGGCCCTAATGTTAAAAATGCTAAATATTATGCTCAGTGTAGGTTCCCGTTGTGCTGGTTGGTCAGCTCTTATTTTCTTAGTTTTTTTATTTGATAGCATCAGTTATTGTATTGGCTTTTAGATTTTCATGAATAAGCTTTCTTTATTATTGGAGCATGGTAATTGTCCTGCTTTTCAATTCTTATTTTATGCAAACACTTAAATAATGTGATAAGATTAGATGTAAATAATAATCGGTTGTAATAGGATTAAACCAACACTCAACTTTGGATGCCTTCAGCTTTAAAATGTCTGTAGCTGAAGGGTCCAATTATCTCGGTCGTTTGCTTTGGAATGTCAACACTACCAGACGACTACTTCTATTCATTTGCAAAATCAAAGACGTTCTTTACCCTCATCATCACGTTTGATCTTTGATTCTTTTTGGTTTCCTTAACTTACCTTTGCACTTATTCTTATTTCAAAAAGAGATATTCAACATATAGTTTAATTTGAGTTTTTAAAAAAGACCTATAAGAATTAAATTGAGTTTGAAATGAGTAAAATTATTAAATAGGACAACAAAATCTTAGGCCCTCAACATTTGTGATTTTTTTAGGCTTTATGTAAAGGCACGAAAATGAAGTTAGGACTGTCCATAAACAATGCCATGTAATTTTGCCCCAAAGGCATATTTTCATTTGGTTAAATCACACTTTACCTCAATTGTTATTTTAAACTAGACTGAAGGTTGTTTGTACAGATTATTTTTACCACCCACTGAGAATGTAGGTTAGCTTTAGAGCTAATGAATAGTTAAAAGCATTTGAAACCATGCGGTAACCTAGAACTGTGCAGCAATTTAAGCTTTTTATAGAAAACAAATTGCATATGGAAGAACCACTTAATGGTTGCCCCTTGCAGAGCTCAAAAAAAGTTTGGGGTCAGCTAATGTATCCAGTGGAAAGCTTTATTTTATTGTTTTTTATTATTTAAACTAATCCCTTAAGCAAATTACAATTTACTTTTGCAATTTACAAATTAATAATTGTATACTTAGGTCAGTAACTATGCTATTTGTCAAAAACTTTAAATATCTACATTTTCTTGTCATTTATTAGTTAATCAGTTAATAAATTAATAAAAAAAATAGTTAATATAAAATCTTACCATCATTGTTTCTTAGTTATGAAAGTGTAAAATGACCCATCATCTGTAAAAACTGCTTGTCCAAACCTGTCAAATGATTTAAAAAAATTAAGTGAAAAATTACTATATAAAATGGATCCAAACTTATTTGTTTGTTTGTTTGTTTGTTTGTTTATTTATTAAACCTTCGTATGTTTATCTGTCTAAGTAAATAAAGGGATTGTTGATGGGTGTTCAGACATGTAGATGGAGGCAGTACTTTAAAGTGAAAAGCACAGGCTTTTCTTTTTCTCTGCTTGTCCCTCAGGATGAATACTTAAATAAGAATACTTTTAGAACGCTTAGGACCCTTATCTATTCACTGAACCAATCTTTTCTTTCTGCATTACAAAAGAATTTGTCCCTGTCCTTGAAGTGTAATTACCTATACTAGTCACACCTATACAACCACAACAACCACTCTACCACTGTAACAATTATATTAAGTATATAAGTATTATACATGTTTTGCCTACATAAGAGAACTTTTGTTTTTAGATGTCAAATTCAATTGTCACATACACAGTGTTATTTGCAGTGAAATGTTTATATGACAAATTCAAATAGAGTCATACACAGTACGATATGCAGTGAAATGCTTACACGACCGCCAATGACCTTAAAAGTAAAAGCTTATTTACAAGAAATAAATATGAATAAAAATTAAATACAATAGAAATTAAATTTAACTAGGTAAAATAAGTAAAAAATAGTTCTGTACAAATAAAAATGACTGTTTGTGACCTAAAGATGGAACGATAAGATAGAATAGGAAGGGCCAGGAGTAGCTCAGTGGTTAAGGCATTGGACTACGGTTGATGTGTGTGTCAGCTGCAGTGTTATTGTCCATGTGTTGAAGTGCAAGTTAGTCCTCACTTTATGTGTAAAACAAGAACCAGAAATGTGCAACGTATGAGCAAATGTAATGTGAAGGAAACAAAGATCTAAAATTGCATTGCTCAATAACAAGACCCAACAACAAATCCTTCACATTCCAATACAACCAAAAATCTCAGAGAAGTCTGGATACAATAAAAGAAAAGAAACTAAAGGGAAAAGCACAAAAACAAGGTAGAAAAGTAGGCGTTTAACTGCAGCACCTAATGGACAGGTTTACACAAATCACACAAACTTGAAACGCGAAAACACGACCTTTTACAAACAAATAACTCAAACTGCAGTATGGTCTGTTTGTACACGTGAATAGTCGACATTGTTACAGTTCCGTAAGGAACATGGACAGAACAAGAGCAACGAGGAGAACATGAATAGAGAGGACCTGTGAGACTCGAGCAGAGTTTTTAGCTAAAGCTAAAAGCTCTCCTCTGTTCTAGTTTAACGGCTGACTAGCGCAGTCTCATTTGATAACACCTGGGGGAGGGCAGAGAGCTCTGTGCGCATGAGCTAACGGAGAGAGAGACAGACAGAGAGAGAGAGAGAGGAAAAGGAGAAAAGGGGAACTTTTCGCCCAGATTCAGTGGAGCTGGACGGAAGCTGGAACAGAGAAGCCAGGACTGGACTGGAGGCTCAACGCGACTCCAAAACCATGATATTACACCTCGCAGCCCTTTTGTGTAAGTTCATTCACTTTACACTTAATGACTCGTTTAACTTTCAAATATATTTTAAAGGACGTTTTCATCTATTTAGTCACGTGAACACACGCATGCTTCCAGATGTTCGGCCGCTGGCTTTTGTGACTAGAATGAATTTTCTGAATATATATTGTCTTATTATTTGTTGTCCATATTTTACTTCTTGCACATTGTTGCCAGAACTTATTTAATTTAGAATTGTTTTTGTTTGTATTCCTGAGACCTGTGGGAAATAATCCAAGTAAAAGTTGCATGGGTTATTCAATAACTTAAAGATTTCACATGAATATATAGAATATGTTATTTTATTGTGTAATTTTTTTTTTCTTTTCTTTTTTTTCCTTTTCACGTCATTTTAATCATGAATTCCACCACCAAGTTTTTTTCACCTCCTGTATCGAGGGTTTGATTCCCGCCTGGGGTTTGTGTGTATGGAGTTTGTATGTTCTCCCCATGCTTGGTGGATTTCCTCCCACAGTCCAAAGATAGATCTGTGTGTGAATGAGTGTGTGTGCATGTGTGCCCTGCATTGAACCCCACCTTGTGCCTGAGGTCTCCTGGGATTGGCTCCAGCTTCCCATGACTCAGGATAAGCTGTATAGAGAACGAATAAATGAATGAGTTTTAAAAAACTTTCATTACAGCCACTATTCTGACAGTGTGTATTATTAGTGTTTTTCAAACACTATCCATTTTCAATATTAATGTATAGTATTTTACCCCAAAAATGTACATCAAAATTCTTATACAATTAAACATGCTTAAACAGTATTGGTTCAACATGGTTTAATTTTTAACAACAGAAAATAAAACTGAAATACGTCTTCACAAAAATAACACGAGTTGACCGTCTTGATCCAGGTTTAGGGGTGCGGTCACTGGCCGAGCTGCCTGAACGTGGGGATGTGTGCACGGAGGGAAGCTGTTATCCTGCCACTGGAGACCTGCTTATTGGCAGAGCTCATCAACTCTCAGCTACTTCCACCTGTGGTCTGGAGAAAACCGAACCTTTCTGTATCGTCAGTCACCTTCAGGTAGATTAAGTCTTTGTATTTAGGGACCTTAAATTGAGTTTGTTTTACCCACTGGTCCCTCTGAATAAGAATACTTCTGCTAGTTATTACCTTGTCTGAAGGAGATAACATCTGGCTGCATCTAAAAGACAATGGGAGAGACAAGTCTGTAATATGGATGTAATTTCAATAATACATTCAACTTTAAAACTCAATTAAATATATTTAATTATTTTGGGGACTTTTCCTGCATACTTATATGTATTTATTAGGTTATAGTGTAACAGCATAGGAAAACTTGTTAATACTTTTTAATCTCTTCAGGTTTAGGCTTTTAGAACAGTGTTTTGGATCTGATACTATCAGAGACGTGATCAGATTAAAGGCATTGCTTTATATACAAGTCCTTTGCAGCTTTAATCTTTCTTGCTTGTACTAGCCATTACTTCATGTGGGTGCTCTTATGACTTACCCTTTGCGTGAGGGGGTTCTTTTTTTCTTTTTTTTTTGGTATGTCTAGACTCCCATCCTGACAACCTCACACGAAATAAACCAAATGACATTGATGAAACTCTTAAACCCTGTATAAACTGATGTTAAACAAAGCAGGGAAGTCTACAAGAAACGTAACCAGCTATACTGCTACTAGTATCTTTGTAGATATATAGGAGCCATAGTAGAAGTAGCTAAAAGTTGGGTGAGCAAAGTTCCATTCACAGTCGTGTGTCCATATTCTTGAATATCAGATTAAATATCTGAGGCTGCTGTTGTTCCCAGATCAATGAGACTAGATGTAAGTCATTCATTTTCAGAATCTGAGACTGTGGAATTTAGTCTAATTGCAGACATTTTCTGATAAAACATTGAATAGGGCCTTAATTTTGTTTCTCTCATTAGGTTAGCTAAGTGTGCTGTACATGCAAAAGCCATTGACATTTTCAATCCTTTTCCCCCTCACCAAATGTAGGAAGAGAAGAAATGCTTTGTGTGCGATTCTAGGAAGTCCTACAATGACGACGCACATACAACAAGCCACAGAATTGAAAATGTAGTGACCACGTTTGCTCCTAACCGACTAAAGACTTGGTGGCAGTCAGAAAATGGTGAGTTTGTACGACCAGTTAATGACCAACTCTCTTTTTTCTTTCCATATTTGATTTCTTTTGGAATAAAGTTGAATATATTGCACTTCTAGTAAACATTTCTAATTAAAAGGTTAATGTTTTTTACTTTATGATGGTTACTATAGTTTCCAATGTGTTATCACTTTTAAGTAAGCAGCAGGAAAGGGCTTTCGTTCTCATGGGAAAATAGAACACTGCAAAGGAGGACTTGTTAAAGGGAACACCTTTGAGGATAGCCCCCTGTAATCATACCATTGGTGGGAGTTACAACTTCAAAGCCGGCACCTAATTGCTGACTAGTTAAAATAATGACCTTTGTTTTTACTCTGAAATGACAACTTTTTTCCCTTCGGAATTTATAACCCACAATTGTTATTGATTATAAGTTGATTATAATAGTGTCTGCATTCGAAAAATAATGAAATGCAAAAATACTGGAATTCCGTCCTAAGAAAGATGGAATATGAAATGAACGGAAAAGGAAGTAAAAGACGGCTGCAACCAGAGAGGCATGTGAATAAAAGGCTGAGTTGTTCTAAGAGAGGCGAGCTTAAGGTGGGGTAATGTATGGGGGGGAGGAAACAGTTATTCACCACAGTTGGACACATGGGCCTGGGAATCAGACACAGAGGCATACAGCTTAATGATACATTTTCTCTCCTTCCTAGATCCATGTGGCATAGTTCCAACAAAAGCAGATGTTCACAGCTGTGACTGTAGAACTGTACTTTGACTGTATTTAGACTTTTTACATACTGTACCAGCTGCAGATGTTACTATGACATGATTTGTAATGTACTGTAGAAATTATTATATATTATTTCCCTCATGTAATTTTCCCTTTAATATGCTAAACTCTGTTCTCAGGGATGGAAAATGTGACCATCCAGCTGAACCTGGAAGCAGAGTTCCACTTCACCCATCTCATCATGACTTTCAAGGTAATTGTGATTATAGGCTCAGCGACATGGTCTGGTGATGACAGGTGTGTGTGCGTGCATGGATGCATGCATTGAGGATTCACATAATCATGGCTTGTGGGGGAGGTGATGGGGGATCTGTGTGAGAACAGTAGGAGGTCTGGAGAAGCTCCAGCTTTGCTTGTGACTTGAGACGATTGGAATGTTGCTGATAAAGCTTCCTCTTCAACAATTCGGTCCTTATGTCTAAAATGTATTAAGCCATATCCTTGATGCAATAAATAACATTCAAGTTAGATGAAACCGCCATGTACAATTTTATTCTTCCTCCATGAACAGGCCAATGGATATAGTGCTCCTGCCACCAAGATTGAACTTTTACACTTTACTGATGCTTTTTCCCCTCAAATAAACTTAGAATCAGAGCATAACACAATTGAGTTGAGGGTGAAGGACACAACCATAACAACTTGGTGTTTCTGGAATTTGAACCCACCATCTTTGGACCAGTAGCTCAAAGCTTTATCTACTGAGATAGCACTTACCCAAAACGTTTGAAGAACCTAAAAGATGACAAGCCGCATACCAATGGAAGTGTTCAGCAATCTCGAATCTAAATTTGCCAGCCGTCTAAAAATGTATGGTGCATTGTTGGAAATGCAAAAGATTCCTAAAATCCCTAAGAAAGTTCCTTAAGTTCCTATCAAGATCTTTTTCTCTTAAAGAACATTTGCTAAAAATTTCATTGTGATATTAGTTCATGCACTTAGAGGTACTAAATGTCCAGGATCTTTAATTGATATTGTCCAGGATTGATTTTATTCATTACGTCTGTTGCTGTTTTTCCTTCACATGAGCAAAGTAAATCTAAATCAGTGGTTACCAACATTGTTTGGAAGCAAATATGCTACTGACCCTGGCAGCACTAAATAGTGAACCTGCAGGCATTTCTTTACTTGAAAATGTATTGCCATTGCAGTATTAGGTGCACTGTTTCATATCTCATGAGCAACTGTCATTACACGTACTGTAGCATCTTACATTATAGCTCCTGGGTGAGGATTTTATTAATTATCTGCAAATTTACCAAGACGGTATTCTCTTTAACCTGTTAAAATTATTTCTTGCTATGTTTAACCCAGACCTTCCGGCCTGCTGCCATGGTGATCGAGCGCTCTGCTGACTTTGGAAAGACGTGGCAGGTGTACCGTTACTTTGCCTATGACTGCGAGTCCTCCTTTTCATTGATCTCTCGGGGGCCCATGAAGAAGGTGGATGATGTCATTTGTGACTCTCGCTATTCTGACATCGAGCCATCTACAGAGGGAGAGGTCATCTTTCGTGTATTGGACCCGGCATTCAGGATTGAGGATCCCTACAGCCCAAGGATCCAAAGTAAGAGCTTTACTTATTTATACGAGCCTTTCCATGCATAGCAATGCAGAATATAAACTACGCTGCAGAGATAAGGATCGTGTACGTCCTTTGAGCATTTAGCATCTTTTCTCTGATTTTAGATATGCTGAAGATTACTAATCTAAGAGTGAAGTTTACTAAGCTGCACACTCTGGGGGACAACCTGCTGGACTCGCGTATTGAGATCAAGGAGAAGTACTACTATGCCATTTATGACATGGTGGTGAGGGGCAACTGCTTCTGTTACGGCCACGCTTCTGAGTGTGCGCCCATCGATGGAGCTGGAGAGGTGGTGGATGGAATGGTAGGTAACTGTTGCACTAAAGTGATTCGAAGACATAGTTTTCATGTAATAGGTTTTGATGCGTACTGTAATAAGTAAGAATAAATCTTCTGTAGTAGGAGAATGATCATCATTCTTTTTTCTATTTATAGTATTGTTTATAGTATTGCATTTGGCAGACGCTCTTATCCAGAGCAACTTACATCCTCCGAAGTTTCCGTCATTAAATATATCCTTACACTGGTACACTAGGTTACTACCTAGAAGTACTATTAGTCAAATACATTAGAAACAGATAGGTGTTAGTCGTCACTTAAAGGTCACCTGTGACTCAGCTATACGGCTGTCTAGAGGAAGTTCATTACACCATCTAGGTGCCAGAACAGAAAACAGTCTAGATGCATGTCTTCCTCGATCTCTGAGAGATGGTGTTATCTTTTACCGTACAGAAGCTATATGTAAACACTCATTTTTTTCACTGGCCTTATTTTCGAAATGATAAAATAGCTTGTCATGTAAAAAACAACAACAACAAAATAAAGCAATTGTTAGAAGTCTGAAAATAAAGTCTTGTTAGAAGTCTTTGTTAAAGTCTAAAGTCTATATGTTATAAAACCTGTAAATTGCTGAGACACTGTAGAGAAATCAACAGTGCTGTGGTGTAACAAGCGTATTATTGCAGGTGTCTTTTCGCTTAAGTTCATCCTAGGAGAGAGATTTTCATGTTGCCAGGCTTTTAAACATCAAGCATTGATTATCTTTTTATGAACCGAAAGCTAAGAAAAATGCCTTCATGTCAGCTTCTCATTGAAGAATCAAATTACTATGTTTATCGACAAAGCTGTTTATGATTTTATAATCTGTTCCTTATAAAAATCGAAATGTGCACTATGAATGAACTCAATGGATTTTTTTTCACTGTGGAAAGTCACGCTTCAGTAAACACATGCTTTACTTTTCATTTGTGTATATGAAGGAAGCATCCTGTTTAGTCTCCATTCCACATTATTTGCTTCCTGTCTAGGCTGAACAACCTCAAAAAGAAATTCATCCTGATGCATAGTAACTGGAACTTACTGATTTTATTTGCACCGTAATCTGCCTGGTCTGTGCTAGAAATGGTATAGTACACTGCAGGCTTGCACAAGCTGTGTGTGTGTGTGTGTGAGACTGCTCCCAGAGCTGGCATTTGTTAATCGAGTCCAGATGCTTCAAGTATAAACAGATAGATTTCAGCTGCCATCTGGATCGGGGGATTTTACAGCTTGTTCCGAGTTGCTTCATCTTTACCATAGATCTTTTTCATTTAAAGATATTTTCTGGTTATGTTTAAAATGGTAATTAATTAGAGCAATCGTGCTTGTATTTATATAGTTAGCACTAGAACATCTTTTCATAAAAACAAATATCTGAGCTTGGAACAAATTTTTTTTTAATGTGTGATTAACATTTCTACAGCTAGTTATAATAAAATGATCTCTTCTGTTTTTTTTTGTTGTTTTTTTTCCTATAGGTCCATGGCCACTGCATGTGTAACCACAACACCATGGGGCTGAACTGTGAGCTCTGTCAGGACTTCTACCATGACCTGCCCTGGAGGCCTGCAGAGGGACGTAACACCAATGCCTGTAAAAGTAAGATGTTTACAGGAAATATTACACAGTTGAACTGTAACGAGACAGTATAGTTATATCAGGTCAAATCAGTTTTATGAACACTGATAATGTCAGTAATTCTATAACACGTCTAATATCATTTTAATATTTTCTAATACATGTTTTCATATAGTAAGTAATAGATAGATTGGATGTTGTTTAACCAATTGTTTGTTTTTCATTAATTAAATTATTAAAATATGTGACAATGTAACCACCCTATTTATATAATAAACATTTCTTAGTTTAAAAGTATTGCAAAAAGCATTATAAAGTAAATGCATCATCTGGCATCTTCTCTGTAGAATGCAACTGCAACCACCACAGTACCTCCTGCCACTTTGACATGGCCGTGTACCAGGCGTCAGGTAACGTCAGCGGAGGAGTGTGTAATGACTGCCAGCACAACACTATGGGCCACCATTGTGAGCAGTGCAAGCCCTTCTTCTACCAGCATCCTGAGAGGCACATTCGTGACCCCAACATCTGCGAGTGTGCGTAATTCTTCCTGTTATCGCACTTTTCTCATCCTCTTATTTTGTCTTTTCTTCTCCACTGTCATCTGTGTCTCAGTGTTTCTGTCTGGTTCTAGTTCATTATGAAAGGCTCATCTGACTAGATCTTTGAACTTCTCCGTCTCTCTTTGTGGTTGCGTGGTGGGGGGGAAGAGCGCAGGGTGGGAAACACCTGGCCTTTGAAGTGGTGCTAGTCAGCACAGAGCTAAATACTGAGCTTAAGTTTCACACTTCATTTTGTGTGATGTCTGAGGTTTATGCTAATCTTATCAGACCACACACGTGGACATTATTTGTTGGAGAGAGAAAAAAAGTGATTTCTCACATTTAAATAATAAAAGTTTTACTATACCTTGTTAAACATCTGTGTGACCTTTGGCATCTTGTTTTCTAGATTAATAAGTCATTGCTTTTAGATTTTTCCTTATAATGTTTACATTGACATATGTCCCTCTGTAGCCTGTGACTGTGATCCTGTTGGTTCTCTAAACGGTGGCATCTGTGACGCGCGGACAGATGTTTCTCTTGGACTGATCGCGGGACAGTGTCGTTGTAAGCCCAATGTGGAGGGGGAGCGTTGCGACCAGTGCAGACAAGGCCATTATGGCCTTAGTGACGATCCTCTGGGATGTAAAGGTACATGTTTATACATCTCTGTTTATTACTTCACAGTTCCGGGGACTATTTGCATTAGAATATCAATCGTCAGGAAACCATTTCCATGACTCCCAATGTCTGCTTTTCTTTTCTTAGCGTGCACCTGTAATTCTGTGGGGACAATCCCTGGCGGAAGCCCTTGTGATACATTTTCGGGGAACTGCTACTGCAAGCGTTTAGTCATGGGGCGAGACTGTGACCAGTGCTTGGTAGGTTGGCTTTAATCATGCATTTCCTCGATATTATTAGATTTGCTTGATTTAGACAACAACCTGGGATGATGCTTTAAATTAATTCATTTTAGTATTGTTTTATGTCTGTATTTTGGTGAAAGTTTGCTTCCACATAATCTTTAAGCAGGCCTTTATTTTAATCGATTATGTATCATCTAGTGGATTAAAAGGCATACGCAGGCAATCCCTCAGTGAATTGTTTCTCATCTTGGGAGGTCTGTCATAAACAGCTTGTTGTTGAAAGCATGTGTTAACTAGCTGTTTCCTTCACAGCCTCAGCACTGGGGGCTCAGCAATGACATGGATGGCTGCAGGCCATGTGATTGTGATGCCGGAGGTGCTCTCAATAATGAGTAAGTATACTGATTCGTGCAAACTGGATACTGGATACAAGGTCTATGGTGGATCATGTGTTGATCAATTATTTGCTCATTTGAGCCAAAGCATGCAATTGCAGCATGTATGTTCTCATGCTCAAACCAAGCTAATTTTAAGGCATTTAAAGCCATGCTGTATGTATAAAACATAGAATGTTATGGCTAGTTGATATTTAACACTAAGAAGTTACTAGGTTTTAGATTTACTTCTGAATTATGTCGTCATACATGGAAAGCTTAATTGCTGTAATAGATTCCAGAATTTAAAGCTGATGAGAGTCATGTGGATCTTTATGTCTTCCTCAGTTGTTCTCCAGAGACAGGGTTCTGTCAGTGTAGAGAGCACATGTCAGGCAGACGCTGTGACCAGGTGGAGTCCGGTTTTTACTTCGTTGCTCTGGACCATTATGTCTACGAGGCAGAAGATGCTAACTTTGGACCTGTAAGTCACCTTGAGTCTATTTGAGGTGGTTCATAAAAGTGAATTGGGCCATGTACTAGAAATCTCTCTTCCTCCAGGGTGTGACAGTCGTACAGAGACCGTATCCTCAGGACCATAATCCGACCTGGACTGGAATTGGCTTTGTGAATGTCCCAGAAGGAGCTTATCTGGAATTCAGCGTTGACAATATCCCCTTTTCCATGGAATATGACATCCTTATTCGCTATGAACCCCAGGTACACCAATTTGTGTAGTATAAAGTTAGTTTTTAGTGTTTTAGTGCTGTCTGTACGTCTATTACAAAGACAGCTGTAATTCTTAACACTGCATGATGCCTACGCCTGTTACGTCATAGTGTATGAGTTTCCATTCTTCCTATCATTGTGTTTGTCTGTGTAGCTTCCAGAACAGTGGGAGGAAGTACTGATGACTGTCATCAGGCCTCATGTCATCACTGCTGACAGCCGCTGTGCCAACACCATGCCAGATGATGACAACCAAATGGTGTCCTTACACCCTGGCTCCAGGTGCGAGTCCTTTGATGAGAAAGTATACTGAAAGAGATTTAGGAACTTTGTGTTCACATAATTAAATCTATTTTGTAATATTAAGCTTGTATAATCATATTGTTTCTGCACAGATATGTAGTGTTACCCAGGCCAGTATGTTTTGAGGAGGGGTTGAACTACACAGTGCGTCTGAGTCTTCCTCGCTACTCTACCAACAGTGACATCCAGTCCCCATACACACTCATTGACTCAGTATGTTCTCTCTTGATATATCTTAAGTTGATATGTAAAATGATTCCTGAAAAAAATACACTGAATATTCTGTATAAAACATTGATTACCACCTTTTTGTTGTACAGCCAGCCTGTTCATAGCTTTGCTTTTTCTTTTTCCAGCTTGTGTTGATGCCACACTGTAAGAATCTGGATATCTTCTCTGGTTCCATATCAGAGGGAGGTGACTTGGTGACCAACAGTGCATGGGACACCTTCCAGCGCTATCGGTGCTTAGAGAACAGCCAGTCTGTGGTGAAGACCCCCATGCCTGACATCTGCAAGAACTACATCTTCAGTGTGTCTGCTCTACTGCATCAAGGAGCTAAAGGTGCTGAAAGGCAACACATATGCTCATAGTCATTTTCGGACAGTCTTCTCAACACATACGGTCTTTTTTAATGGGGCATGTCAGTCAAATGTCTTCATTCATTCTACTTGTTCACTCATTTCTGAGCACTACTGCTGTATTTGCAGGTTATAGCTTGTGTATGTTGGCCTCAAGCCTGATTATAGGGCCTTACTTGCTTCCTGTGCCAACTTTCTCAGTAGTGTACATCTTATTTGCTGTCAAATAGACTGACAGACACGTCTTCGAGACAGGAAACAGCATTTATTACTGTTATTACAGCTTTGGTAGAATTTACTTTTAAGCTATTTACTCCCATAGGATACAGGAAAGAGGATTAAAAAAGCAAGGAAAATCATGTTTTACATGATTAATACACTACACGTTGTTTTGCAAGGACATGAGTCAGACAATTGAAGTTCAGTGATGCATTAAAGAGTAATTAGGCTATATTTACAGTATGTACTGTAACATAATCTTAAAAAAAAAGTTCTACCTTTGCTAACTACTTAGATGTAGATATACATTTATGGTTGCATAAAAACACAGCTTCACCTGTGTCCCTGTTGTACTCATTTTACCATGGGCTGTCTCACATCGTGAGCTTGGCTCGTGACGTTGTATTGATCACGCCCAGACGTCAGATGAGCCTTGGCTGCATCGCTCTTCTAACCACCTCAACACGTTCCAACATGCAGAAAACAGAACGGACACTATAGATCTTTCACCACAAGTGCCCTATCCTGAGGAATGCACTAAGAGCCGTTAAGTCTTCTTCATTGTAATACGGTCTTTGTTCTCCTGTCAACATGAGAAATTGGCCAGGAGCTTTGTGGTATGCATAACACGTCAGGTAAAAGGCACCTTATTATCAAATGGGAATAAAAAGGCTCTCTGAAATGGAACTACGGTCATAACTTATGATTTCAGATTGAGTGAAATTTATATTTTTGGTCTTGACATCATAACCAATAAAAAAAGGGCAAATTATTTTTAAAAAAAAAAAGCACTCATATAAACTGCTACATAAGAATTGTATCACATCCATTTGCTAATTATGTAATACTGAAAAACTACATGCCATTTTTTATTACTGTATATCCTAAATGACTAAATTGCCTTTAGGTTTAAATGGGTGTCTTTTTGCATATATATAATAATAGACTTGAGTCTCATCTGGGGTGATTTATTAAATCTTCTGCCGAATATTCCTTGTGATTGGCTTTGGCTTCACTGCACCCCTGGAATATGGAATGGAATGTAATATAAAATCCTTCTCTTTTTCACATCTACAGCATGTCAGTGTGACCCTCAGGGATCTCTTAGTACGGTGTGTGATCCGAACGGTGGTCAGTGCCAATGCCGGCCCAACGTGGTGGGCAGAAAGTGTGACAAGTGTGCTCCTTCTACGTTCCTGTTCGGACCTCAGGGATGCAGACGTGAGTCTCGTTCTCATCTGCTTACAGAGTTCATAGTGCTTCATACTTCCTCTGCTCTAACAATTACATAAAGGTAACAGGTATCCTAGATTAATGCATACTATTTCTTTCCTTCAGCATGTGAGTGCGATCCACAGGGTTCAGTGCATGCATTCTGCCATGAGGCCACTGGTCAGTGCGAATGTATTCCCGGAGCGTACGGACGTCAGTGTGACCGTTGTCTCCCTGGACACTGGGGCTTTCCCAACTGCCGGCCATGTACTTGTAATGGACATGCTGAGCAGTGCGACCCCCAAACTGGGCAGTGCTTAGGCTGTAGGGAGCACAGCACAGGACACAACTGTGAGAGGTTAGTGACACGTTTCCAGTGGTTCTGTGCAATCTGAATATAACTGAACTCTAGCACAACAATGTTATACATCCATCATAGGCACTGATCTTGCCATAATAAACTGATGATGCCTTTTGACACATCTGAGCAACCAAGTGTCCAATTACCTATGCTGTGAATTTTACGTAGTTGATCCAGTATACATGCAGTATAAATATTATACTTAATCTTGATCAATCTTGTCTGTTTATACAGATGTTTGCCAGAGTTTTATGGTGACCCTGTCCTGGGATCTGGAGACCACTGCCGACCCTGTATGTGTCCCGATGGTCCTGGGAGCAGTCGACAGTTTGCTGGGGCATGTTATAAGAGCCATGACTCACACCTGGTGATTTGTGTATGCAAACAGGGCTATAAAGGTACGCTGTTGCCAAATACAATGCATATAAAATGTCTTCCATCATAGCTCAGCTTGGTGCTTGTGTCAATAATTATGTTTGGATAGCGCCTATTGATGAACATTTACAAGTGATTCTGTGAGTATTATTGTACAGTGAATCATTTACTTTGCTTGATGTAGGTGCAAGGTGTGACGATTGTTCACCAGGCTATTATGGAAACCCCCATGAGGCTGGTGGAGAGTGTCGTGCCTGCCAGTGTAGTAACAACATTGATATGATGGACCCAGGATCATGTGATGCACGCACAGGCGTCTGCCTCAAATGTCTGTACCACACCGAGGGCGAGAGCTGCAGCCACTGCAAGCCGGGTTATTATGGTGACGCCCTTACCCAGGATTGCAGGCGTAAGCACAAAGAAATTTGTTTGCATTTATCTTATTTGTACAAATCTATCAAATCAGGCAGTTGGTTTTTATTTGATCATGCCAGTGAGATATTGTTTCCTCCTCCTCAGGATGTGTGTGTAACCACATCGGCACTAGACAGGACACTTGTCCATCCGTTAGTGAATGTCACTGTGACCAGAATAATGGACAATGCCAGTGCCTGCCCAATGTAGTTGGACAGCATTGTGATTTGTGTGCCCCAGACACTTGGAACATGGCCAGCGGTCGAGGTTGTGAGGCCTGTGACTGTGACCCAAATCACTCACCCAGCACTGCGTGCAATGAGGTGATGTCCCTCCCTTTTATATAATGTCTAACCACTAGACTTGTGTCTATACTATATGTGCTGTTGTATGTCAACAGTTGTATTTATGTCCTGCATAAATTATGATGTCCACATGGTTTATCAGTGAGTTATAAAGTTGTTAACAGAGTATGTTTATTTCATTTAATTTCAGATAAGTGGTCAGTGTATGTGTAAGCCTGGATTTGGAGGAAGAACATGCAGGGAGTGCAGAGAGCTGTTTTGGGGTAACCCTGAAGTCAAATGCCATGGTAAGCTGGAAATTGTTAATTTGGAATACCATGATGCAACTTTTTGTTCATATAAAAATATTGAAGGTATCTTTTAGAGCACGTATATTTAATAGTTTATTTAATAGTCCCCAGTTACTGGAACAAATAACAATAACATACAATTAACTTAAAAATGTATTTTTGTATTGACGCCATTTCTTAAAGATATAACTTTGGCTTTTCAACTTTTCATACATGCCTGAATATCATGATGCATGAACAGAAATGTAATGTAATATGATACTTTAGCCAGCAACACTAATAACAGTGTATTAAAGGTTCTTTGCAGCTCTGAGTTAGCTTCAAATGTTCTTTGCCATGATGAACTCGGGGCCTCCTAATATCCTCTCCTCCCCAACAACAAAGTACCTTTGTTTCAAGTAGGCTTTCCCTTCAGCCCCCATGCGTTACCCATAGTTTTTTTTTTGCATGTAATGCAGAAATCAACTTTTGCCCCTGGAACTGGTGGAGTAGAATAGATTAGGATAGATCTAAACTCAATAGGTCTTGTAAAAGTCAACCTGCTTTGGAAAGAGATGGAGATAGTGAACTAGAAGGATGCTTAGTGGATATGTCCGTGAATCAAACACAAGTTGCTTTTGTAAGACATTATAATATACTGCCACTATAAAATCAGTTGTTAGTGACAATCATCAGGAATTAAACACTTACATTTGCTAGGGTTCATAAAAAAAATCTTGACATGACTTTGAAGCAATGGAAAAAGATCATGTGGTCTGATGAGTCCAGACTTGACCCTATTTCAGGAAGGAAGAAAGGAAGAACATGACACATACAAGGCTCAAGACACAGTGTTATGATCTGGGGTTGCTTCCATTGGTCAGGTCTAGTCTCAATAATGGTATGTGGCAATAAAATGAAGTCAGTGATGACCTGAATGTAGTGAATGACATCAATGGAGTTTTTCTTCCCTGATGGAACAGGCATATTTCAGGACTCGGATGGAGTAAGAGTGGTTCTGGGAGCATGAGGAATCATTTTCAATCATGAAGCAAAGCTAAAGTTGGTCAATGAAATCTTGGAGTGTGTGACTTTTGCCAGTCTGGCCGGGCACTGTATATGGCAGATAACTTTATATTTAAAGTACTTTTATCTTCAAATATTGTAACAAACACGGCAGATGATTTTCTGCAGCTTTTAGAACATCTGACGATACAAATGATACAAATACCTCCAGTGTTAACATTCATAAGCACTTATAAACATTTCAGCCGTATCTACACAGTATGACTCCTGACTCTGTGCTTAGTTTACATTCTTTTCCGAAGGCCAAGAATGAGGGGCTCATCACAGGGAACAGGGTTTGTGTTTTTTCTCCCAGTTTGCTCAGAGAACACCCCTACACACACACACACACACACACACACACACACACACACTAGTTGTTTGGTGAGCCCATCATAGCAGGAAGCCCCCCTCCCTTCACTATGTTTCTCTAAGATCTAGTTACCTCCTGAGTGTCGGTGTGTTGACTTAAACTCAACATGCCTCAATCCGTTTGAGCAGAGGAATTCCCCGATTGGATTACACTATGCACTGTTTGTGTGCCTGTGGTAATAAAAATGATTAGATCCTCTGCAGTTGTAATATGAAAAATAACATAAATATGTTAGTATTACACCTTAGGCATCACTGTCTTATTCTTAGGACCCTGAGGCAGTGTGTCTACATCTGATTCGGTGTATATGTACATGAAAGACCTCACGTTCACCTTACACTGGTTTTAGGAAATAAAACACAACAGAAACTCGAAATCCATGCGAGTGGAAAGTCAGCCATATGTGTTTGTTTCATTGTGATCCAAAAATCCTGTTGCAATGAATTTGTCCTCATGAAAAAGAAAACATGTGTGTGGAAAGCTTTAGGCAAATATAAAAAACTTCCAGTGAACAGAAACTTTCAGGGACATGCAACAGGACAAACAAAATATTTGTGAGACATCTGTAACACTTCTGTTGGCGTATAATAGTTTGTATTGTGTCTAATATTTAAATGAGGGAAACACCCTCACACACACATGCACGTTCCAATTAGGATAATTTCTTTTAAGATGTGAAAACATCTAGGTTGAAACGAACTGGGATTGGAATGTGTAGGTGTGTCGAATACTGATATGTGTGTGTGATATAGAGTGTTTCCCTAAATATTGTTACTTTGACATTTATTTTAACCTCAGGACAATAGAAATATTACAGATGTCACACAGATGTTCAGTTTCCCTGAAAGTGTGAGCCGGGGTATATGCAGTAAAGCATGTAGATCACCATCACTCCCATGTATACAAAAAAAGGGGGGAAAAAGGAAAAGTTTTCATCTCCAGGGGTCACATTCACTGCATATTTTAGCAAGTCGTTCGTCTCCGCAATGCTAAAGGCCTCCTCTACAATAGTAGGATTAACCTCCGAGCTAAGCCCCCACTTCCACACAGCCTTTTGTTCAAATCATGGCCCTGAGGTGATGAAGTCCTTTCTGTAGAATGTATGTATGTATGTGTGTGAAGCACTTCAGGTTGGAATGCTATTCAAGAAGATTAAGGCTCGTGGATTGAAGCTGTGTGTGGTGGTGGTGGTGGTGGTGGGGTGTGAATAGAAACACCTTTCTGTTAGAAGGATTGTCGTTGTATGCGTTGGGGGTTGAGGGGTTGTGCAAATGTTTCTAGTTAAAAGTAATCCTACTGGTATGTTTGCTTAGTGTCTAGCATCTTTTTGTGTGTTAGTTAGGCCCTTTTGTCTTTCACAACGCTCAGTGTTCACTTCACTCATGTGCTACAAAGCTCAGTCTTTTCATGCCAATATTTACTTTAGCCATGTCCTTCCCACAACACTTCCTCACTCATTCTTTCAGCCACTTTACAATTGACCTTTAATGTAGACACGGGCGACTGCAACTCATCGGCTATGATGAATTATGCTCACATTAAGCCCGAGGCTTAATGTGAACGCATCTTACAAATCTCAAGCTCAGCTTATCCCTACCTATAAAAATGAAAAGTAGAAATCACTTAAAATCACTATATAGAATTGTAAGTGAAATGCCCAGGAATGTAAATAAATAAATAAATTGCAGTGTAAATCTCAAAAACAAGATTTGTGTTTCCATATGCATGCCACTCACTTCCTTAATAATTCCTTAATAACACTTTACTTTGGTCAATAAGTCACATGGAATTTACTTCAAAGCACTTCTCGCTTAAATATAAATATTGATATATTTATTGCTATAAATATTAATATAAATATTTATCAAGCGTTATTTTAAAAAAGAAACTCTAAAACTTGGCAGCTTTGAATATTTCACAAACTGTAACATCAAAATTAAATTCTTTGAAACTTTAGGTGAGAGAAAATATCTACAAATAAAATATATGAAAATATGACATTTATAATACCATAATACAAAATATATATAATACAGTTTTATGCAAAAGTCTTGAGCTAACCCTGATTTGATCATATTTTGCACAGGTATGTACACTGATGTTGTGCTATCTTGACATCAAAATAGCTGTTGTTGTCAAGTTATTATGCCTGTTTACTTCTTAAATAAGTGTAACTGAAGAGTTTTGAGCTCGGGTGATGTTTATTAAGTATCTGTGTGTTCTTTCAGCCTGTGACTGTGACCCCAGAGGAATTGCTGAGCAGCAGTGTAACAAAGCCACGGGACATTGTGTGTGTGTGGAGGGTGTGTCGGGCCCCCGCTGTGACACTTGTGCTCGGGGTTACTTTGGTGAATTCCCACACTGTGAACGCTGCCACCAGTGTTTCGCTGAATGGGATGTGATCGTAGGAGACCTCACTAACCAGACACACAGGCTGGTGCAGAAAGTTAACACCATTAAATCCAATGGCCTCACTGGGCCTTATAAGGACACCATTAACAACATGGAGCGGAGTGCCAATTCCATCCGCGAGCTTCTGGCCCAGAACCCTGCTACTCAGCCTCTCACTGAGATCCAGAGCCTGCTCGAGCAAGCTACGTAAGTCGTGTCCGATGTAAACAACTGGCGGTGGAATTCGTCAATCTAAACAATTTGCAGTTAATGCGCTTCTTCTTGTATTTGTTATCAACTTTTCCTGCCTGTTTTTTAGGAGGCAGAATCACTGTCTATTCCTGTAATTTAATGTCTTTGTTAAAGATTTTTACATTTATTTACCTGCAGTACATTTGTGTGAATATTGTATTACTTAACTATGAACCACTTAACATACACCATCTACTTTAAGTTAGACCAATTCCCAAATCGCTTTCATTTCACTCTATTTGCTCACTATATATAGTGTAACAGTGTTTTAGAGAATATGTAGTTGGTTATTCCGCCATCCATACCAGTTGAGATTGAGGTAAAGAAAACGACCAACCAGTTCCAGACATGTTGCACTTAGCCCTCTGTATTTTCAGTATTATTACATGATTTTGAGATGAGGTAAGCATTTCGACAAAATCCCTCATTCTGTCTTGTGTTCGACTGTGAGGTTAATATCCACAAGTATACATCTGGTAGATAAACCGATATTGCAGTTGAAATCTACTCTGAAATGAAAATATCAGGCTCGTGGTCCAAAGATGATATCGTAATGACATTTACAAACTTCTGACACTTTTTACTCTAGATCCTTGATGACAGAAATGAATGAGAAGCTGAATCAGACAGAGGAGCTCTTGTCTCAGATCTCTGAAAACAGCACAGATTCAAAACTAGAAACACTCAGTGAAGAAGCACAGAAATTGCAGCGCACAGTAAAAGACCTGCAAGACCAAGTTGAGTTCATGAAGAATTCCGATGTGCGAGGTGAGCAACGCGGTGTCTGTCAAAGACTTTTTTGATTATGATGGATATTCCTAAACATGCTCAATAATCCATATTTAATATGTTTTCGCCAACCTCGCAGGAGCGTTAGACAGTGTAAAGAAACACATGCAGGAGTCTGAGGCAGCAGAGGCTCGAGTGAACGCTTCGATCAGTGATCCCGAGAGCCTGGTGGAGCAGTCAGCCTCCCTGCGTAATCACACAGAGTCTATGATGAATGAGACAAAAGAGGAGTTCCAGAGGAAGCAAGATGAGCATACCAAGGCGCTGGATGATCTGGCTGGCCAGCTCGAGACCCTGGACCTGTCTGAGCTCAGTGAGAAGGTGATTATATTATTTAGTATCATGTGAAGACTGTATTATACTAAAGGCATGATGGAAAGATTAACACAATGGAATTTACTACTTGCATCATGTCATTACCACCCTGTCATAAGTCCCTGTGAATGACTGGTTAATAGCAAAACAATTAGAATACCCAATTAGATGAATATTATCCATCATATTATCCATTATGGAAATTACAGCCAGTGCACAACTATCAGAGTTGCTATTATAGAAAATCAATCAATGAATGTATTTAATTATTCCAATCGCCATACTCTTAATACTAGTATCAGTCTTTAATAGAAGATTAACAGGCGTTTGACCCCAAAGCATGTTTAGTTTAATTAGTTATCTCCTTATAATGATTTTTATTTATTATAAGCAAATTATTATTTTTTCTCCATTAAGTCTTAATTGTCTTGACAACACAGCATTAGCGCTAATATAGTATATGAAGCTTGTATAGTGATAGAGCTCGTTCTGATCTGCTCCCAGACTTGTGGCAGCCGTGCTGGATCGGAAGCCTGTGCTGACTCTCCCTGCGGAGGTCTCGGCTGTCTGGATGCTGAAGGAAACAGGAAGTGTGGGGGAGAGGGATGTAATGGTCTAACCACATTGGCCCATAACGCCTGGCAGAAAGCCAAGGACTTTGACCAAGATATTGTCAGTGCTATGGAGGAGGTGGACAAGCTTTCTAAGATGGTGAGTAATCCACTGTATATTTCTACTAGCAATGACATAAATCACTACTAAACAGTTTATTTAGTTTATAACTGACCTGTTCTTTTGCGTATTCAGGTGTCTGAGGCAAAAGTACAAGCAGATGAGGCCAAGTTGAACGCTCAAGAGGTTCTGCAGAAAACCAATGCCACCAAGCAGCGCGTGGACAACAGCAACGAAGAGCTGCGCAGGCTCATCAAACAAATCCGAGACTTCCTCACTCGTATGCTCGCGATGTCTATTTTAGATCGAATATGATAAACATGTTCACCTCGAGGCTAGTTGATTTACTTGTGTGGGTGTTTAATACGTCATAAAAACCGACTGGTATTTTTCTCAGGCTCGTATTTCAGACAAATAACTTTTTCCACACTCACACTACAAAACTGCTTTGAATGTTTAAACGGTCATTAGGAACCTTTGCTCTACTCATCTTTGCTGTTTCTGATGACGTCTTCAGAAGAAGGAGCGGACCTGGAGAGCATCGAGGCCGTGGCTAACGAGGTGCTGCAGATGCAGATGCCCACCACGCCGGCTCAGCTGCAGAACCTAACAGCAGATATTCGGGAGCGTGTGGCCAGCCTGTCTGACGTGGCAGACATCCTCAACCAGAGCGCTGCTGACATTGAGAGAGCTGAGACTCTGCTGGATCAGGCCCGCAAAGCCAGGTCAGAACTTTGTCTCCAGCACAGAACATTACTTTTTTTTGATGTACAATATTTTGCAATGTTTTATAACCTGTTTGTAATTACGAAGATCCTCTTTGTAACAGGAAAGAGGCGTCTGATGTGAAGAGCACAGCTGAGCTGGTACAGGAAGCTCTGGACCAGGCGGAAAAAGCTCAGACGGCCGTGACTGAGGCCTTGAAGCAGGCCACTAATGACATAAAGGGAACACAGGCTCTGATTGTATCTGTAAGTTCAAAGTAAAGATTAAGTAAAGAAAATATGGTTTAAGATTACAATTCTAAAAAGTTTAGAACGTGTTCCAAATAACAAATCCAACATCTCTGCCAACAAGCAAATAACCACTATGACACACAAACATCCTATAAGGAAAATACAGTGAGTAAAGTAAAGTTATAATCTCACACAAGGTTTTTTTTTTTTTTTTTAAATAGGTTTTGTACAGGTGCTTAGAAGTTATTGGAAGTTTAAAATGTGATTAATTAAAATACAATTGCTGGAAGATGCTATATACTATATGGCCTAAAGTATGTAGACTAGGGATGGGAATCATTCCGATCAATCAGTGACCACCCGATACGATATTATAATGATACCTGGGGGCTGATTTGATTAATATTGCGATTCTGCAAGTAATATGATTTTATAAATATCCAGATTCTATATTACACTTTTTTTATACAATTTTAAGACCATGAACCTTTAAAAAAAAAAAAAAAAAAAAGTTAAGTGTGAGATGAGAAAAAAGAGATACAAGACAAGGCAAAATAGAGGCGAGAGACCAAGAGAAAAAAGAGGGCAAAAAAGA
>JAOTQY010000010.1:11731506-11746087 GCA_026413445.1 Dolichallabes microphthalmus
AGAAACGTCAAAGGTGAATTTACCAGTAGGTGGCGGTAGTGCAACGTTTATGGATGCAAACCGCCGTTAAACTCCAATGAAGAAGAAGAAGAACACTGCCAGTTACCGACCGCCAAACAAACAAGTTATGTTTTATTTATTTATATCATATTTATAACAGTGAATCACAATTTTTTTCACAATCAAGGTCACAAATTTGCAAGGAAGACTGACGAAAAAGATCAGAACAATAATACACTTTTGTAAGTTCAGCAATGCTTTTTGAGTTATTTTTATACAAAAATTAGCAGCCTCTGCCTTTGTAGAGTGAATGCATGCTAGACTTAATACTTAATGAATAAATGAATTTCCAAATTAACTCAAATCAATCACACACAAGTTTGCATTCTACTCAAGATGAGTTTTGGAAAATGCTCATTAATTTGGGAAGGTTAACAACAAAATAATTTTGGAAATTGATTTGGAAATTTGTTTTTTTTTTCGTCTAGGCAAAGGGACCCCTAGGAAGGGTCTAGGCAAATCCATTTAAAAGATCTTCCAACTGTTCACTTAGATTCATCCTCTGAAGAAACATTCCTATTCTGATAGAATTGACCCCATTCACATGTCTTGGTTGTTCATTGAATAGTTTAATGTGTATGTAAATGATGTAAGTCACGTGTTTGCACATGTAAGCACAAGGCCTTTGCAATTACTAGATTTCAACCCAATTGCACACCTAGAGATAAAGAACAAGCTCTCCACCACAATCATCAAAATACCACTTGTGGGAAGAAACCTTTGGAATAATAGTCCATCCAAAGTTCCAGAGATCTGTTAGCTTGTGGTGGCGCAACACCTGAGACACTTGAGGTTGTTTTGTCTTTTAGTGTAACAAACAGCTGAAGACTTTAAGAGATATTTAACATGAACCATTAGATATCAGATTCCATTGGACATTTTGAAAAAACTACATGGTTGATGAGAGGAGTACAGCAGCCCTATAGGGATCTCCGCATAACTCTGAATGTTAAAAGATCTGAAGGCTCAAAAAAAACAACAACAAAAAAACAAGGAAAATTACATATGGATTTTCCCAAAAGGGCTAGAAAGTAATATAATATAACTAGGAAAAATATATACAATGTATAGATATATAGCATTATCTAGAAATACATACGGTAGATGGCTATGCTACCATTTTATGTGCACTAGAACGTTTTTTTTTTTTTTTTTACAAAAATGGGAAATTTTGCAACTTCTTTTAAATTCAGCATTTTGAAAGAGGTTCACACTTCATCTACCAAGTATTATGATGGCACTGTAAAGTGTATGGCAGTTGTATTTCATATGCAAGAAGCTCAGTTTCTAAGTTAAATACATTTAAGTCAAAAATACTTCCCCTCAGTACATGTAAAATCATACACATTAGCACACAGATTTTGTTTAGTGGACTTTTTAGTGGAAAACTTTGAGTGGAATCCATAGATTCTAATCTAGTTGTCCATGTTACTTGTGACCTGCAATGGGAACACAGTCAAAACTACTTTCCTGTATTGTTTCTATTGTTATCCTATTGCTGTGAAATTCTAAGCTGATCAGATGTAAGGAATCTCATTTAGGATATGCTTCAAAGCTATATCTTTTCTTCCTACTTCACAGATCAAAGATTCTTTAAAACAGAAGGTAATCCAGTTTGACTGTCTAGAACTTGGAACATTTGCATTTTATAGTTTAACCTGACCAATTCTTTGATGTTCCAACAACCATTACACATTTCCTTATAGAGTCCTATGTGTTTATTGTTGGTGTCAGAAAAGAAGAGTGTTTTGTCCTTTCATGTGGGATTAATTAAAAATAATTCATCAGTTCACTATTTTCATATGAGAGAGGATTTTTTCACTCTTTTTTTAATACTGCATGTATATAATTCAAGAGCTTTACATTAATAAAGCTCAAAGCATTTTAGCCATCATTTGTTTTGCTGTTTTTAATAAATAGGACTTAGGATTGTGCAGTATATAGTGACATATCGGTTTTTTTTCAGCACAAGGTAGGCAATATGATGAACTGAAATTTTTTTTTTTAACCACCTACCCAAACATGACTGGGCAAACAAATTATACGCAAAGGAATAGCATACACATGATCATGTGTTTTTATTGTTGTTTTCGGGTGTTTCTATGGCCCAAAAATAATAATACTTGCTCGTATTATTAGTTCTACATCTTTTCAATGTCACTGGCGTAGTAGAGGTAAAATTTACCTTTTATAAAATAATGATAACTGTCATTCTACCTGACACATCTGAAAACGCAAATACACAGTCTGAAGTCAGAAGCCTCCCTGGCAAGGCTTCCATATAAGCACTTTGATGTGCCAGAACTAACTGGGAGGGAATTAACTGAAACTTATGACCTGTATTAGGATGTTTTATGGATTGATTGGCAAAATGAATATTTGTAAAATGTGAAGGTGTACAGACGTTTTTCATTAAAAATGATAAAGGAAAGTCCCCTGAGTCTCCTCCTAGGAGATGCTGAATGGTAAGCTTGGATAAGAAAAGAAAAAAGTTGAATGTTTTTTTTCATAAGGTATTTGCTTCAATATGAGTGGATGCTCCTGTTCATTGTTACTTTACTCAAATCCCTTCAAAAGCCGAGTGTAGTTAAATCATGTTAAAGGCGGCACAATCGATTTAAGTGGTAGAACACTTATAGCAAACATCAGTTGATGGATAATGAGGGGCTCATCAGATAGATGAAAGATCTGTTTTTCTCCAAAGCATTACTCAGTTGAATATAGGCTTAGAATCACCCTAGATAGAACAAAATTGTTCACCATGACTTTTGTGCATACTATAGGCAGAAGACGCTGTAAATACAAAGGCACAGGGCCAGCCAACTTTCTCCATAAGCTCCCCTCTGCTGGAATACTAGAATACATGTTTACAGCAACAACTCTTTCATTTCCAATAGAGCCTAACAAACCTATTACTTCCCTACTCATGTATGGGAAACAGGATGAAACTTCAGATGACCATTGCTTAAAAAATTTAATCAATATAGTCAGTGAACATGAAAAATGTTTGACTAAATATTGAAGTACTGTACATGTAAAAATAAAAACCTATTTTTGTCCAGACAAAAAGAATCCAATTTAAATGTCCAATTTAACAAAGTGTCATTTATTCTCAGGATCTCACAATAATTCTTTGTTGATGATCTACAATTAATCTTATTTAACAGAAGTTTAAGTATTCAAAGAAAAAGGTTCAGTATTCATGTAACCTGACATTTAATATCAGTCTTCTTTGATTTTGGCTGCAGTTCAGAAGTGAGACTTTGTTCAATAGTTTTGTCATCTGAAGTCATTGTTAAGCTTTATAGAATTGCATATTATTCTAGACATTGTGGGCAAGACACACCAAGCAATTTGAGTGCTTATATATTTGGATTTGTCTTTTGCTTAGAATACAGACACAATGAGTGTTTGTGAACAGCAATTTTCTAGTCTTGCCACAGATTCTGAACTGGATTTAGGTCTGAACTTTCACTGGCCATTCTGACACATTAATATGCTTTGATCTAAAGCGTTCCATTGTAGCCCTGGCTATATGTTTAGGATCATTTCCCTTCTAGAAAATGAACTTCTGTTCCAGTCTCAAGTCTTTTGCAAACTCTAATTTCTTTTAAGATTGCCCTGTATTTGGCCCCATCCATCTTTCCATCAGCTCTGACCAGCTTCCCTGTCCCTGCTGAAGAAAAGCATTGCCACAACATGATGCTGCCACCACCATGCACAGTGTTAGTTTGTCGCCACACATAGCATTTTGCATTTAGACAAACTTTGATCTCATATAACTAGAGCACCTACTTCCACATCTTTGCTGTGTCAACGCCATGGCTTGTTGCAAACTGCAAACAGGACTTCTTATACAGTAGCTTCTTTTTACAAGGGCTTTGTTCTCGCCACACTTCCATAAACGTTATCCAAGGGGTGGGCCAGGGGTAGCTCAGTGGTTAAGGCATTGGACTACGGTTCGGAAGATCCCAGGTTCAAACCCCACAACCACCAACTTGCCACTGTTGGGCCCTTGAGCAAGACCCTTAACCCTCAACTGCTCAGATGTATAATGAGATAAAAATGTAAGTTGATCTGGATAAGAGTGTCTGCCAAATGCCTAAATGTATCCCTGTTCCTTGGGCTTCATGACACTATTTGTTCACTGATGTTCTCTAACAAACCTCTGGAGGCTTCACAGAACAGCTGTATTTAAACTGACATTCATTTACACACAGATGGACTCTATTTACTAATTAGGTTAATACATTTGTGGTCGTAACATGACAAAATGTGGAAAAGTGGGGATATGATTTTAGTCCATCACACCTTAATCACACACAATTACATACTTACACACTAGAGGCAGTTTTGAGTCACCTGTCTACATGCTGGCATATTTTTTAAATGTCAACAGGAAAACCTGTAAGAACCTCATATGGACATTGGAAAAAAATATGAGAAACTCAACACAGACATCCAAGCTCAGGATGGAACCACGGAACCCTCGTTCTATGAGGTGGTACCACTTCTATACAACCCCATGTTTAAAAGATTACTAATTTTACACTGAAAATATTCCATGTAAATATATTATCATGTATAATAATTTGTTCAGTAATTCTAATTTGTAACAACCATACATACAGTATTTGCAAAAGATGTAACATGAAAAAATGTGCTATTGTACTGGGTGGATGAAAAGTAACTAGGCATTAAAAAGTGCTAATGAAGTCATATTTATCATATAAATGTATTGAAAAAATTGTACATGTACTTTAAACATAGGCGCTGGTGGCGTCAATCAGTTTCCTCAAATGGTCGGGGATGGAATGCTTCTGGAGAAAGTCACCTGGGATATTGCCACGCCTCCAAGTCCTCTAGTATGCGCAGCTTTTTGCCTCCTTTGTGTAGCCCCACAGTAAAAAAAATCACATGGAGTAAAATCTGAACTTCTTCGAGGCCTTTCACCATTCATGAGAACCACGTTGTCCCAGCCAACGTCCTGGAAAATGCTGGTCTAACCACACACGCACAGTAAGAGCAAAATGAGGTGGTGATCCAGTGATACTACATGTTGCCCATTTAATTTTTCGACCACTTTGTATTATGTTCTGTTCTGTTATTGGCTTTATTAAATTCATGAGGTTATTCATGCTAGCTATCAAATGCTAATGAATAAATGATGCGGATATACTCGTCTTAACATGGGCAATAGAAAATCACTGTTGCAAACAGTGCAGCAAGTAAAACTACCAGTGGTAGGTTTTCAATGCTATTATAGGCAGGAGTACACTTACTGTACTTTGGGTTAAAGTAAAAAAAATTTTTTTGCTTTTTTGATAACTTTGCTATGATGCTGCAGGAGTAAAAAAGCTAGCAAAAGCCTTACGGACAACTTTTCAAAAGATTAATTGAGGTGTGGTAACTTGGATAACTAAAACACACTTAACTGTCATTTCATAAATAAAAACAAGCTAAAGCTAAATCAATGACAGCTAACCAAACTGTGCTAACAAAGTTTTGTAAATTGTACTGATTTTTTTGGTTTTTATTTTCTTAAATGGGTTTGTGATTGACAGCTAGGTTTGAATGTTAGCTGGTAGATGGAGAATTACTGTAATTATCAGCCTGATTAATGTAGATACCTTTAGCCACCGCATAGATGGAGGCACACTTTAAATACATGGGCATGTCTGTGAGATTGGGTTAAGAGTAAACAACATTTGCTTTACCTTGTAATCACTAGAGCTCCAGTTCTACCATGTGTATCTAATAAGACAACTTCACAAAAAAATAAATATTTAACGTGGACATTTTAAGGTATCTTATGTACTTATTTTTCTAATTAATTTTCTAATACACACAAAATATGTGTACTAAATTATTCCTTTTGAATTCTCAAGACTGTAATTTCCTAATGTCACCATAAGATAGTGGATAGAACATAATTCCGATGTTAAAATACATTGCTAGAATAATTTGTAAATATAAAATTATCTTTAGAAATGGTTTCATCCTGACTTTATCAGGGTCCTGTATATGGAAACCAGTCCAAACAAACATTAAACAAACGTAGGAATGCACCCTTGAAAAGATGCCAGTAAACTTGAATTGGTGTATATGGAATACATTAAAATTATAATGCCAGTCATATAGTGCAATATTATGGTTGAAAGCTTTTATTTCAACAACAGTTAAATTAACTGAAAGCGTTATCCACATATTAAGGTTGTGTAACATTACTATGTTGGAAAACAAAAACTGTGGTCATGTTATTGAACTAGTGCTCTAGCATGGAGTACAATGGCCTTGTTCAACTGGATCTGCCCAAGTTTTGAAGATTACATCTACTTGCTCAAGAGCATTGTTTTGTGTGAAATATCCATGCTTTCTACCTGTTAGTATACATTTATTAACTGCCAATGTTTCTAGTAGTTAATTTAAGGGGGCATGTTTAGAACGGTTGCCCATACCTCCAGAGCTGGGATTCAAATCTTGCCTCCAATCTGTGTGCGTGGAGTTTGCATGTTCCCCCAGTGCTTTTTGGGTTTGTTCTGGGGACACTGGTTCCACAGTCCAAGGACATTCATTAAAGACTAGTTGGTGTTACCAAATTGCTCATAGTGTATTACTATGTATGTGGCAGTGTTAATTATCCGAGATTGAGAGACTCAGCAACTTCATATCCATTAATCATCATTCATTAACAGGGGTGCAGTTTTTGTACAGTGGTGTTTTCCCCCCTCCTTATTTCAGGTGCTCCCCATTTTTTTTAGGTCATCATTAGATTAAACATCATTAAAATTAGATTAAAAACAAACCAAAAAATAAATCTGTGTATGTACGGTATGTATATATGTACATACATACATGTTTATTTATAATGTGAAGTGTTCATAGCTTCATAAAGTTACTTTGTTAATTATATCTTCAAGTGGTCTTGTAAGGAGTGTCCTTACAATTAATAGGTAAATGGGGACTTCCTAGTTCAACAAGTACACCCCACAACAGAGACAAACATGCCATATTTGTTATTTATCAGTGTTGGTCTAAATGAACCAACTATATCTCATGTTTGTGCAGGGTTACATTTTTTTTTTGCCTAAACTGACCCAGGTGTAGCTAACATAATACCTCAACAATGTTCTAGCATCCAATTTTGAATTAGACTGCTATCTAGGTTATCATCACACTAAGATCTCCTAATGAACAATATTTGCAAAATGCTGAAGCTTAGTATGGAGGTTGTTTCAACTGCAATTTGACAGTGCAATGCTGTCTTTAGCAGTGGATAAGCTGTTATCATTCACTAGTAGTAGTCACGACACCACAAGTTTTCCCAATTACATTGTTTATGTTTGAAAAATGCTCATACTATGATTATTATGTATTACTTCCTGTTAAAGTAGCATATTCCTGTCATACAATTGCGCTGTCAATTTGATCAAAAGTACATTATTTATGAATGTGCTATCCTGCATCACACAGATGAGGACGGGTTCCTCTCAAGGTTTCAGTGAGTTTTTCCTTGCCACGGTCTTCCTCATTGTGACAAACTGTGATAAATCTATAAATTTGTAGATTTTTGTTTTGACATTTAAATTACATTTAAAAGTTGTATTTCTGTACAGCTGTTTTGCTACAATGTCCATTATTAAAAGTGATCTAGAAACAAATTGAACAGCATTACTCTTTTGCCAGATGCTTTCAGTTTGAAGACAAGTTCAATAGTTAAATGCAAATAACTTAAAAAACAAAAATAAGAAAGAATGAATGAATGAAAACTAAGTACAACGCAGACTTTTGGGGTTGGATGGGGTTAAACTTAAATGTTCACACTATATAAATGAGCTTTTGTCTTGCTGAATGTGATTGTTTTATTCGGCATTATTTTCAGTTTACACAAATCTTTAAAACCCGACTCAGAAGTAAGGTCATATCTGGTGTTAGATGGAGAAACTATCATACGCTGTTAAAACCTGTCTGTGCAGAAACATTTAGAAGTAACTCGTCACGGTGAAAGACTTTTAATAATTGCTAGGCTAATCAGCAAGCTTTTAGCAATAAAATTCAGTGAACGGGTTGAACAACTTTAAGTGAAATTAATTAGCTCAAATCGAACCTATTTTGTTGATGAAATTGGTTAAACTTTGCGGTTTTATGTAGCGCATTATTGTTCAAAGTTGAATGTGTCTTCTGTGCTAAACTCCAAACTCTGGAAAGAGTTTCATGGGCTTTTTGGAATCAAAGCATATTTGGTAAATTAACGCGCTTTTAAAATGGCAATAAAATGTTTAATTTAAGCGATTTTCGGCCTCGGCCGTCGGTTTGTCCAAAGCGGCGGCTGAGAACACGGTCACGTTTGTGCGGTCGCGAGCGTTCAAACTGCGCCTTTGCGCAACAGCCGCCTCGTTTGGAGGAGTCCGGTCAGTGCACAAAGACAGCGCCGGAGAGAGAGCAGCCATACAGCCACAGCAAGCGTCTCCACATCCACTCAGCTAAATCCTCCGCCGGAACTCCAAAGTTGTACCTCGTGAAGGCCGAGTCTAGGAAGAGCCTTTTAACAAAGGTAAGAACCATCCGACGACACACTATACAATCATTTTAACCGTGGGTTTTCTACTTTGGGCCCGACATCGCGTAGCGGACCCGAGTCGCTTCGCTTCCTCACCGAGCGTGGCTGCTCTGAGCAGAAAAAAATGGCGTCACCGAGCGTGCTGGCTGTGCGGCCGGGGGAAAACGCACTTATTCCCGAAGCTCACGTTCAGTCCTCGGCTCAATTTCGAGCGCGCGAATGATATATTTATGCGGATTCAATCGAGAAATGTATGTAGATGGCATTACGGGGCCTCGCGTCGAAAGAAATCCGCCGAGAAGGACGCGTAAAGCCGGAAGGGTCACCAGACCTGTGCGCCAAAGCTTCTTCAGGGAAGATGTGGCACAGCACCGCAAAGCGCAGCACTTTCACAAACAGACGTGTCCTACATTAGAACACACTCCGGACAAGTGTATTTCGCTTAAAACCGCGTAGATACGCGAAAATAGCTGAAAACCGCGCAGGTTGATGGATGGATGGTGTGTTCGGTCTTTGTATCGGCTGCTCGGTTCAGCCCGCCTTTACGCTGCACTCGCTCTTCTGGGAAGCGTCAGCTCTTGAGCGTGCAGGCTTCTCAAGCCGCTGTTACAGCATGCTGAAAAAGATGGACTCTCCCTTAATCAAAGATAATCTGGCTCACATCGTGGCCTGGAACGGGACAGATTCGGGCCGTATTAGGCTATATCGGTGTAAAGAGATGTGCCGGATAAACCATTATCTGGAAACGTTAACAGTTGTACACTGATTCTCGAGCAGCAGGCGACCAAAAAAAAGTTGCTAACTCGGGTTTGTTTCGTGCTTGCGCCTCGATGGCTCCTGTGTTGCGCAGAACGGCCATCGACGCAAATGGTGCACGCCACCTTATCCGGCAGGTTTTAGCCTCTAGATAGAGCCGAGCAACCTGTCTAATGCAGAAACGAACACACGATTCCTCCTACGCGAGGCGTAACGTGGTCTTGTCATGCCCGCGTGTTTATTGTGCTGTGGAGTTGGCGATGTGGAAGTTGTCGGGGCTTCATGCGTTATCACAAACCCGCACATGGTCATCCGCGGCGGAGGCGTCGCTAGCCGATGGCGCACACACAAACCGGGAAACTCTCTTTCTCCGACGCCCAAATGTACTTTTGAGCATTTTAAGCTATGGATACGCCTTATGGGCACTCGGCGACATCAGTCAGCGTTACACTTAGTAACAACTTATCAGATTAGTGGCGCAGCTTTGTGATATTATTATTGCTGCGTTCGGCATGACTAAAGCCCACTTAAGTTTTGAAAAACGCGGAAAAGACCTGCAGGCTTGGAGAAAAGTTTATGTCTAGTGCTAGGTGGAGAGTCTTCTCTGTTGTAGATCCTCCGGTCTGGTTTAATCAATTACCTACGCGTTCTATCCAAGCAGCCGGTCGCGGTCTATCATTTTAAATGATTTTCCGGTCATGTGACTTAAGCGGGTGCGAATCTTTCCCTTATATTAAGGTAAGCTGTTGCTTACAGCGCGTCCCTGCTAGCGTGCAACTTGGCGACACTGTTTAGTGCAGCAGTGCTTCATCTTGGGCACAGCCTCTGTTTAGGGCGCAGGACATGGCTGCAACTTGCCATTGTCAGTGTCTTCTATAAGAGCGTAGACAATGATATAGGCTGCATGGAAGATTTGCATGTTATTAAGCAGCCACTCACTCTCAGACCGGGATGGACCTTGTCAAGTTTAAGTGCCTTACACGTGTTCCTTTAGTTTGTTTTAAGGGTCAGATCACATCATTATGATTGTGAATAGGCTATTTTTTCATTAAGCTGATTCTTGCAATATTGTGAACTGAAGACAGGTGCATCCATTGAAATTAAACTGGATATGGATATTCTTTTTTTTAAATCTGCTCATTATAATCTCATTTTTGTAACCAATGTGATTCTGAATCAGATACTTTTATTATTTATTATTTTTTATTTTACTGTTTTACTTTACTTTGAAGTCTGTTTTATTGCATTGTCTACTTTAATATTGCTAAGATGAGCAGCAGAGGGCAGCTTGGGACATGTCCTCATCACCAATAAGGCTCTTTTTTTTAAAACACAACTTTTTGTTGTTATTGTAAAGAGGTTGTTTAATGTTCATGGTCACAAAACATTTGTCCCAAGTTTAATCGTGTGCTTTTACAGTATTGCTGTTTAATATCTTATTCTAAATAGAATAATGCGACTGTAGGCTTTTAAACAGTAATAGACATCTCATGACACTTGAGATATTCTGCACCAGGGGCTTAAGCATTTTAATAACAGATCTAACGACTTGCAAATTTGTTGATGTGTTTGGATGGCAGTGGGATGCTAGGCAGGGTTACAGTCAGGAGAGGGAGCATGTCTTTTCCTAAACTAAACAAAACTAAACATATTTTTCTTTTAAAGTTACTTAAGATTTAGGTATTTATGACTAGTCAGTCATTTAACCTGTACTTGGATTTTTACATTTCTTGGAATTGGTGTGCATTGGTGTGCTTGTGTGTTACTCTTGGTTTGCTTGCATTGACATTTTAGCATGACATTAGCAGTCGGTCAATTGCTAGAAAAAAAGGACAAAAAGGCCCCGGCAGCGAAAGCGTTCTCCTTGCAGGTAAATAAAGAAAGGAAAAATAAGCTTGCCAGTTCTTTGGAAGAGCCTTCAGTGTTCAGCAACCACACTCCACCGACTCTATGGCATGCACCTGCTAGTTTAGAACCTGTTAGATTTATGAATATGAATATGAGTAATTAGGTTTTGTGGAAGACCTATATGGTTCCATATATACACTGTTTCCACCTAGTGTGTGTGAACAAGCAAATCAGCATATATCTGGAGATGTAACTATGTGGTTTTTTCTGTGTGTGTGTGTGTGTGTGTGTGTGTGTGTGTGTGTGTGTGTGTTTGTGTGTTGCCCAGGACACTACTCACTGCCTTATTGATTTGGCCTGTTTTTGCTTTGATTATAACAATTATTTCTTTTTAAAGATCTGATTGTTTTTTATTTAGTAATAACTGACAAATTAGTTTTACTTTTTTACAGTTAATGTGGTTGCCTTTGGTTCTAAAAGACATCAATAACCCAACAGCTTAAGTCTTATGATTTTGTGAAATTTCTTTACTTTTAGTTTCAAAATCTCTTGTACTGGTTTGATGAGCTTAGCATCTTGTAACCATAATATGTTAAGATTTTTTTCTTGGTGAGCAGTGATTTTGAGATATTGTGAATCATTGATGTCTTGACTATAAGGACGTGTTCAAGACATTTACATTTACATTCAGTATGGCCTACACTTCAAAGATGCTTTAAACATATATGAAATACCTGGAAACATGTTTTTTCACATGTTATGCAGTCAAAGTCACATTACTTTATCTTTTAATTCAAATTAAACTTAAAACAGTGTGGGATAAAAGAGGTTTTGGTGACAAAAAAGTTGTGTAATTATATAATTTAAAGAGATTTTCCCCCTGAATTTTAATGCCGTGGTGTCTCAGAGTTGTGAATGATTTCAGTGAAGTGTAACTGGTCAATTTGTTAAAATACATAGTGGTGTAAAAGATCACCCTGTTAGAGCCAATCTTAGGTTTGCGTGCTTTTGGATGCAACATGGCATACCTGTGACTGACTAGTAGTATTACTACAAATAAGTGGGGAAGCAACGATGTGATGGCTGATGGTGGCTTACTTAAATTGTTTTCCATAATATGATAAACAGTATGTAATTAATTTTAGTAAGTAGTTAATAAGTAACATAGTTGTCACACTACTACTAAACGCAACCATGTCTAAAAGCTCCAGAAAGATCATTTATAAATTGGAGTACAGTTGTGGAAGAACTTGATCTGGATTTTTCTATTCCAGATTAAAATGTACAATAGTTATTTTGTCCTGAAATATCACATGTATAAGAATGTAAATGTTCTAAATAAAAGAAAAAAATCTGCTAATTTTTTGCCATTAGCTCTTCATTCACAAAATGCCTAAAAAAATCTCACACTCATCTATGAGGTGTGTGTGACAATGTGACACACTATTCAAATACTTAACATTAAGACATTTTGCTATAGAGACCATTTAAATGTGAGATAAAAAACAAAACAAAACATATATTGTATGATGTAGGTCACATGCGTCAAGCGAAATGTCTGTGGGCCAGATATGGCCCACTGCTTCATTTTATTGAGTTTACATGAACATACAAAAAATACTGAAATGGCTTGTAGTCCACTACTACTCAACATTTTTCACATTACGTTACAATTCACAACATACCTATAACATAGCGACTCCTTCTGTAATGTGTACGTGATCTTGCAGTTTGCCTGTAGCTCTATCTATCTATCTATCTATCTATCTATCTATCTGTCTATCTATCTATCTATCTATCTATCTATCTATCTATCTATCTATCTATCTCACAGTGCTGAAATGCTATCTGCTGCTTATGATGTAAGTCAGCCTTGTGTATAAAAAGAATTCAGGTATTAGTTTTAATGCATTTCAGTAATTTGGTGCAATATATGTGTACCCTGAAACACACACACACACATACCCACACTTACTGGCCACTTTATTTGTTGCACGTGTTCAACTGCTTGTTAACAAAAATATTTAATTAGCCATACCTGACGTTCATATCCATATGACCTTTTTGAACATTTAACTTTTTCTACAAGGGGTGTTCAAGTTAAACTAGAACTTGTGATCAAATTTCTCATAGAACTGATTTCAAGCACAGTTTAGTGATTAGACTTTTAGTTTGGAACATTCAGGTAGTAGAAAGCCTAAACCTTGACATTTGATGGAAGACTTCTCACCTGGTTTGACTTGAATGACATGTGTATTAGGGAAACCTGCACTGGACAGGAACTACATTTTGGAGTATTGCTGTGAGCATTTATACAGAAGAGCATTAGTTAGCCAAAAACCCTGGCATGTAGTTGGCATTCCAGTGGGGTTGAAGACAAGGTTGAGGTTTGTGCAGGCTTCTTGAGTTTTTCTATAATAGCCTTGGCATAGCATGTCTTTCTGGACTTTGCTTTCTACGCATGGGCATTGTCAGTCTGGATTTTTTTTACTTGACCCTGTAGTTCCAGTAAAGGGAAATTACACAAGAGTTAGTCGCGATGAGGCATCCGATTGGACAAGAGGCATTCTACAAATTCTGGTAATAGGTAATATTCCTGGAGCAAGCCATCATGGGTGAAAGTAGGTCAGTATGGTCTGCAGTACTGAGAAAAGAGCAACTGCCTGTCAAAAACCACATTCAAAACCAGTAAGAGAAGCACTTTCAGCAAGAAAACACATCTGATATCGTTATATCATCTTAAAAAACACTTTGTCTCCTTAATTATTGTTTCTAAGTTGTTATGAAATGCACCTGCATTCCATAAAAAAAAAACAATTTTACGGCTTCAAAGCTAACTAGTTTTTGACACTCCCAAATCTCTCTCCAAACCAGGTCAAACATTCTATTTGGTGTGTGGGACAAGTAATTGTACACCTTAGCGCACTAGCATTCCCTATTTTTGATTTAAACCCGGAGCCTGGAAGTTAACATAGGTGTTATTCTAAACCTCCATATTTTCTTCTTCTCACTCTTTGGCTACATAGCACCGGTAAGAATTTAAAACTACTTTCACCCTTGGTAATTACACTGTCAGTGGCTAACTGTTGGTTGCCAGCTCAGCCAGTCGCAGGAGGATATATGTTGATGCAGGAAAATTACTAGTTAAATGAAGAAAGAAACCATACTCTGCTGATATTAAATGATGTTTGTGTACCTGTTACATCACATCAAATTATTTAATTTGAGTTGTGCCTACAATCACATCAAAGCCGTGCTAATATTCCCCACAACATTACTCTGTTGTTGTTGTTGTTGGTCTTTCGGCTGTTCCCGACAAGGGGTCGCCACAGCGGAATATCCAGTCCGCACAACAAC
>JAOTQY010000010.1:11777521-11788222 GCA_026413445.1 Dolichallabes microphthalmus
CTAAGACTGTTAAAAGTAGCATTGTATAAATGTAAAATAAACCAGAACAAACAACAAAAAAGGAATTCATATTTGAGAATTGCATCACCAATTACGACAAAATTTAAAAGGATATCCAACAATATTTTGTAATTGCTTAATGTTTTCCAAGCTGCTTTTAAACATATCACACAGAATAATGACAGTATGTTATTTAATTTCCGCTGAGGTACATGTGTGTTTAAACTGTCTTTGTGTTACATGATTTTATGCTTGTACATTGTATTATACTACTTCTTTATTTCAGTAAAAAATGTTCAGTGTTTACATTAAACCACCGTTGAGTAATTTAACTCAGAATAAAACTTATTTCTATTGAACCGATTCTCCCTTTCTGTGGCAAAGCTTATGAATTTATAAATCATAAAGTGAGAAATGTAATTTTTTTCAGCACTTTCTTTGGTTTAAAGTGTCAAATATCTGAAGTGGGTGATTAAAAAAGAATTTCAACAGAATTTTCTTGACTGACTGATCCTTACTATTCAGCCCAGAGCTGAAATTATAAAACTTTTTCATGCTAAGTAATAAAAATGAGACTTTTTATGTAGCTTGGATGAGTGCCAGACTGGCTTAATTGTCATGATTTTGAGATGAAGGCAAAAGCAAGAGCAGGTTTCTCTTAGTTATTACGAATAACTGAAACATAAACAGAGTAATCAAACAAGACTAAGAACATGAACTAGGATTCTAAACAACAAATAAGACACAAACCATAACATGGGTGGTGAGGAACAAATTCTAGATAAAGGTACACGCATTCAACCAAATCTAAATAACCTTAATAATGATCCACAGGTGAAGATAATCCTGGAAGAGCATGTCTGGAAACGGACATTTAGTGCCTCAATGGTGCTAACCTGATAATAATTAAAAGTTTTGGGCTTATGTTTCCTTAAAATATACATGACATTTAAATATATTAAATTCATCTGTGTAATGCATATTAGTCATGGTATAGGTTCGGTTCAACAACCCTTTTCACAACATTATTTCCATCCAAAGTTACATTAATAAATATTAATTATGGGAAAGTGTTCTCCGGCACATCCCAAAGACTTTTAATGGAATTAAGGTAAACAGTCTATGGTGGTCAATTCATGTGTGAAAATGATTCCTCATGCTTCCAGAACCACTGTTTCACAATTTGAGTCATGAAATATGTATGTGCCTTCAGAGGAACATAAAATACATTGATGTGATAATCAGGTTATTCAGCACATTCAGGTCAGTCATCAGCTAGCTTCATTTTATTGCCACATAATGTTGCAGAGTCTAGACCTGACCAACGGAAACAATCCCAGATCAATACACTACCTCCAGAGGCGTGTACAGTGGCCACTATGCATGATGGACGCATTACTTCTTGTACTTCCCTTCTTATCCTGATGCCCATCCCTCTGGAATCGGATCAATCTGATGTCATCAGACCCCATGAACCTTTTGTTTCACTTCAAAGTCTAATCTTTATGCTTTCTGGCAAATTGAAGCCTTTCTTCTGATTAGCCTAATGAATAAGTGTTTTTCTTATCTTTTAGTTCCAATCCTTTGTTCTTGTCACATACAGTAGTGGGATTTAAATGTAATTATTTTCACTATTTAAGCTAAATTTATTATGCAACTTCACCCATTATTTAAGTGATTTCTGATCAGGGTCATTCATGATTTTTTCCAATCACATTTCTTCCATGAAGTAGATGATTCAGCACTGTCCTTGCAGGTTTTTATTATGTGTTGGACAGTTCTTAACCAAATTCTAGTAATTTCAGCAGTCTGTTTTCTTTGCCTGATGCAGGCCAATAATTTGACCATTCTGAAACATAAAAGTGTCTTTTTCATGACCATAGTTGTTTAAGAAATGAGAAGCTGCTCAGTGCATGAGCTTGGGTGCAAAAGACATAATATCACTGCATCATTTGCTTATTAAAGTCCAAAGAGCATTTTTTTTTGTCCTGGGAGTATTTTTACACTTGTTATGTAATCCATAACAAATCATGTATTAATTGATTGAGAATGTGATAATTGTGATTGTTGATGAATGGCATTGCATTGCATTGGATAAGTACTAAATCATACCACAATGATTAGCATCATGCCTAGACTAGATTCTAGGAGGTTACAGTAGATAAGACTATAGTATGCTTAGCCCAATGTTTTAAAAGGAAAAAAAGCCTGATCAGGACATTTAATTGGACTTAGCAATTCCCTCAGCTTCTCCACACAAGAGTTCTCTGAATTGGAGATAAGAAACTACTTCATGATTTAATTCTATGTTTTATATGTTGAACACTTCCCTGCTGTAAAATAATAATTCTGAAGACAGTTTGATTTCGTTAAGGGATTCGTTAATGTTTCCACAGGAGCTTCAAATGCCATTTGGTGTATGCCTAGTATAGCTTCTCTTTGATGTAGTACTATCATACTGTATACAGTACATCTTGTATTAATTATTAATTACCAGAAATTGTACTTTTAAGTAAATGTGAAAACATGCACACTGGACATTTGTAACTACTCTTTTGAAGCCATGTGCCATAAAAATGCCTTTAAGATACTAGCAATATAAAATTTTAATATACCGTTTCTAAATATGATATAAAACTGACATGGCATCTCACGTTAATAGTAATATTCAATTTAAATGTACAGGTTTTCAAAAGTGTATGTCTTTAGAGGTTAAATAAATGTTTGCAGTATAGAATCACTGTTGTGACCCAACTGTTTAATATTAGAAACAGAGGAGGATACTTGAATAAGCAAGCTATTAAACATAATTTATACAAATATACTCGAGTACAGACTAGCACTGTTAATTCTCATACTATCCTGCAATTGATGCATGTGGCTCAAATGGTTAAGGATCTGAGATATTGAACTGAAGGTTGGTGTTCAATCCCCCAGCTCTGACTGTTGAGCCTGTGAATAAGGCCCTAAAACCCTGCTGTGTCCTGGCTGGCCCTCTGCTCTGACCCCAGCCTCCTAACTGGGATATGTAATAAAAAAAATCATTTCACTGTGCTCTAAGGTACATGTGAAAAATAATTAAATCTCTTTATGCACACTGCTTGTTTCAAGTGCATGAATTCATATCTTGTACCGAGTCTTCAAGCAAGGAGGTAAACAGTGGTTCTGCAAATGCAACAAGCAGATTACACCATTGTCAAAAAGGACACACGGATAAGTGAGCAGTGAAACATTTCTAACAGTGGGAGCCTGGAGCTTGACAGGTTAAAACACATTTGTTTGACAAAAAGTAGCATCTCATAGTATAGTAACCATAAGCTTTTCAGTCGTTCAGAGTCATTTTTTTTTCATTCTGTACTTTCAGATGAATCTGGCCCAAACATCAACGAGGTATAACTATTGTTAGATGTGACGGCAACTCATTTCTACTCCAAAATAATGAGCGAACACTTTCTTCACACTCTGGAATACTCACTGTCAGCGCACTTATTAAAGTGGGCTCTCATACGTCTTACATGTAATGGATGCAGGGAATTGGTAGAAATGCTGGATTAGCAGAGCATAACTTTGCAATATGTCATGTGCTCTAATCCTAGATCAGAGTCAACAAAAATCCTAAGGCAAACATTAAATTTGTGCAGTATTATGATTATGCACTCAGTTGTGCTTTCCTGACGGCAGGTGGGCTTAAAGCACACCACGGTTTGATAGCCACAGTTAGACACAATTGGCAGCACCTGCACTGAAGCATAGGAGCATCAGATGGCGAGGACAGTTCTGGCTGGAATCCAGCAATTACCACACCAGGGGGCTCTATTACATGGGCAACTGCTATGGCCAAACCTAATGAGGCACAACCGTAGCAAACAGTATGATTCTTAAAAGCATCCAAACATATTTGTGACTCTCCTTTCTGAGGCAGGGAAGGCAGTCTGACAGTAAAATAATACAGTCAGTTTTCTGAGACGAATGAGACAGAATTCATGATTTTTATGCTATGAACATACTTGTCTGAGATCTTTCCGCCTCTTCTGTACAATTGTCATCAAAGGCTCTTAAAAGCAACTGCATGAACACATCAATTGTACACCCATTACAATTTATTTAAAAAAAATGTATAGAGTTAAAACAATATTACAAATGCAACAAGTGCATTACAAATGTAACAGGACCAAGACACAGACAAAGCAAAGTGAACATAAAATTATTCAAAAGGAGTTCACCAATATGAATATCACCTGGCTAGGTTTTTGCTTACTAAAGCACAAATTAATCATATTAAAGGCTTTATTAGCTTGTTATATACTGTATAATTATATAACCACTCTCATATGACCATCGTTTTTTTTTTTACTACCTTGAGTTCTCTTATTAAGCTTAAAAAGCTTATAAATCATGAACAGGTTGGTAAGTGATGGCTAATGTGGCTTTTAGTGCCAATAGAAGGTGTCAAGGAGTTGCGCAACCATTGCATTAAAATTACTAGAATGTAAAAAACATTCACAGAAGCAGAAAAAATTATCTGAGCCAATTGGCAGCCTTAGGGGCGAGGTTGCCTTTACCTCATGCTTAAGTGGAGTGAGGATGAAAATGAAAGCAAATGTATTACTCAGATTGAACAGATATTTAATCTAATATCATAATAATGCAATTTAAAGGAATACAGATATAAACAGTAAGTGGAAAAAGGTTCACAGGGCATCTACTGTAGCTGAGACTAGTGATTTGAATCAGGACTGGAATCCCACAGGATTCAACAAATGAGTAGCATGATTGGGAGAGTCATGCTTTTTTTATTTTAAGTATGGAGTTCACACATACATTCAATTCCATACTTATTAAATTAAATAAAATTCCATACTCATTAATGGTTCTATCACGCAACTTTTGGAACAAAGACAACTTTAATCTATGATTATCTCTGAGCTGTTGGTGGTGTTCTCCAGAAGCCTGATCTAATTGCTGCATTACATAGCCTTAAAATACAACCATCTTCTGATCCTTCTGTAATACAACAAACACAAAAACTGAATTTATTCTGATGAATTATGGGGCGGCACGGTGGCGTAGTGGTTAGCACTGTCACCTTGCACCTCCAGGTTCCGCGTTTGAGTTCCATTTCAAGGCTGTGTGCATGGAGTTCACATGTTCTCCCCGTGCTTGGTGAGTTTCCTCCCATAGTCCAAAGACATGCAGATTAGACTGATTAGTGTTCCCAAATTGCTTGTAATGTGTGTGGATGAACTTGAGAATGTGTGTATGGATTGGCACTCTGACCAGGGTGTACCGCACCTTGTGCCCTTAGTCCCGTGAGATAGGCTCCAGGCCCCCTGTGACCCTGCACACAGGATGAAGCAGTGTAGATGATGAGATGATGATGAGTGAATTATTATTGGTTGGCTGAACATTGTTATTTTCAAAGAAGGTTCCCTACCTTACTCAGTACTCACACTAGATGGAATGCTTTCCATAAGGCACCACAGGCCATGTGGTTGAGACTGATCATGAAGTCAAGTGAAGTAGCTGATCATCAAATTTCAGCCTCTTGTATATATTGATTTATTTGATTGTGTTTCTTTGGAAATAAACCAAACTCCTTTCAGTCTAGACTACATCCATTTATGGGTTAATTCTAAAAACGAACAAATCAGATACAAGTAATTGTGTGGCATTATGTTACACTCCTGATGTCTCCAGAGAAGGAAGACAAAGATGGCTGTATATATGACAGCAGTAATTATTGCAAACACTGCATTTTTTTATCTCTTTTGTGGCTTTGTTGAAAGGTGCATGTGCTCAGGATGGCATCCTGGTGCTTGTGACCATCTCTGGTGTTTAGGAGTCGTTATACAGAACGTGGGATTGCCGTGTAAATGTAGGGTAAGAAGGCTCACAGGGGATCACAGGGTGGATGAAACTCACACCTCTAAAATCTTAACAAATATATTTTGCTAAATTTGCATTGGGACACATCAGGCAAATTGTGTTCAGACAGAATTTTCACTTCTCCAGTTTCTTTTGAATCCTAGAAGCATGTTTTGAAGCTTGAAATGATTGATTACTGTGTTTAATGAAATGAAATAATCTTCTTTTTGGCTCATAATGTCACATGATATTTGTATTTGGTAAATGAGGCATTTGACAGTTTCTAATATCAATTAAGTTGTTATAGATAAAACATGTATTAATCCCTAATTCAACCATGTTCTACTGTATAATGTTTTTTAAAGCATGACAGCACTATAAAGTGTGTGGCAGCTTTTCGTCATTGTGGACGATGACGTTATTGTTGTTCTTGTTGTAGTAGTCGTCGCCGTTGTTGTTGTTGTTTAAATACTGTATGATTGGTCATTGGGTGACAGACGATCTCCAGAGGATGCCACACATCACTCAGTGAGATGCTGATTAACTGTGACATTTTCCGTCTTGTCTCATTTCTCTGTTCTCTGATTCCATTATGCCCATCTATCAAGGCTAACGCTCATGCATGTAGACAGCTAGATGCCCTTTCAGGTACAGATCAAATCAGCATGTCACTTACGCTCACTGTGAGAATGTGCGCCTCTGTGTTAAAATGTGTGTGTGTGTGTGTGTGTGTGTGGAGGCTCATGTTGCTGTGGAAACACCAGTGGATCAACAGCTGTGTAGAGTACGATGTGGCTATCACCAACTACAGAACCTCCCTGACCTAAGGCTAAAGAAGCCGTATGTTATAACAACATGTGCACATAGACAGAATGTGCCTGTAAATCCAAATTTTAAGTTATGTTGTAAAATCAGCGCTGGAGCACAACCTTGAGTGTGATGTACAACAGTTTCACAAATATCATTTATTAATCAATAGATTCTTTTTTTTGTCTGTTTATTTAACATGGTTATTTGCGTCGCCAACACATATTCTTAACGAACCAACCGTGACAGACCATAATAACAGAGTAAGTGTTATTAACAGGTGTGAAAGTTCTTACCTTGTTTAACGCCCCAAGTAGTTAAGGATTTGGGGTTCAGCCTTATGTTAGAAGCTAGTTAGCTTTGTAGCTTGGCCTAAGCATGAATAAAACAACACGGATGCAATTCAGACCGACCTACGTAAACAAAAAATTACATAACATTCTAATGTCTGGTTTTAAATGTGCATTTTGGCAGGAAACTGCTCTCTCCTCAGAATGGCATTCCATACTCACCTACATTCACCCACGCTGTAACCGACAGTTAGTGTAATTAATGACTGTAGAGCACCTGGGACTTAGAGCGATACATATAGATCCCAGTGGTGTTATTGTCCATTATCACCACTCCGGTGCCTCTCGTCCAATCAGATTGCTGAGTCGGAACTAACTGCTGTACAAACTCATTTAATTGTGGAGCAGAATAATTTCAAGCTGTGCTATAATGTGGCATCTTTTTAAGCATAAAATCCACAGCATCCCTTGCTGTTTAGACTTGCTGTTTTTGAAAACCCGCATTGCATTTATGCTTCTTCCTCTCATCATTTTTTCATTAATGCTCACATTTGTCACTTGAGCGTAAACGTGAAGCTGCGCCGTGCTCTTTGTGCATGTTGAACGAATGCCAGAGTTATTAAAGTGATTTGTTCGCCATCAGTGGACCTTTTTTAAACTGTAGACTTCTTGCTCCTTAATATGTAGCACAGAATAAGTAATCTTTTTACTTTGCTCATTACAAACACATAAATGTTTAAGAATATGATGATAATTTGCAGGTTGTTGATGGATGGGACTGTCTCATGCCCTACGCATCTTACATAACCCTGTGTGAATTTGACGGAGGAAGCGGGGTTAATGCTTACCTTAATTGTTGTCTTCTTTCTTCCTTTCACTGTTGTGCTTTTCGTCTTATCCAGGGGCTACATGTAAATGCCAAGCAAATATCACAAGTGCCTGTCTAGCTAAGTGTGAGGTTCACTGTGCCTCTTTTGTCATTAATGCACCAAGCACATAGTTATCTCAGGTTTTTTTTTTTTTGTGCTATGGCATTAAAGCATAAACCATATTGACGTTGCATCTTATTTATACCTTGCACAATGTGATGCTTTAATACAATGCTTTAATTGTCTTGTAGGTTGGCAGTTGACTCTGACCCTGAGACTGTGTGGATATACTGTGGGTTAGTAGAAGTGCACAGATTTTCCTCATGATGTATAGGCAGCAGCGGGAGCCCCCTATTCTGATAATTAGAAAGTGATTGAAAGTGTAGAAGTGTAATATTTTTCAAGTTTGTAGGTTAGATAAATGTATGTCTTAAAGGAAGCCAGGGAGTCATTGACTAGCACAAAAAATATTTGTTCAGGCCAAGATGTCTAACATAAATCCTCCTCCATTAGGCATCTAAAGGTAGGGGGCATTAGATCACACTGAGTGGACTTCTGCTGTGACAAAGTGCTTTACCTTGGTTCCTAGAAAATACCTCTGCACTGAGTTGTTCCATTCACTGGCTGCAGGAGTAATATGTGTATAGTGCACGGAGGGATATTTAGTGGAATATTCTTGTGGCTGCAACATTGGTGTTTCAGTATAAGGTGCGATTAACACCTGAACAGTGCATTGAGTCAGCACAGGATGCATATGCTAGAATCCCAATGGAGAACTTCACCTTATCACAGTTATAATCAAACACGATATGAGATTCACATAGTATTTGCCTGTAATGAGTCATATCTCTCTGGAACGTGTGCCACCTACTGGCTCAGCAGTGAGAGAATAAATAAAAAAAAGTAAAAATAAAAAGGCCTGTAAGGAATTGTATTTTAGGTTTTCTTTAGGCATCAGCACTTTCTCATCCTAATGATATAGTCTGTCACTTAGCTGTCTTGTGGCTTTGTTCTCTGGCCTTGCCAATTATACATGTACCCATGTTGTTCCCTGTGATTAAGACTACCTTGAGAAATTAGTCAGTGCTTGGTTGTGTGAGCCAACACACAGTTCATGCCAGGAATGGACAGTTCATTTCTGCCAAACAAAATATAGCTAGTAGAGATCCAAAAGAAATACAAAATGGCACACATACAGTGTATAAGATATGTGATATTTTGGATTAATCTTAAAAATATTAAAATTCACAAGTTTAGAAAAAAAGATGCTAAAAGCAAACAGTTTTTACGGCTTTTGTTTTATTAGTCACCTATAAAAACAAAAGTAGTTACTTTTAAAACAGTTTAAGTTTAATGACAACAGTAATGTGTTTAATTCACTTTTTTGAGTCAGGAGGGTGTGAAAATACACAAATGCCATTTTTTTTTTAAAACATTAAAATTATTTTGCTAATATCCATGTGAAGTTTGGATGGTTTTTTGCAAAAAGCCACAACACCAGCTGTAATAGTTTTTCCCTAATGATAGATCAGCCTGCAGTTGTGTTTGTGGCCATTTAAAATGTGCAATGTAATGTCAATAATATTTTAATAAAGTGTTTAATGTTATTAAATGAATTTAAATAATTAATTTTGATAAATAAACTCTAAGGTTTAATTCAGTCACCTTTAGCTTTGATGACAGCACACAGTGTGGTGGCCACTTTATCTGTGAAACTGATTCCTTATGCTCCCAGAAGCACTCCTTCACAATTTGAAGGTTGAAATATGCTTGTGTCTTCAGGGAAGAAAAACTCCACCGACGTGATAAACTTGTCATTCAGTACATTCACGTCATGAACTGCCTGACTTCATTTTATTGTTACTTACTGTACTGTACTGTAACAATGCTGCGCCTAGACCTGACCAACTGAAGCAACCTCAGAGCGGAACACTGCTTCCAGGGGATTGTATAGGGGCCACTGTGCCTGATGGGTGAATCACTTCATGCACTTCCCATTAGGAATAGAGTCAGTCTGAACTCAGACAACATGATGAGTCTAATCTTTATGCTCCCTACCAAATTAAAGCATTTTTTTCTGATTAGCCTCACTGACCAGTGGTTTTTGTATGGCAGTACAGCTGTTTAGACCCAGTCCATTGAGCTCCCCTGACATTGTGTATGCATCACATATCTTTCACACGGTTTTTCAATTTTAATTTCCTTATTTGATTTCTTGAGGTAGAATTTTTTTTTAATTCTTTTGAAATGGCAATTTTTCTTTTAGCTAGACAGTATAAAACTTTTGCTTTGATGCCTGATTAAGTCATTTTACAAGTTTACAGGCTTTTTAATTTCAAAATTTGTTGATGGTCATGAGAAACATCAAAAACTATACAGAAAGTTTTGTTTACAGTGCATCTTCTCCCAGCTTCAGTTTCACTTTTGTTTTTGATGACACTAGTGTAATGTAGAAAGGGTATGTGTGGTATAAGGTCCAATTAGGTTCCAACCAACTGCATATACAGTATGTTTGTCATCAGTGTTGGGGATGTTACTTTTTAAAGTAACTAATTACATTACATAATTACTGTCATTAAAAAGTAATCAGTTATTTTTATTTTATAGAACTTTATTAATCCCAATTTGCATATCCCAATTAGGAAACTGGGGTCAGAGTGCAGGGTCAGCCAGCTTACAACGCCCCTGGAGCAGATAGGGTTAAGGGCTTTGCTCAAGGGCTCAACAGTGTATGGCAAGCCGTTTTAACATTTAATGCCAAGTCTGGATATGTATTAGAGATATCTGTAATTGAGTTCTTCCTAGGCAGAATGAACATTCCAGATATCTACAACTCAGTTAGAGATATCTGTAATTGTCATTCCAGATAT
>JAOTQY010000010.1:11950373-11968589 GCA_026413445.1 Dolichallabes microphthalmus
TATTTGGTTTACGACTGTTTTGGAATACGAGCCCGCTTCCGGAACGAATTATGCTCGTAATCCGAGGTTCCACTGTAAAAATAACAGGAAGTCAAATATTACTTAATCAAAGGATGATACTTTAAATACAAGACAAATTAAAGATGCAGAAATGACAAACAGTAAAGATCCTAGTACAAGCCCATCTCCTAAATGCGTCTAACTGCAACCATTAATCCAAATGCTGTATGCTTTCAGGAGACACGGTACCATCAGATAGCGCGTTTACTTTTAAAAATTTGATTGCTTTTAATACTTTTGGCCCCAATAACAAGCGAGCTTCTGGTGGAACAACCATTTTAATTAGAAATCTTAACAGCAATCTACAGATAACAGCAGTACGACTGACACTGCAGAAAATTATCACCTTTGGGGTAGTAATCACTCCAATGTACATAAAAGGGAAAGAATATTAAAGATTTTATTGATAACCATACCGTATGTCTTTTTTCAATGATTGATCAAATACATATCTACACCAAGGACATGGAACATACACTCCACAATTGACTTACCTATTTGTTAGCCTGAACTTTTTTTAGATTTATCATTTAAAGTTCATCATGATTAATGTGGAAGTGACCATTGCCTAATTATTCAAAGAAAGAGAAGTAGTAAAAGTACAAAGATGGCAAATTAAAAAAAAAGCAAATTGGTATAATTTTCAATCTCTTCAATGCTATGAGAGAGTTGCTGGATTGTCAGAAGATAACCCAGATGCTATGCAGAACTTAACAGGAATTCTTATATCTGTAGCGAAGACAGTCCCTAAACATCTCTAAATAAAACATCTAAACAAATCCCATAGTTTGATGATCGATGTAAGGAGGCCATAAAAGAGAGGGAAAAAAAGCTGAAAGACTTTTCTTTAGACACCAATCAGCAGCAAATCTTATCAAACTTAAGAGAGCACAAGCAAGAAGAACCATAAACGAAGTCAAAAAGGAAAGCTGGAGAAGATTCGTTTCCAACATATCAGCAAATACTCCAAGTAAAATATGGAATCTGACAATAAAAATGAAAGTGGGAAACAATGGTTCACAAATACAACACATCAAAAAATAAATGTTTCAAACCCCTGCATATTTTAAAGGTTTTATCCAAAACCAAGACAGTTCAACTCTGATAAATATATACAGAACTTTGATTCGATCAAAACTGTAGTATGGGAGTATAATTTATGTTTCAGCAAGAAATCATATATCTACGCCTTCTGGATACTGTACATCATCAAGGCATACGACTGGCGCTAGGAGCCTACAGAACATCACCAATCCAAAGTTTGTATGTGGAAGCTAATGAACCCTCTTTGGAAAACAGACGATTAAAGTTGGCACTACAATATACAATCAAACTGAGAACAAATAAGGAAAATCCAGCGTTTTTTTACAAATCAACAGTCAATAATCTATAATCTATGAAGAGAAACTATCCATCCGTTTTGCATATTAAAACACATTTAGAGAACCTAAAAATTGTCTTGAACATCTTAGACACATTTTTGCGGAATTGCTCCTTGGGATCTCAAAAAGCCTAAAATCTATCTGGATCTAGGAAAAATCAGAAGTCCAAAACCCGTCCGAACGAATATTGCCAGCAATTTCTGGAGCTAAGAGAAAAATTACCACAGCATAACCCCAGTATACACGAATGGATCAAAATCAGGAAATAAAGTGGCAGCAGCTTTTGAAACAAATCTACTGCATCAGGGTTTTTACGCATCCCAGACCAAAGTTCAATTTTTACTGCAGAAGCAAAATGCTCTGCTTATGGCTTTGAAATTCATTGAATCCACATCACGAAAGGATTTTCTAATAATCAAATAATGTCTCCAAGCATTAGAAAATCTCTAAACAGATCATCCAATAATTATGGAAATCCTAACCAAGTTATCATTTTAGAAGCCAATAATTTTAGTTTTCTGTTGGATACCTGGACACTCAGGAATCCCTGGTAATGAGAAAGCAGACAAAACTGCCAAAGAAGCATTATCTAAAAAAAAAAAAAAAAAAAAAAAACAATCAAATGCTCTATACCCTTCACAGATTTACAACCAATTTTAAATGTATGCATCAAAACTAAATGCCAATCAGAATGGGACCAATGTATACAGTAAATGACAAAATACATAAAATAAATCCTGATTTTGGATCAAAACATACATTTCCTTTTAATAATCATAACAAGATGCAGAATAGGACACTCAAAAGTCAAAATCTGCCACAGTGTCCATCATGCAGAACCCAAACATATTTTATTTGATTGTAATTCTTTCACTCCTGTGAGGAATTTTTTATTCTGTCTTTTTAAAAAAAAATTAAACAAGTAAATCCAAGTTTAGTTTTAAAACTTGTATCTTAAATATCTTATTTAGGTTTAATATTGAATAACATAAACTGACTCTCGCCATGTATATAGCCATAGAAGCTTGCATGGGGTTAAAAAATAGAGGGGGGAAAATCAGTCTTGAAGAGCATGCCCTATGTAATGCAGCAGTACAGTAGTTATTTTTGGGCAAGATGGCACATGCAGCCATGACTTTACTCTTCTGATTTGTTCATTTCATACATTTAGGGATCTTTCACATCTACATGCTTTAGTCAATTTAAATCCAACTACAGTTGTTTCCCCCCCACCTGTTGAAGTGGCCTTGCCCTCTTGATGTGCGCCCTTCATTTTCAGACTCAAGTGATTAATGCTAGCAATGTAATAAACAATCACCAGGGCAGCAAAAAAAAGGTGTTGGTTACCCTCTGTTGTGAAATTGTCGCTCCCGCAGCAGACACATCTGACCAATAAGTGGTTTAAAGTGATCCATTTTGGAACGCTTGGATTTTTCTCTGTTTATAGAAACCAAACCAAGAGGAAAACGTTTAAAAACTCAGGAGATTCGGACCAGGGTAAAGATGTGTGAAAGTACCCTTAGTCTTCATTTGTTTAACAACTGGGATCTTCAATAGTACATAATAAACATTTGAGTAGAAAACAAGTGTTCTTGCTCACTAGCAATTCAGGATTGATCACAGGTCCTTCACTGTACAGCTTAGTTTTCATTTCTGTTTCTCCTCTTTTTTCCCTGTACAATCTCAGCCTTTCAAGTGCATGAAGGATGTAATATAGTGCCACTCTTGTATGCAAGTTCAAAGCTGTGAGTCCATCGCAATATCGACAAATTAAGCGACTACACGTTTCACTACAGAGTAAAAAACAAGTAAAGAAACAAAGCTTGGGAAGAAAAGCAGGGGGGGATGGGAGGAGAGATATTCGAGTGATTTTAAATCTAACTTCTTGGATCTTTTAAACTTAATGCCTGTAAGGTAAAATATGTATGTTTTAAACCATTCTTTCTTCCCAATCTTTTTTTTTTCTTCCTCAGAAAAAGACACACAGAGTTCAGACACGAGACAACACACGTCAATTAATGTAGTTTTTTTCGGTACATTGGCGAAGGATTTTTCCCAGACCGTCTGCCAAGGGGTAAGCCTCTGGTTTATAATATTAAAACTACCTTTTAAGAAACCTATGGTGGTGTTCATGAGTCTCCTGCTGGAATGATCCCTAAGCTTGACTTGGTTAAATTTAATACCATTAGTAAAGAAACGGCTCAGCAGGAATAGTATTAGAACATAATACGGTTTTGCTTAATACTTTTATCCAACAAGAGTTCCACTCTTCAGATGTATTTAAAAAAAAAACATTTTTTCACGTTTGTTATAAACGTTGGTTGTAAAATTAATTATTTATTATATTCGTTAGAACTCTGAACAGTACATTATTCATTAAGGCCTTTGATTAAATCCTGTCGTTAAGTCACTAACATGGTTTGCTAAAGTAAAATTTGTATGACTATGATGAGAAAAACATGAGAGTAACAATGCAGATTTTGCTGCATTGAAAATAAAACGCAACACAATCATCATAGTTTGAATTGCCTCCCTGCTGTCTGTGTGACAGAACAAACCTCTCTGAGAGACATGTCTTTAATCTGAGTCTTGCTGCTTTGCTCTATGCTTTTCTTTTTTTTTTTTTTTTTTCTTTTTTTGCTTTCTGGATCCTGTCCTCCTATCCCCTCAAGCCCTCATGACTGCCTTATCTCTCGTTTGGTTCATTAGTCCAAGAGCTGCTTTTTCAACAGAAGCCCTCCACTGTGGTTTATCCTCACTGTTATTGTTAGTGTTATGCTGAGCATGACTCGCTGGCTTCTTGTTTGTGGAGTGGGCTAAGCTCCCAGATAGCCTCTGGAAGGAGCACTTCTTTTGTAATGTGAGCTGATGCTAAAACCCTGTACGTGATTACAGTAGACTCATGACGGCTCAAAAGGCGGCATGCTCCGCTTTGTTGGTTTCCTTTTTCTGCATTTACGAAGAAGGATTAAACTTCCAGAAAGGAGGCATCTATTTCAAATGCTTTCGTGTTTAATTTGGGGAAAGAAGCACAGTGCTTCGGAAAATTCTGGATGCAGACGTTGAATACAGCCATATATAAATGCTCAGGGCTATAACAAAGAAGCTATTCAACTGGAGCCTTAATAAAAGGTATTACTGCAGATGTTTTGTGTGTAGAGAGATTGATGACTGAAGTATGAACTTTGTCAGACAGATTTACAAATCATCATTCAAAATTTTAAAACACAACAATTTGATAAAAAATAAAAACGCACTGATTAGAAAGTGCAATGATTTGAAACTTTTATTCCAGCCAAGCAGGTTACACATTTACTTGTTCGGATATTTAAAGCACTAGTGTTCTGCCAAGAAACTTAATTGACACAAATAAAAAAAATTGTAGCCAATGAAATTTAATAACTCATTAACTAGTTATTTTAATACAAACTGAAGCATACCTGATGAGTATATTATCATGTAGGACATGATTGTACCCTCAATAAAAAGTCAACAGGTCCCTGGTTGACATTTTGCCTGAGATGGGGTTAAAGATCTTGAAGATTATAGAGCTTAAATATCCAGCATCTTAATTTTCTAATTATCTGCGAAGAACCAGCAAGCATTTGCGCTGCACAAATTTTCATGTGAGTTCCTAAAAAAGTTTATTGATGCATGCTCTCGAATTAAATACATTTAGTAAGAATCAACCAGACTCTGTCTCTATGTATGTAGTGCAGCAGGTGTTAAAATTCAGAAATAATAATGTGAGCTATAATTACAACGTTGTGGTGTATCAGACCAACATGAGGCATGTTATGTTTAAAGTGCTGCTAAAATCAAAACTGGTGTTTCAGATGTTTTTGTCCCTGTCCTGGATACAGTAGTATATCTGGGTTAGTTCAGTGGTGAAGTTTGTCATTTCCCCAGACTAGATAAGAACACAATTCAATCTTTATACATCAACATTTCTCTATCAGTGAGATTGCATAAAACCCACTGTCATGATTAATCAGATATTATTGCGCAAGTTGCTCACAGTTCATCATGTCACATCTCACTCTGACTTCACGTTTTAGAAGGAAATACATCAACATACAGAATCGAGTAGCTGCTAAAATCAATATTGTGAGGACTTTGTGTACAGATGTACAGTAAAACTTTCGTTTGTGATTAAACAGGTACAAGTTTAAATAAATCACTTTATTTTGGTTTTCCAACAACAGTAAGACATTTTTCTGGAGTTAAATCCTGCAGCCTCATCACTTCATTATAAATAAAATTTGAAGACCACTGCTTTAGTAACTTTAAGCAGGTCCACAAATCCAGGCATCACTGAATTCCCTAACCTCATCAACATCCCCATCCCAAATATAAGTTTACCAGTATTGTGCTGTTTTTGATTATCTTTTGCCTGTCCCAATGCATATTGCTCCAGGACATTGTCTTATTGTCTGGCTTCAGCATCAGCAAGTCACCCACTGAACAGACTGACAGATTACATCCATGTCTTTTGGAGATGAGTAGCACCGATGCCCGTGTGTATGTAAGTATCTAATGTTGTTAATGGCAGGCATTTTTTTAAACAACAAATAAGAAATAACAGTGCCTTTGTGGTTTGTAGTATTTGCATTTGATTGATTTCATGCGGTGTATTCACAGGTGTGCTCATCTAATGTCTTTGTCTCCAGTGGACCTGCTGTTGTCAGCTCAGAGGTATTGTGCTTTCTTGCATATGTGCCTAAGTGCACTAGTTAGACTGATTGTACATTTTAAGGATTACATCTGGCTAATACAATTGCAAATGTGCCTTTTTTTTTTCTTGGCAAAGAACAAGCTGGCTGCATAAAGAGCAACTAGTCTGAGAAGACAGACGCTTTCCCGTGTGTGCCATTATTTCTTTTATATAAACCAGATTGCAGTTTCTTAATAGGCAGATGACGAATCCCATTTGCATCCTTTCCAAGCATTTTTGTGTGCTTTCTGTGCTCCTGATGGAGCATTTTATATAAAATCCGTAATCGTTTATGATTTCTTATTGATCTAGAAGTTCAGAATATTTTGCCTCTAATTCTTTATGCATTTTGTAGTAACAGAGGTAATGTTACTTCTTATGTTAACCTTTATTGTACGGGATAAAATATATTAACGCTATTACCTACAGAATTAGATTTTGGAGCGTTATTTGTGTTTATACAGTACATGGTTATATAAGGCTATGCTTATTATTACAAGCAGATCTTGCTCAAAGTCCATAAATATTGATTGCAAAATGTTTGCTTAAATGATGACTGTAATCATCAGCCATAGCTGGGAGCATTGCAACTGATTACAAGTTTGCTGCTGTTCTTAAGGAAACTCAGCAATTTCTAGTCCTTGCTGAATAACCAGTTGGTTTTGTGCTTGTTTATATAACATAAATAGTTTTGCATATTGCAAAAAGCTTCCTTAGCTCTCTTTTTTTTTATTTTTATTTTTTATATAAACATGCTTGATTTTTACATGGCCCATTTGGAAGCCCACTCCATTATGTTAATGTGTTATTTTCCGGAATGTTAATGTGTGATTGAACTGTTGTATTTCAAATCCATTGTCAGTCTGTGTTTATGCATATGTATAGTGTATGCTTGTTTGTCTATTCCTAGTGAAATCAAAATATTAACGAAAAGTGATGTTATGAACAGATATGTGCCAAATTTAATAATCTACTTTAAAATAAGCTATTAATAAGCTACTTACTCATTGTAAACGAACACCTACACCAAGAGATATTAATTAGACCATCTAACCTGAATATTTTTACTGAGATTACTTAATTTTTTTTCCACTGCTGAAATAACAGCACTGAAGTGATGTAAGTGAATTTTATCATTTTAAGATAAAACGTAATCTTTATCTGATCTACTTTTTCAATTTCTCATTTTTAATTCACTCTTCGATTATCGAACAGCTAGTGTATTTGGATGACTACGAAACAAGGAATAAGACATTCAACCTTACAAATTTAATTTCTTTGTACAGTATTGATGAGTTAAGAGAGAGTTCTGCTGTACAGAAAGACAGGCAGACATGTAAGTGGGCTTCAATCTGAAATAATAATTTTACTGATTAAAGCTGATCAGCTTATTTTTCACTTTATCCATCTTTGTGTAGGTGTCTTCCAACTTTTGTAAAAGTACTGTTTGTAAAAGTTTTTAACACCCTGCTGCCACCAGATTACATTCAGGAGAAACTGACAGTCTACTCCTGTACTTATTTATTATTCCTTACATCACTCTTTCTCTATATTCAGTCCAGGTACACATATGTCCCTTTAAATGAACTGAAACCCAGCAGAATAGTGAATGTGTATGGTGTGGTGACATTCTTCAAACAGCCTTTTCCAACCAAAGGCACAGGTAAGTCCCCAAAATGCAGTCATTTTGTGTTGTTTTTTTGTTTGTTTGCATGTATTATTTTTGTAATGCTTGCATAAATTATAAAACTTAAATAACAGCATGTCCTAAAATGTTGATAACTTACTGAACTCTGATCTTCGGATCTAAATATGGATCTTGCTGGTTAGGAATCATAAACATGTTATATAAGCTGTTTGTTCTGATGGTCATTGTAGACTTAATTTTACTCCCTTTTACTCAGTGTTGTTAAATGCTGGTGTTGATTATTTCGCTTAATTGTTTTGCTTTATGGTTTATGGATTGTTAATTTTACTTAAAGTATTAAATATTACTAATAAAGGGAATTGAAATGTGTATAGCGTTGCCATAATTGGAATCATTTGTATTCATACATTCCCATTTAAAATGTCACTGACGGTTTATATGAATATATATTATGGAACAGTAATCAAAATTTTCTGAGGAGTCAGATTTAAGATTTTATCAATTCTGTGGTGTCCTACATTTTGTCTAGATTCTGAAGGAAAGAGAAATTTAAACACGAAACATATTTATCAGAATCGGCTGATATTTGCCTGGTTGACTGACATCGGCTTATCAACAGATAAAGTGGATGTTCAAAGATGATCACTTCCAGCACCAGTATTTGGTAAAGATCCAATAATTGGTGCTAGAATAACTCATAACAGAGAAGACGCACGAACATGGCGGAAAATGTCGGCTGTTTGGGAGTATTTTGCTCCCTCTTAGAATCAGTGATGTACAATTTGTAACTCATGTTTCAGTTACATTTCAACTGAAGGTACTACAAGAAAGAACTTTTTTTTTTCTAATCACTTCAATAAAAGTTCTATGTTTCAAGAAAAGTTTTGTGAACTATGTGAGTACTGAAAATTTCTCTTATTGGGTAGGTAGCAATATAGGAGAACAAATGGCTTTTGGAACAATTGTTTTTCATAAAGTATCTGTTTTGTGAAAAAAAAAATTAAAGGTCATAAAAATGTAGATTAATTTGTGCTCAAACATAGTGTATGAAAGAGTTTTAAGACTTTAAAACAGTTTAGTATTTTTGTCCATAATAAAAATTTATTTGTTTTCCTGGCACAAAGGAGGTAATAATTATTAAGGAAAACAAAAAAATATCTTAATCACCTATTGGACAAATTATTATCTTAAACGTCAGTGTCAGCCCAGAATTTTATATCGGCATCTCCAGTATAATTCTGACACTTATTTATCCGATAAAATACTGTATGATTGAATTGTTAGGCTAATAGCATTACTCAAATGTTTTCTTCTTGTATCAACAATGTTAATCCGTCATTATTTTCCAATAATCATTTAATGTGCTTTTCCTAACGTGTTGCTAAAGTCTCATATTTGATGTGTGAATTAATATTCTTTAACAGCATGGCTCAGCCATTAGTTCTGCTTGTAACATTAGTAGTAGATTTATATTAATGCACTCGTTCTAATACCTTATTATTTCTATAGTAACAGATTATAAACTGTGACTGAAATGGTAGAAAATTCACGTGATCTAACCTCAAGAAAACTTTATTTTAACTTTATTTTATATCTGCCAACTGAAGTGCTTGAAATTCATCAGGCATCAATCATTCTCAGCTTCGACTAATCATAGGCATTCCATGATCAAAGTAAGTTCACTTAAATAACCCTGGAATGAACAGTCCTTTTTCATAAACTTCTTGGTTTAATTCTGACCTTTTTCTCTTCTTGCCCATCTCCCCTTTCTTTATACATCCCTCAGTTTGGGCCACTATGATGAATGCATTCTAATCCATAGGACATGTGCTGTACTGTAGGTTACAGCAAGAGATTCGAAACAGTAGAACTAAAAAAAAAATTTTACAGCTCGTCTGCTTGATCACGGAAAGAAATGCATATAATTTCTCACTTTCCCATTGTAGACATCTCTGTCTTCAAGCTGCAATTATATGTGCCTCGACACATTCGGATAATTGATCCTTCTAGGGGATGTGTTGTGCTGGTATCTTGTAAAGACCTGAAAATCAATCTTCATTTCAGTCAAAGACTTCTGTTGATGGATCATTGAGATGAGCAGAGAAAGTCCAGGCTCCTGTCCAATTTAATCAGCACAGAGGATTGGGCATTGTGCACATGTATTCTGTTTAAAGAGCCAAACACTTCATTCTAAATCAATGTGAAAAATAAGAGGTCATAGCAGAAATAACAAGCAGTGCTTTATTTTTGAAACAATAAACCTGCATTAATGCTTCTTACTAATGTCCACTGCAGATATGTTTATTTATTTTTGCGACAGCAAAATTCTGTTTCTTTCCCTTCTATCTAATGCTTTTCAATAATTCAAAGAGAGCAAAGGACGTAGAAAAAAATAAACGTAAATGGTTTGTCGGTATTTCAACAAGTATTGCTGTGTTTAAAGCAAACAACAGTTTGAAATTGCATAATGAATTAACCTTCTGAATTGCAAAGACTCCATCTGGCAGCATTTGTGCTGTAATGAGACTGACGCTTAGGTACTCAGTCAGTCCTTGAAATATTTAGTGAAATTAATTTAACCTGCATATGATGTTACATTCCTTACTGATTCCTTACTTAGTTTTTCTTTTATAAGACATCCTTACTTGTACTCATCTGTGATTGGAATTGTTTTCTTTTGCTTAACATTTTTATTATCTGAAGGTGCAGTTAAAAAAAAAAAAAAAAAAAAGACATACAGTACAGTATAAGCCAAAAAGTGAAAGCCGTGAAAAAGCCAACAACAGTATATTGAGCATTAGAAGTAAATTATATATATTTATATACACCAATAAGGCATAGCATAAAACCATAAGTATGTGATGTTGGCCCTGTGTTAATTTCAGAAAACCTGAAATCAATTGAAACTTGTGCACCAGTGTATTGTTTTTCTTTCCCTATTTAAGCTGTGTGTTGTACAATCTTTGTTCTCTAGAAAAAGACCAATTCCAAAACTGCATTACAAGCCCATTATTACACTGACATTCAGGTGCAGTGAGTGGTGAGGGTACAGTGCCGTGAAAAATATTTGCCCCTTCCTGATATTTTTACGTTGCCTATTTGTCACAAGAGCACAACGACGACTTATCCAGGAGTTCATAAAAAAAACTCTAGCCCTCACTTGGCTCTGTTAAGGTCGGTGTTCATGATCAACAATAAGATAAAAATTTTATTTGCTTGATGATCTGAATCATTTAAATGTGACAGATACTGTAAAAAATAAAACACCTTTTCACGGCACTGTATGTAAACATTTGACTGCAACTGTAACAACTTCGAGAATGCCATGCCCTAAGGTTTTCTAGTAGAAAATTTGCTTTAAGCATCATGCTGCATCTTGCCTTCTTCCTATAGTGCATTGTGGTGCCATCACTTGCCCTCATTTTAGCAAAAAACTTCTACCAGTTTTTTTCATCATGGAAAGAATTCTGCGATCATCTACTGTGGCTTTCAAGGTGTGTTTTTTTTTGTTTGTTTGTTTGTTTGTTTGTTTGTTGAGCTCGCCATTGCATTCCTTCCAATTCTGTGCAAAATTGTTGATTTGAACATTCCTAAAGTTTGTTTTTTTCTACATTGTTTTTTCTTTTCTTTTTAATGAGCAGCCTCCTTCAGTTGCATTGCCACATGTTTGGACTGCATACAGTATTCAAAGTTCTCAGGAGCAGCTACTGAATTTGATGTTTGGAATCAGGGCCAGACCCTTTTATCTTTTTAATTTGTCAAGAAATAACTACAGTACTTCTAAACAGCTTCTCAAATGCGTGTCCAATTACTCCAATTACAAGGATGTCAGAATGTTTGTAACTCATTTATTTTGATTGCGTCCTTTCAAGTTCATTTCCGGCAATCGCTGTCCAAATACTTATGGACCCTGCTCTATATCCCACCTGGATTATCAAAGTTATTCACGCTCCCTATTAATGTTTTATTGTTATGGCTGGTCTCCCTCCCTCCCCCTTCTCACTTTTACACTTCCTCTCTCCCTCTGTGCGTGTGTATATATGTGTGTAAAATGTACTGGGTTAAGAGGAGTTTTACTGTTTTACTGATAACTACTCAAAGGTAAATGCTTGTTCAATATCTAATGAACACTTGTGCTGATGCTTTTCCTTTGTCCATTTAATTTAACAATTGACGCTGATTTATAAGGCAACATTGACAGTTTCCTGCACCTAAGCTACCCTGATCACCATGGACACATTGATTTTCCATAGATTACTGCTCCACACTGAAGATCACAGACCAGTCAAATGCTAAAGTGAGCTGCACCATTTTCAGCGAAAGGCTTGAAGATCACCCTAAAATCTTTCGAATAGGAGACGTCATTCGTCTTCACAGAGTGAAGGTGAGAAGATTAGACAACTGTATTTGCCAACTTCGATAGACTTTTTCATTCACATTAGCTAGGCACGATTTAAACTGTTGGAAGTGCTTCTTTGATTACTGTACATCCACTTAGGTTGTAATTACTTTGAGTGCTAAGCTAAGTAATGGGCTGTAATCTCAACGATTATGGTTGATTAAGGTCTATTTAAGCAATATGTGAATCATTTAAATATTCAGAGTCACTAAGAATGTGTTGTAATGTATGTACACAGGCTCAAATGTTCAGTGGATCGGTGACTCTACTGACCACTTTAGGATGGTCTGCCATTACGTTTGATGGGATGATTGACAGCCCCATTGAGGCCCGAACATCAAGTAGGACTTTCCACTTTGGCGAAGCCGATAAACAAGCAGTGGAGGCGCTGCGTCAGTGGTCAGCAAGACAACTACTGGCCAGTGAGCCCACAGTCCCGCTGTCCTCTGTACAGCCGAGGATGTTTTTTAATCTGACCTGCCAGCTGGTAGCCAAAGCCAGAATGGACACTAGGTGCATGCTACTTAAGGTGTGGTACACAAGACTATTTATTACGTTTTATGCTGTAGCTGAATTCTCATTATTTAGTTAAATGAACAAAAATAAAAATCTACAATGGCGTAATTTGTATGTAGCTGTTTGAAAGAGAAATTGTCTGCATTATAATTTTTACATTTTAATCAGGAGGAAATTTAGTGTCTGTGATCCAAACATGAACATACCACAATGTTGTGTTTAAGATTAAAACTATTTAGCTTAAAATTATTAAGCTTAAAAATTAAGCAATTGACGAATTATTGCTTACCGCATCTGCCACACATCAATACACTTACCAGCGTAGAGACATAGAAAGAGTGAATGAGAAAAAGAGTATGAGAATGTTAACACAGTTTTATCAGAACTATGATATGGTAAAGTTCAAACAATGTCAGAAAACTTTACACGCACAAATTTTTGTGCGTACACTTTCTGCCCACTTAATTCGGAATACCTCTACACTTGCACATTCATGCAGTTATCTAATCTTCAAATCCTGTGGCAGCAGTGCAGTGTGAAAAATCATACCGATACAGGTCGAGCTTCAGGGTATGTTCATATCAAACATCGAAATGGAGAAACTGAGATCTCTGTGTGAAGGCAGGCTAAGCGATAGACATCTGGAATGACTGACTTGCACAGATGCTTTGAACTCTCCAATATTACCTGACTCTCTCCGGAAGCTCTGTTCCCTTTTCCCTATTTTCTCATTAGTTATGTTTTGGTTAGTGCTCATGGGGCTCGAAAGACGGCTTGACACAGCACTCTCTCTTTCTGTGAAGATAAATGGATAATGTGAAATACAAAAAAGTGCACGCTGATAATCCAGCTCCAACAGTAGGTTAATTTTTCTGCTCAGGTGTGGGATGGGACTAAATGTACGCACCCTCTGCTCAATGTAACCGTGGCACCAGACACCTTAGAAGGAGAGTCCACTCCTTCTCAAGACTGTCACAACATGATTGCCAGTGTTCTGGTCTACGATAACCATTTGGAAGGAGCCAATAAGTTGAAGGTGAGAGAGATTTTTTTTTCTCCCAGTGATCGGATTAAATGTAGCACTTCATCATAATACATTTTTATTCAACTTGCTGTAAACTGTCACTATGAAACTGTGAGCAGCAAGAAAAATAGCTTTTATATAGGAAAGCTGTATAATGCATGTATAAAATGTTGTTACCAGAGCCTAGGGTTGGGATAACTAATCCTATAACTCGGTCTCAGTTTATCAAATATTAATGGCATGATCACAGCTGTAGAGTGCTGCCGTGAGTATTGTTGTGAGTATCGGCTAAGAGCAATGTACCTGTACATCTATAAAAAGAAAATTGCATGAGTGTAGATGTCTCCATCAAAGCACACATTTAAACCAGTGTCAATTAGTGCACCTGAGAAGTGTTTGCTATATTGTCAGGAGATTGTGAGTCACCTGTCACTGGGAGTGCAGGAGAGCATAATTGGCCTTGCGCTCTGTATGAAAAGAATTCCATTAGGGTTGGATTCATGTGCTTGTAACAAAATGTATGCAAGATGCCTACTGCCTGTATTCTGTGCTTTTGGGGGGAGAAGAAAAAAAAAAGTGAAACAAATAATGTAGTACCAACATAAAATATGAGGAGTGTAGCACAATATAACACAATGTCCATAACAGCCTGAACAAACTCTTTTAAACTAGAAGCAAATTATCTAATTTGTATACAGTACAATCCATTATCCAATTTTCTAATTATGCTGTATAATGCATAGCTTTCAAATCTAACAAAATGACTTTCTTTTGAATCTTTTAGTTAGGGACTTTTGCATTTCAAGTCAATTTGTTTTATGTGATCTACAGATGGCGGCACGGTGGCTTAGTGGTTAGCTCCGTGACCTCCAGGGTCAAGGGTTTGATTCCCACCATGTCTCGGTGTGCGTGGAGTTAGCATTTTCTCCTAGGTGGGTTCCAAAGATTAGGCAAAATGGACTTCGCAAATTGCCTGTAATGTGTGAATGACTGTGTGAGTGTGTGAGTACTTGCGTGCACTGCCATAGATTGGCACGCTGTCCAGGGTGCCCCCCGCCTTGTGCCCGATGTTCATTGGGAATGGTTTCAGGTTTCGACCCTGCACAGAATAAGCGGTATAGAAGATGAATGATGTACAGATCATGAGGACAACCTTTGGGAACGTTTTATAGCGAATCCGGACCCTTCTATGTTAAGACGCATTGTTTATATTAAGGCCTTTCACAGGTTAATATGAATATCATCTCGATGGACATCCCATCTAGTGGATATGACTTTATGCTCCAGGTGTACACAGGGGATGCAGGCACATATGAACAATGCTGCTCAAATACCTGCTGCTGTGGATTTTGTGAAATAAGTTCTTGCTTGAAGTCATTGATTGCTATCTGCTACCTAAAATAAGAGAAAATTATCTGGTAGGAATTTCGAAAATGGGTAAGAATATAAAAAGTACTATCGCTTAGTGCATTATCAACCCATCTTCTATCTTGTCTAGTTGTTTTATTAAGTGTTTATAAAATAATTTTATCACCTGCTAGTTTAACTGCTGAGTTTACAGTTCCATCTCGCATAATAGAAATTTCCCACTATCTACTGTTAACTCCTGATGAATTCACCTCTGTTTCTTCCAAATGAACCTTGATACCCATCTAGAAAAGAAAATGTCTCACTGATGTTAAATCCAGGAGTGAGAGTTTTTCCAATAGAGCTTTGAGACTTGATTTCCTTGCATTTCCAAGTCTCACTGTTTACAATGGCCAGGAGACTTTCTAAGAGAGCTTGTTTGATGAATTGTTTGCGCAGTCATTTTTTATTTTTTTTTTTTAACTACAAGTTATTTAAATGCACTTTTTTGTCTCATCCACCTATTGTAAAGGCTGAGTTGGTTCTCTTATATGGAATGTACAGGGTTGTCAGATTTTGGCTTTAGAAGATGGATTATGTTTTTCCAATGTTGTCACCTTTAGGATATGTGTGGTGCATCTTTGCTGTTTCTGTAATCAGTGAGGTACGACAGTCCCACTTCTTCTTTAGTTGAATTGTAAGGATTTTTTTCAGTTGTCTTGAATTGTTCCAAATAGTTAGACTTTTTTGAAAACTTGTTTCCATTCATAATTGAAGCAACCACCATTCAGAGAATTGCCTAATGCTTTTGTATGACAGTTTTCACCCAACAACTTTGTGTTTGTATGGGTCTCCTCCAAAATTCCTGGAAGGGGACAACCAAATTTTTGTTTAGTTTTTCCTATATGACAGAAAAACATCACATGATACAGTATATGTGATTTTAGCTTTCATTTAATAATTACATTTTGATGTGTTTTACTGGCACCTTTGTTTTGAACCGACCACTACTAATCACCAACTGATCATAACTGCCTCAACCTAGTGACCCACTGACATTACCAAATTGTTGCATTTTTCTTTTGTAATGCTTTTCCAGGTTTGTTAAACCGCTTATTTCAGTTGTTTGTTTTGGGGGGTTTCTCCCCACGGTCTCCTTTTCAAGAGGTGAAATACTTCTCCATTGGGTTTGGTGAATGACTTGGAAAGTCTAAATACTCCCTCTTTTTTTCCCCTGATGAAATCATTCATTGTATGTATTTTCGCATCATTGTCTTGCTAATGGCTAAAGTTCCTCCCAAATACACAGAATGCATTTTATCTGTAATTGGGGAGAATGTTTCAGCAGACTTCCAAATTCACACTGTGGTTTTCCATTACTTTGGTAGAGGTTATTCTTTTGTACCTCATCTCTTTTCTTTTTGTGCCTCTGCAAATTACAATCTGGCATTACTTTTTTTTTCGCCAATGAGTGGGTTTCATCTTGTCATATGGCCTGATATTCCTGCTCTCAAAGTCTTCATGGAACAGTAGATGGTGATACCTTCACTCCTATCTGTAGAAATGTTGATAGTGTCAGAGACTATAGTTTTTGGGTTTGTCTTTAGGGATTTCTCAATGCTTCTGTCATTACCTACTGCTGTTTTCCTTGGCTGACAAGTACATCATCTGGTTGTTTTAGTATATCAGGGTTTTCTTTTTCTTTTCCAGGTTGTGGCATTTGACTATTTGATTTTTCCTCTTTTCTCATTTTTAAAGGATTGCCATTTCCTGCCATAGACAGCTCTCTGTTCTGTATGCTGGTTTATAATTTTTAACAAGAAATTGCGATTTCTCAGGTGAAACCCAAGGCTCAGACTAAGAGTAGACATTATTGTCAATAAAAGCACCTGCCAGTAAAATATTCCAATATGTTTGGTGACATACACAAAAATCGGTGGGCTGGAACTGAAGGTGTCAATGTTCCAAGTTGTCTATGACTTTATGTAAATATCAAGACGTGAAGCTGCAATTCTGCTTTGCCATCTCATATTTCTTTTTATCTGAAATTAAAATATCTTCATATTACACTTTACCTAATTTAAATGTTTCCTTGACTTCTAATCACTTTGACACTTGGAACGTTAATCTGTTTTGAAAGTATTTGACTTCATGTATACAGTGAAAGCACAGGCGTTCTCTTTAGTGAAGGTCTTCTATAAATGCTTAAAGAATAAAGACTCAAGCTACTGACAGCTTTTCTACTTTAACTCTTTGTATTAATATTTCAGAGAGAGCTTGGCTTTTTTGTGGTTTCTTGGGCCTTGCAACAGTATTATTTTGGCCTTGGCTTTAAATATAGCACTTTAGATGTATAGGTCTGGCTCTGCCTTTATATCTTTTACTTTGTTCATCCTACATTATTGTAAGGGGATAGTAGGATTTTGTGCATAGAGTGTAAAACAAAGGTTGTAAGGTTATCTCCAAAGAGACTGTGTAGACTATAACTTGTCTGACCTTGTTGTTTGTAAGTGTGCCATTGCCATATGGGATGGTACACTGTCTGGGAAAATGGGATTTCAGTATTAAGGTTCTATCTTGGTGAAAGAAATGTTGAAATATTGGACATCAAAGTTTTTGATCTCAGTTGGTAAAACTCTGAGAGCAGAATCATATATAGTTCAATGGGGCTTTCCTAATTGTTTAAATGTAAACATTTTTCAATTATGTGCCACTTAAAATGTGAAGTTTTAATGATGTGTCAAATGCACATGTAACTTCATCCTACTGTAATGTTGTTTATACCACTATTATTTCTCAAAACTAATTGGTCAGAAAAAATGAATTCTTTAACAGCAGCTGGCAAGAGTGGCTGCTCTAATTCCAGTGACATACTGTAATTGTTTTAATGCACTGATTGTAATATAGTATTGTTGCTCATGTGAAGCTCGTTGAGGCAGACTCAATGTATAATCTAAGCTTTATGATGAATTCCTTTTTATTATAGATTCTTGGGTGAATAAGCGGTGTGCTTTAACATATACGTTGGCTTGCAAAAGTATTCGGCCCTCTTGAACTTTTCCACATTTTGTCACATTACAGCCACAAACATGAATAAATTTTATTGGAATTCCACGTGAAAGACCA
>JAOTQY010000010.1:12092027-12111549 GCA_026413445.1 Dolichallabes microphthalmus
GGAGTAACAGCACAATGAAGTTGTGACATTTTCTGCAATGACGCGCATCAAGTCACGTTTCCGTGCGTGTCTTACAGTAAAACATTTATTTACATTTATTTATTTACATTCATACATTTATTTGTTTAATACATTTTTTAAAATTAATTGTAAAACCATTTATTATTATATTATTTATTTTTAAAAAATATATATATATTTTTTTTACGTGGCATCGTGGGCATCTGCATTTGTGACGGCGGCCCGCGGGCTGCAGGTTGAGAACCACTGCTCTAACCTAACCAGTAACCTAGCTTGGAGAGCAGTAAAAACACCTGACAGGTAAACAGTTAACGAGGAGCAGCATGACATATAAACCATTACAAACTGCCAAGTCATAGTTTTATATGAACACTGGGCATAAGCTACACATAAGATTATGTTGCATTTTTCTTTTCTTGTTTCCCAGGCACCTCATGACTCAGAACATCTGAGGAACGTCCGCTTTTGCCGTGGCTGCAGCAAGTTCCTGCCGAGCTCAGAGTTTTCCCTAACAGTGAACTCACACATGCTGCGCCTTTGCCGCCACTGCAAAGAGCTGGACAATGAGGCTCGGCAAAGAAAAGACTTCTCCTATTATAAAACCATTCTGAAACGTCTGTGCAAGGATGAATCAGAAGTCAACCCGGAAGCCAAGATCCCTTACCTCCTACAGGTAGAGCAGACATGTGGGCATTTGCCAAAACTTTCTTAAAAATCATAACAGGTCAGTGGTATGCTAGTACGTATGAATCAGTGGCGTCTGCTAGCTTTTGAAACAGGGGAAGCTCATATTAGGACTTCATCATAAAATTCATTAGGTTATTTGTACGTAAATTTTGGCTAGTTTCCCCTTCCAAGAGCTACTTTAATTATATGAACGAACTAACTTTACAATGCTGAAACACTGAGCAAAGTCAAGAACGCTATAATATGTAATTATTATTTAATAATCAATAATTATTTAAATAATGATTTGTACAAACAATGATTTGTACAAACAAAAATGGTTTATATCACCAGCAGACAATACAGAGTGCAGCAGTTCGTCGTACCACTTCACCTGCAAATCCGCATGGGCAGTGGCGGACTGGCCATCTGGAGTTTTCCCGGTGGGCCGGCCCAGTCAGTTCGCAAATATCTAAAAAAATGACGGAAACCATAATATTGCATCTTTTTCCCACTCATATGGATGAGCGCGTCGATCGCACGGACGCCGCCGACAAAGAGCGCGTTGTTGCTGGAGAGAGAGGTTGATTTACGACAGCTGTTTACGGAAGTGTAGTCCAGTGTGGGAGATGCATTGTGGGTAATGAGGTCCGGTGTGTGTGAACGCGAGTGCGACATGTAAGCTGGGATATACTGTAGAGCCTGAGTTTTGTTTTCTTTTCAGTAGTCTTTAGTTGGATTTAAGTGCGGGATCCACCCAAAAGTTTGTACTATAACCTGACAATGGGACTGAACTCGAATCTCTGTAGCGATGATGTATACTTAAGACATGCTGTCAATCAAAAAAGGGGTTCCGCCCTTTAAACAGCTCCTCCAATCATCATGCTCCATTCACTCCCAGAGAAGCTGAGCTTCCCTGGAAGTGACGATTTTACTGCATTTATCCAATTACCGTCCAGCTTTTCTGCAGTGAAAAAAGCTCCTCTGTGCTTCGCCATAGACTTCCCGTGAAGCTGGGCTTCAGGAGGGTTTAACGCGCTGTGCTGCACGGAAATGTATGACAAGAAAATCGCGTCAAACAATCTACAATAAATACCGGATTCTGAATGAGCTAGTCATGAAGTTGAACGCGTTCTAGCGCACTTTTATTAAAACCAATATAAATACGACAATGCATATATGAGCATTTATTTTCTGACATAGTAGAGGAAGCGGAGCTTCCCTTGTATCTGCCACTGGTATGTATACATCAAATATATTGAGTGATGATTTTGCAATTAGCAGATCACTGGTGTTGTTTATTCTTCCATTATGCTATGTGTTTATACTAGGAGCAGGATATTCGCTATCTGGTCGATGTGGTTTGGTTTGCTCAGTCTGCATTGAGTGCATGGAACAACTTGCATGACCTGGTGATGGTGCGCTGGGACAAATATTGTGAGTGGAGCCCCTGGAACTGCATACTGCTTACCAAGGAGGAGGCAGCTGCTCACCTCAAAGTCAGAAACATACACAAGGTAGGAGGCACACACACAGCTCACGTATAGAAATGTTTATTACAAGCTCTGGGTCCTGGCATTTTCACCAGCAAGCGGTAAACATATTTCTGTGATTTATAAAAGCATTAAATTTTTTAGTTGGTTCTGTGTGTCTTGGTTTGTAATAAGTATTTAATCCATAGTACTGACATGTATTGTATGATTCCATGCTTTGAAGAAAAAGTAGAAAAGACCGGATTATTTTTCCAAATAAATTTGCAAGAAGGTATAAACCTGAATATTTAAACCAGAAATCAAATTATTTTACAAATTAAATAACTCTTCATATCTAATTTCATGTTACTGAAACATGATCTGGGATTTTTGTCTCAACACTTCCTTGTAGACATATGGATCCATGTTCATCTGTGATATTAAGCATAAACACTCTCTGGCCCGGAAGTACTTCTCCAAGATCCCAGTTATGGTGGAGTATCTCCACGATGTGGATTCAAAGTTTGTTGGCCACAACCACTTGCTGATCACCAAACTCACTACAATGAAGAAGAAGAAGTATCCTAACAAAATTAGGAACTAAATGGTGACCACTACCTATAGGTAGTCTCAGGAGGACATTAACTACAATGCCTCCAACCGTATCTCCACCTCTGTATTTATTTCAATTGTACTAAAGAGGGCAATACACTTACTGTAGTTATAGATCTGTTTCACAATGATGATTTGCTGACATGCATGTGCTGGTTTAGTGGTAGTTACTCTCTCTGTACTGGATTGTTTAAGACATTTAAAGATGAAATAAAGTCTTTGTGATCCATTTTTCCCTATAAAACCATCTCCTGTGCTCTATTGTCCATGATTTTCTTGCCATAAAAGTTTATTGCTTGTAAATAATCCAAGCACAAAAGTATAGCATTTTGAATCCAGAAATTTTGTGCAAGTAAACACAAGGTCTACATTAATCAGTTTAAAGCTAAATTGGTATTACTTTAAGTATAATCTGGTGGAACGTAATACGCTGATGGAATTGGCTTAAAAGGTTTTACACAAATTATGTGTCATTGCCATTTAAAATAGCAAAGAATCAGTAAATGCACAACTGACAGAGCTTGAGAGGTAATTGAGCGTTTTTAGTGTTTCATAATTTATACACAAACTACATTTGAAGTCCTACCTTTAAACCATAGGACTGAACACTGACACCTTGTAGATTAATTTTTGATTTGAGGACTATGGTGTTGCACCCCCACTGTAATTTTTTACCCCCCATTCACTTCCAAACAATCCTCGGACTTGTTTAATATTGTTTGTGGTTGCAAGTGTGGAAGGATGTTTCATTACAAAGTCCATTTTCTGAAATGTCATTTCTGCTAATGTTGTACAAAGTGTCCATTAAAACAGATTCCAGGTGTCATGTTAATTGAAAAAGCACTGGAGAAAAAAAAAAGGGACAATAAGTCCAGTCTCTTTTCTTATGTCAGATACACAGAAATAAAGATGAGCCATAAAAACAAATATTTAATTTTATAATGATTTTATATTCAAAGTTTGTTCTTACTGTAGGTGCCGCCACTTTAGTTGGCTTTATCTAGTTGGGTAAATCCATTTTCTCATAATGACAAAGTGAAAACAGTGTTTAGTGTTTTTTTTTGTTTTTTTTTTTAATATAAGATAATAAATCAAGACTGAAATATCAAATTTACATAAGTAGTCAGTCCCTTTTTTTATACACTTGCAACTAAGCACTGGTACATCCTAAGATGCTTGAGGTCCTTGAGATGCTTTTACAACACGGAGTCCTCCTGTGAATTTAATTCACTGGACATAATTAGGAAAGGCACACACCTGTCTATATAAGGTGTCACAATAAATAATGTAAATCAGAGAGAAAATAAAGTCATGCGCTAAAGAGAATTATCTGTAGACCTACAAGACAGGACTTTGTCAAGTCACAGATATGGGAAGGGTACAAGAAAGTTTCTGCAGCATTGTAAGCGTGTGAGAGCACAGCAACCTTTAAGATATTTTGAACAACCAACAGTCTTCCTAGATCTGTCTGCCCAGTGAAACTGAGTAATTGGGGATGAAGAGCCTTGGTCAGACAGGTAACCAAGAACCCAAGGGTCACTATAAATCAGATCCAGAGTTCCCTTGTGAAGATGGGGGAAACCTTACAGAAGGAAAGCCATCATTGCAGCACTTCATCAATCAGGCCTCCGTGGTAGAGTGGCCAGACAGAAGCCATTACTCACTAAAAAGTACATGACATGCTGGACGTTTACCAAAATGCACATGAAGGATTATCAGACCATGAGAAACAAAATCATCTGGTCTGATGACATAAAGATTGACCTATTCGAAATCAGAAATTCAGACACTGTGCATCACCTTCTTAAAACTACAGTCAAACATGGTGGCAGCAGCATCATGCTGTTAGACTAGTCAGAAAATGGAAGCAGAAATATAAAGAGCTGTCCTGAGCATACCATCAAGAAGACACAGGATTGGCTTAAGAACCACTCAGTAAAAGTGGACCTGAACCCCATAGAGCTTCCCTATTATGAGTACAATAAAGTCGAGGGGGGGGGATTTGACTCCTCTTTAAGATGACTGTGAAACAAAAGAAAATGAGGAAAACTTGAAAAGGTCTAAAAACATTCCATCAGTACTATACAAGCAGCTCACGTATAATGTTTATTACAACCTTTGGGCCATGGCATTTTCACCTCCAAACTTTGTGTGATTCATAAAGGCATTTTATTTTTTAGTTGGCTCTGTGTCTTAGTTTGTAATAAGTATTAAAATCCATAGTACTGACATAGATCACATACATGTTAATTTGATAACTGACATGTTAATCTTTTATCTGGGACAATTTGTTTTATTCTCTTTTGTTATCCTCTTATCTGTATAATAAAATGGCAAACCGGAAATCAAATAATTTCACTAATTTTTACAAGTAACTCTTGAAGGTTAAACTCTCTACCTAATTTCTTGGTATGTAAACATGACCTGGGATTTTTATGTCATCACTTCCTTGTACACATACAGCTCTGTGTTCATCTACAACGTTAACCATAAACACACTCTGACCCGAAAGCACTTCTCCCAGATCCCTGTGAAGATGGAGAATCTCCATGTGGACTATTGCCCATAGCCACCTGCTGGTCACGAAACCCATCACTACAAGAAGCAGAAGAAGAAGAAGACTTTATTGTCTTCATACAGAGTACCATAAATTTTAGAACCAAGTCGTGACCATATTTTCTCAGAACTCTAACTACAATGCTTCCAACTGTATCTCAATGTCAATGAAAACCTCGTATTTATTTCAATTGTAATAAAGAGGACAATACACTTAGCTATAGACCTGTTTTACAATGATGATCTGTAAAATATGCATGCATGTGCTGGTTTAGTGGTAGCTACTCTCTCTGTACTGGATTGTTTAAGACATTTAAAAATGAAATAAAGTCTGAAAAAAGATAGATTTTTATTTTTCTCTATAAAGCAATATCCTTTGCTCTATTTTGCCATAAAGATTTATGGCATTTAGCAGGAACATAATCCAAGCACAAATATGAAGTATAGCATTTTGAATCCAGACATGTTGTGCAATTTTGCAAGTAAACACAAGGCACAATATAATTTGTTGATACCTAAATTGGTGTTACTTTAAGTCTAATGTAATGTATAATAATCATTAGCTAATATAGCCATGTATAACATAAATTGGATGAATCACAATATGCAGTTAAAATTAAAAGGTCAAAATCTCTACTTCCTTCTAAATTATTTATTAATTTGAAAACATCAGTGAGACGCTCAATTTCTTCTTTGTAGTGGACTGAAGCTACGGTATAAAAATTTGTAACTTTAACAAATCAATGGTTTTTTTTTTTAGCTTTGCTCAAACGTATTGCTATCATGTAGTAGGCCACAGCTGCTGTACAGGCAGCATAGTTTTATTTCTTTATAGCAAAGAGTCAGTAAATACAACTCTGAAAGTAACACGCTTAAGAGGTAATTGAGAAATTTTAGTCTTTCTTAATTTATACACTAACTAAATTTGAGGGGATACACATTTATAACCTGCTTTCCGTTTTCTGAAATGTCATTTCTGCTAATGATATATCAAGTATCCATTAAAACAGTTTCCAGGTGTCATGTCAATTGAAAAAGCTCTGGAAAAATAATGTTTGGACAATCAGTCCAGTCTCTTATCTGATGTCAGATAAACAGCAGTAAAGATGATCCATATAATCAAACTATTAATCTCTCACAGCTTGATAGTAGTGAGGCAGAGAGATGGGAAAACCTGTCAAAATATAGGTCTTTATAAAAATCACTTTATATAGATTTTTTTTCAGGTTAATTATAACTTCAAAAGAGCTTGAGTGCAGCTTTACTACTATTTGAATTTCAATGAGTCAGTTGGTTACTTATTGCCCACAGTTATGTGCAGGTGAAAGGGTTCATAATTTTCTACATCTAGATAAACATCAACAGAAAAACATAAATTTTCCATTCAGGTAAACATAATTTTTTTTCATTAAGATGCATGTAAAAATAGTAAAATAATAATAATAATAAAAAAAATTAAACGTATAGTAAACACTTTTTAGTAAATAATTTAATTGTGATCAAAAACTAAATAATTTAGTAATCATTTCTTCTGTGAGGGACATTAAATTTATGAAGAGAAGGCTACTGGTAACAGCTTTTCAGTTCAAAAAAGAAATAAAAGTTAAACTAAACTAAATATTTTTTATTTTTATTTTACTTGGTTGGTTTTTGGCAAGGAGATGATAGCCCCTTGAATGACAATAATTTAATAACCAATTTATCCATTTCTGTGGTGTTTTAAGATAAACATATTGACTGAAAAACAACAGTAAATCTTAATAAACCATTTCTAGAATACAGATAATAAATTGTTGCATGTATTCAAATATATGTAATGCTGTCCTTTAAAGACAATTGTCCCAGCCTTCCAAGAACTACTTCGGAGCTCATCACGCATCATGTATTGGTGTGTCTCAGCAATAGATTTGTGTTTTCTAGGTGATATTGTTATTCTTTAACAGTGTCTTAGGACCATTGTGATCTTTGCTTTAGTGGAAAAGTGTGCCAATTCCATGTTCTTGGACAACTGGTCTGAAAATACTGATCTTTCTTAGAAGAGAGCAGGAATCCACAGACTAAGCAATTTAACACTTGTTCATGTGTAAGGAAACCAACCAATTCTAGGCATTCTAGTTCTGTTCTATTCATTTACTTAATTGGTCAGTGGTAATGATTTATATAATTCCATGGTAAGAGGATTAAAATTTAATATCCACACAGTGACAAGTATTTGTTTTCCTTTATATGTCAATACTTCTCAGAACTCAGATCTCTGTTCATATCTTTTTCATTGATGCAGGCGTGGAGTGATGGCTATAGCACAAATTTGTAAAAAAAATAAATAAATAAAAAAAAAAGTTGTTTTTGACAGAAAGGGTCAGAACTGGATCAGGGAGCAAAGGAAGAAGGTGACCTATTCTGATCAATCACATTTCCTTTTTCATCATGTTAATGGCCGAGTTCGTGTGTGTCACGTACCTGAGGATGAGATGGCACCAGGATGCACTATGGAATAAAGTGAGCTGTCAGTGGCAGTGTTATTCTCTGGACAATCTTCTGCTGGGAAACCTTGGGTTTTGGCATTCATGTGTATGTTACTTTGGCATATACCACCCACAGTACCTAAACATAGTTGCAAACAAGTATTTGCTTTCATGGCAAAAGTATTCCCCGATGGCAGTAGCCTCTTTCAGCAGGATAATGTGTCCAGCAACACTATGAAAAAACAAGTTTTTTGAATTGACTCCATATTGCACAGATTTTTATTTGAGCATGGATATGTGAGATGTGCTTTACAAACAAATCTGATCTATAGAGGCATTACCGCGCAGAAAAAAACGTCCGGTTTTCCGGTATAAGGAAACCAGCCAATCTTGGTTTGTACAGGATCCAGAATGAAGATTCTACGGTGTAAAAAACAATGCAGAATAATATATTTTTTCAAAAGATCCATTAGAATTTGTATCTTCTCATCTAAAATGCCTACCCATTAACATAATTGGTCAGTGGTGAAGTTTTATTTAATTTTATGTCTGTAAGACAGTTTTATTATTTATGAGGTTCAAGATAAATATCCACAGACAAATATTTGTTTTGCTTTATAAGTCAATTCTTCTCAGAACTCTTGTGTACATGTCAATTTCGCCCACAATAAGTGTCACTACGGTCATACCACCTCTAGAAAAGCCACGGGATTCCACGAATGTTAAAGCTTAATCTTTTGAAACAATACTCTGGTGAGATTCATCCTCCGCAGATAACTCACACGCCAGTACCAGCATGATTGTAGGTGAAAGGTGGTACATGGACAAAGATCAGTCACTGGCAGCATATTTAAGCTCGGTGCGATAGAGTCACTAATCATTCAGCTCAGTGATGATGGCGGTTATTGAAGAGCTATGGAACTTTCGCAGTCTGTTGATCATCATTCTCACACCACTCTTAATGCTACCGCTTCCCCTAGTCATCAACACAAAGGTGAGTGTATGCAACAAAAAAAATCAAAAGGACTTATAGTCCAGAAAGCCAAAAAGTTGATTAAAATCTGTAATAATGTGAAATATGGTGGAATGAAAATGAACAAAAATGGAACATGTAACAATTTGAGCAAGATTCAAAATAACATGTCTGGTAACAGGTTTGTTTTGTTTAATAAACATAAGCATAAGAAAATACCATAGAAAACAATTGTAACCTCAGTTCGACTTATGATAAGTGACTCTGGGGAAACAATAATACATTCATTTTCAAGTAATCATTTACTCAAGATGATCAGAAGTGTGTGAACACCCGACTATCACACAATTCCTAAAACTGTTGGCTTAACTAGGAAAGCACACGTTGGTTTTGAATGTCTTTGTATGCTGTAGCTTTAAAATGTTCTTGTTCTTCACGGGAACCAAAGCTGCTCCACTTTGACAACGCCCCTGTACACAATTGGTCCATAAGACATTCTGTAACTTGCCAAAGATAGAGTGAAGCCCAGAACCCTGACCTCAGTCCTAATGAATACTTCTGGTATGACCCTCAATGCTGACAAAATGGCAGCTTTAACGGCCAACATCAGCGCCTGGCCTCATGAATGCTGATGGGGATGAATATTATAAAAGTCCCCACAACAATACACCAAAGTCTTGTGTAAAGCTTTGGACTGGAGGTTATTCTAACTGCAAGAAGGGAATAAAATCTGATCTACCCATATACTTTTGACGATATAGTGTTTGTCTTTAACCTTTGACTTTTATATTTTTATGAGTTTATGGGAGTAACGAAAATCATTCAGTTAATCATCTGTAGGTGTCTGGGCAATTTTGTAACTTGTGTTAAGTTGTGATACAAGTAAAGCTAAAAGACACCTAAAGGCTAATATTGCTGTTGCTTGCCTAATGCTTGCTGGTGTTATCACTTTTTATTGCAACATCATTAGAGTTTATTAGAGTTGACATATACTCCATACTGTATACTGTGAATAATCATGTGACATTCTTCAGGAGGCTGAATGTGCATTTACCCTGGTGCTGATGGCGGTGTTCTGGATGACAGAGGCAATGCCCCTGTCTGTGACGGCCCTCCTTCCAGCACTTCTTTTCCCCCTCTTTGGCATTATAAAGTCCTCAGCAGTAAGCTTCATTCTAAATTCAAGACGTCACTTTTTATATTGCATGCATTTGCCAGATTATTAGACGCCACGACTGTACTGAGTCCACTGCCTGTGTTGACTTTGCTTCGTACACAGGTTGCAACAATGTACTTTAAAGATTTCCACTTACTCCTTCTTGGCGTTATCTGTCTGGCTACCTCGATTGAGAAGTGGGGTCTGCACCGGCGAATTGCTCTCAGACTGGTCACTATAGTTGGAGTGAACCCTGGCATGTGAGTCTAGTTGATCTTTCTCATTCTCCACTTTATTAGTCCTTTTATTTAATCATTTCAAATAAATTGCATTCAATTAAAGCCTTTGATTATGTAGTTTAATGCATATTTAATGCCTTTGATATTCAGAGGCTGATTAAGAAATTTAAATGGTCAGGTAAAACATATTATAATATGAATGTTTTTGAAGAATTGTTTTAAAAAAAAAAAGAAATTATTGAGGGTTAACTGACATTCTGATGTATATAATGCACTCATTCCCCTAGGTTGATGCTAGGCTTCATGGTCGGTTGTGCTTTCCTGTCCATGTGGCTGAGCAACACCTCAACAGTGGCCATGGTGATGCCAATAGCAGAGGCCGTGATGCAGCAGGTCACGGGTGCAGTGGACCAGGTCAACAGGCAGCAGGATAAGCCTTTGAAAGGCATCTGCAATCCCGCACTCCAGCTGGAAGGAGGTCAGTTACATGAAGCAATCGAGTCGAAGAATTGCCAAATATGGCTGATTTTTCTATTTTTGAAATGCAATGTTGTTTGATTTCATAGATGGTGAGAAACAGTGTGAGAAAACCACAGATGAGAACGGGTGACCACGATTAACTTTTGTTTTGCTATAAGTAACCTGTTCACTTTTATAATCTCCTTGACTAGTACTCATTGATCTTGCTTTTTTTCCCTACACAGCACAGGAACAGCACTTAAGGAATTTGTTGTTACTGTACCCGAGGAAGATAATGCCACAGAGGTAAATGATACACACACACACACACACACTCACACACACACACACACACACACACACACACACACACATCTACACTATCTGATTTCTAGGTTTTCCTTCCTTAGTGGTTTAAGCATCGCATGGATTTTGTCCTTTTGGCTGTTATGTTATATTACTTCACGTTATGTTATTTGTACTGTACCATGGGTAGCTTTTTTTCATGTTTAAATATTATTTGGCCTTCCTTGGCTTAATGTTGTTCACTAGTCAAGTTGTTATAATTTTTTTTTCTGCACTTGCATCCAGTTGCTTTCGTCACAGACACGCTTAAAATCCAAAACCCTTATGTCCGTAATTAAGTATGCTAAATCATACCCATCAGAAAAAGTCTAGTCTGACTAATTCCAGTTGGTAACACCAATGTAAATGTTGACTGTTAATACTTTTTCTTCATCAATCCCTCAGTCTGTGCCGAGCTCTCCATTACAGTCAAACTTCATAACACATCGGGATCAAATGATGTGCAAAAGCTTGTCTCTGGGCATCGCCTACGCTGCAAACATCGGTGGACTCTCAACTTTACCAGGAACTTCCTCGAATCTTGTTTTTGCTGAATACATTCATCAGTAAGTTTTCAAAAGTACAACTCAGACCTGTGTGCAGTTTCGTATTTCATTAAATTTATTCATCAGAAGGAACATTTTTAACTGCATGGTTTTAAGTATTGATGGTTTCTTTTACAGATTTTACCCAGAATGCAAGTCCATCAATTTTGGAAACTGGTTTATTTTCGCTCTGCCTATCAGCATTATTGTTCTGTTTCTGGCTTGGATATGGCTACATTGGCTGTTTTTGGGCACTAAGTGAGTGTTAATTATGTACTTATACTCTTGGACCATTCATACCTTCCATATCTACTTCACTTATACTGCAAAAGTCTTGTCTTGTATTTTTAACATAGCCGTGAGGAATAGATCTCCAGGCTTCCTGAAGGATTTTTTTGGGCTCTCATTTTCAGTCCAGTACCTGAGTAGTTTCTGAGGAATGTTTTTTGTTTGTTAAGCCACCCAGTGACAAGTGATCATTCAAGCACTTAAAAAAATTATAATAATCTAACATTAGGCATGAAGCAGTGAGAAACAGGTGCAGATGATGACAGATGATCAGGCTGGTGATTAGTGTACTGGTGATGCTGAATGCTGAGTGATTGGAACAGACGAGAGGGGAAATGAGGTTGCTGCTGTGATTGTTACATAAACAACCAATTTTTAATTTGTATTTTTAGGCATATTGCAGACTTTCACAGAAAACGTTTGTTCCCATTAATTTAATTTAATTTAAGTTAATTTAATAAATGACGGGTGTCTCAAGACTTTAGTACAGTAATGTATATTTTACACACACACACACACACACACACACACCCACACACACACACACACACCCACACACACACACCCACACCCACACACACACACTTTATCCTTAAAATGGAACAAAGAATGATGCTGGCAAACCAGATTGTGTGTTTCCTCCTTGATAATTTAGATTTCATATTTAAACTTTATGGTGAATGTGAACAGTATTTTTTTTTCTTACCCCTCAGTTTCTGCTCCATGCTGTCCTTCAGGAGGGGTCATTCTGAGAGAGAGATTGCAGCAGCCAAGCATATCAAAGATCAGTACAATGCACTGGGGAGCATGAGGTCAGACACTGCTGCAAATAGTCATATATGTTAATAAAAATTTGTCATAATACGTGTTAAATGTTAATGTAGAAACGCTACATAATAAAGAGATTAGCTTTTCCAAATGATTGTATTGATTGTATACATCAAATAGACATATTAAAGAAAGTTATACTTCAAAAACATAATGGAACCTAAAGTACAGTAATGCAGTGTAATCCATGATGTGTGTGTGTGTGTGTGTGTGTGTGTGTGTGTGTGTGTGTGTGCGTGTGTGTGTGTGTGCGTGTGTGTGTGTGAGTGGAAGTTGGCATAGGAGAGTACATTTTTTAACATTCTTTCATTTTGATTTATTTTTTCCCTCTAGCCGACAAGAGATGATCACCCTTGTTATTTTCGTCCTGATGGCAGTGCTCTGGTTTGTGCGAGAGCCGGGCTTCATGCCAGGTTGGGCATCTCTGTTTCCTGAGTGAGTGCACTGAGATCATACTAACTTCATCTCTTAACATAAATCTCTTAACATAAATCATCTTTAAGGTTCAGAGATAAGGTTCAAAGAGTTAAAATATCTTTAATGTTTAATAAAACAAGTATCATTCTCTCATGAATTTCAAAATGTTTCATGACTATAAACAGAACTGTAAAACGGACTCCAAAATAATAATTATAAGATCTTCTCACATTTCATTCAGTCTTATTGCTCTCTCTACAGTAGCTATTCAGGATATGCAACTGATGCCACTGTGGCTCTCCTTCTGGGCATTTTGTTGTTCATCATTCCTTCTAAGAAGCCCACTGCAGATAATTACGGTATCTGATTAACCATCCTCATTAACCTTATATTTATGCATGTACTTTGTATATATATAAGTATGACATTTCACCACCCACATTTCTCATAGATGGTATGATATCATGGAAGGAATTCCAGTCCTGTATGCCGTGGGAGATCTGTCTTCTTGTGGGAGGGGGTTTTGCATTAGCAGAGGGCACCAAGGTAACATTTTCTGCAATGAACACAAATTTTGCTGATAGCAATGTTCACACACACATACAAACACACACACACACACATGCACACACTTAAATATATTTTCATGTTGCATGTTTCATCTAATCAGCCAATCATGTGGCAGCAGTGTAAACAATACAATTATGCAGATACAGGTCAAGAGCGTCAGTTATTGTTTAAATCAAACATCAGAATGAAGGAAAAGTGGGATCTCTGAGATTTTAACTGTGGCATAGATGTTGGTACCAAAGGCGCTGGTCTGAGTATTTCATAAATGCTGATCTCTTGAGATTTTTACACACAACAGTCTCAAACCTTTATATAGAAGTGTACAAAAAAACAATCAAAAGTGATTGACAGTTCTGTGAGTGGACACATCTTGTTGATAAGCGAGGTCAGAGGAAAATGGCTAGATTGGTTTGAGGTGAGGAATCCAAAAAAATAAAAAATCATCTGATCTTTTACCAGTCTACAGCTGACGACCTTGAGTAAGTCTGTACCCGCACTAGTCTCTCATGTTCTTGAAGGATTGGAGCAGATTCCGTTGTTATTGTAGCCCATCCACAAAAAGCTTTGATATGTTGTTAAGAATTCTGAGATGCCATTCTGCTCTGAGTTACTATGGACTTCCTATTAGCTCAAACCAGTCTGGTCATTCTCCTTTGATCTCTCTCATTAATCAGGTGCTTCACCCCTCAGAATCCCCACAAAAAGGATTTATGTAGGGTTTTTTTCAGGCACGATTCTGCCTGAACTCCAGAGACAGTTGACTGTTGAAAATCCCATGCGAACAAAAGTGAAATATATAAACCAGCCGGCCTCGCGCCTACAGAGGTGTCGATGTTAAAGTAACTGAAACTTTTCATCATTTTGACGTTTGATTTGGCTATTAACCGAAGCTCTTGACCTGATTTTTTTAATATTGCTCTGCTGCCACACAACTGGATGATTAGATAACGGCATTAATGTGTTCCTAATAAAGTGGTTGATCTGTGTATTTACACAGTGCACAAGCATGCACCGACAAAATGCTTCATAGAAATGGTTTTCAATCTTTGCATAAGCATTGCATTACCACCGTGGCCGTTGTGATTTATCAAGTGTTACGAAGCATCTACTTTTCCACCATCAGAGCAGGACATGTCTCTTTCGGTTTTTGTTCTGTCAGCATGAGAGGTTAAAAATTAAAGCCTTTGCTGTTTATTATTCTTGAACAATGAGAGGACTATCATTATATGCTTTTGATCCAGCAATCCTAATATCTTGGGAAGTTTAGCACTGAACATCCTCAAAGGGATATGGCTGACAGCCATTCTAGACTAGCATATGAATTTCACCATCAGAAAGTGCAACTTTAGACACTTTAGAGATAGAGCCTTATTATATTAAAGCCATGTAATGAATTGTAATGTTTGGACGTGTGATATTTCACTGCAAAGTTTAGAAATTAAGTGGTGGGTTTAGATCAGTGCCAAATTTTAAGCGCAGTGACCTTCCCAGTGGTCTAGAACCACGTCGGGAAAATGTATGGTTTAATTTACAGTGGTAAAAGTCTCAACCCACCTTTATTAAAGTTCTCATTCTTATTTTAGAGATCTTACAACTCAATTTCACTGTTCATTTTAATATAATGGGTTTAATCCAAACTTCAGTCATTTGAAATATATTAGTACTGTAAATAGTCGTCTTAAATCAAATGACCATTGGAACATTAAACGGTTCCTTAGAGGGTTTAAAAAGAATTTCATTCAACAGATTTCAATAATGACTTTTCTACCCATTCTATTATTAAATCCACAGGTATCTGGTTTATCCACTTGGGTTGCAGAACTGATGCGTCCATTGGGGAATCTCCCAGTATTGGCCATTGTCACTATTGCCTGTCTGATTGTCACGTCCATTACAGAAGTGGCTAGTAATCCAGCCACCATCACTATCTTCCTTCCCATACTTGCTCCATTGGTATGTTATGTTAGAAAAAATTTAAATGTGTTTCTTTACATTATATGAAAATGCAGCATGGTTTTCAGCATTCATGTTAATATTATGTCATTATCAGGCTGAAGCCATAAATGTCAACCCCCTCTACATGCTGATACCAGCAACTATAAGTGTGTCATTCTCCTTCTTGCTTCCTGTTTCCAATCCTCCAAATGCTATTGTCTTTGCATACGGGCATGTAAAAATCATGGATATGGTGAGTCATTATCAATGCATACTAAATATGCAAGGCAATTGTGTCTAGACCACTGTGCAAGCTGAGAGTCAATTTGATAATACTGGCTTTGTGGATGCTTACTATTTTCAGGTCAAAGCTGGACTGGGCATGAACGTCATTGGTGTTCTTTCAGTACTGTTGGCTGTCAGTACGTGGGGAAGACCAATCTTTACTCTAGATACTTATCCAGACTGGGCTCCTCCCTATGGCATGGCAAACACAACTGGGTTTTAAACTGCTTCAGTTTACTGTGGTGTCTAAAGTAAATATGGATGGAAGGCACACAGTGCAATTGAAGTCAGACGTTTACATACACCTTAGCCAAATACAGTACATTTACAGTAAACTCATTTTTCCCAGTTCTGACATTTAATCCTAGTAAACATTTCCTGTGTTACGTCAGTCAGGATCACTAATGTCGTAATAATAATAGGGGGAAACATTATTTCAGCTTTTATTTCTTTCATCACATTTCCTGTGGGTCAGAAGTTTCCATTCACTTAGTTAGTACTTGGTAATATTGCCTTTGAATTTTTTGGAACATTTTGGGTCACCTTCCATAAGCTTCTTACAACAACTTCTGGAATTTTAGTCCATTAGTTCTGACAGAACTGATGCAACTGAGTCAGGTTTATAGGCATTCTCTCTTGTTATGGGATTGATTTGTACTTTTTGTACCACAGTACGTCTCCTTCATGAGTGGGATGATGGCTATGTGGTCTTGTGATATTTACACTTGTATAGTATTGTTGTACAGATGAAGGTGATATTTTCAGGCATATGGATTTTTTTTTTGCAATGATGAATCAGACTTGACTGACTTACTTTGTTCTTCCCTTCCCGTCAAAGAAAGAGGCCCTGAGTTTGAAGGTTGGCCACTGGTAGACCTCCAATTGACTAAAATGATGTCAATTACCCCATCAGAAGCTTCTAAAACCACGACATAATTTTCTAAGCTGTTTAAAGGCATAGTCAACTGAATGCATGACCACTTTTGACCTACAGTACTAATATTGTGATATAGTGAATTATAGGTGAAATAATCTATCCATAAACAATTATTGGAAACATTACTTGTGTCTTACATGAAGTAGATAACCGACTTGCCAAGACTATAGTCAGTTCAGATGAAATATGTTTAGTGGTTAAAAATCAGCTTCTTAAAAATAAGACTTCTCTGTCTAATCTATCTGCCTACAGTACTGTATATGTAACCGCCTGACTTCAACTGCATCTTTATACCTTGGTAAATGCGTTAAATTTCTCAGTGTACTGTGGGGAGTAAATGTAAAAAGGCACTTTGTAAATAACCTTAATTCAGTGGTGAAAGCATCTACATTTTGTAAGAGTGTTCCATAAGTACTCTGAGGAGGTTCATATAAATGATCTGAAAGAGTGTTTTATAACTATTTTTATACTATAGATAAGATATAATATCAGTCAAAAGTTTGGCACCTCCGAGTGGCGCAGTGGTAAAGTGCTTGCCCTATCATCTGGAGATCGCTGGTTTGATTCCCGGGTGATGCTGTAACCTCTCGCAGCCGGAGGTCTAGAGAGAGCAGATTGGCCGAGCTCCCTCAGGTGGGAGGGGGGAGAGGTACTTAATGCTCCCACATTAATCACGGCTCTACAGCCAATCAGGGACGTCTGTGAGCTCTCGCAAGCGGAAGGAGCAGATAGCGCTGTCCTCCGAGTCTGTTACGCCGCCCCCAACGGTGCGTGAGCGAGCAGTTCGTAAAGATGCGGTCGGCTGGCGTCATGTGGTTCAGAGGAAACACGTGATAGTCTTCGGCCCTCCCGGCTGAGTGGTAGTAGTAGCCTTAATGTGGGAGCTCCCCCTAGTGATGGGGAGGAATTGGAAATGAATAGTAATCTCCTTGGAACAGTTGATATTGAGATGTCGCTATTACTTATGATTTTTGAGGCTGGTAACTCAAAATGAACTTCTCCTCCACAGCAAAGGTCAATTTTGGTCTTACTTTCCTGGGATGGTCTTTATCATGGTGCTTGATGCACAAACTATTCCAGAACAGCTGACCTTCATGTCTTAAAATAACAACTGGCTGTTATTGTTGTTACCTAATTACTTAATGCCATATGCGTTATTTTATAGTAAAAAAATTAATATAAAATTAATCCAAACTTGTATCCAAACTTTTGACTGGTTCTGTACTTACAGTAAGTGCCTAGTTCACAAAATACTAACTTTATTTTATATGCACATTTTATACAGTACATATAGATCATGTCTTCACAAAGTGAAAAAATAGGATATTGCAAAATAATATACAAGAATTTATTTAAATCCATAGAATGGCTGTTCAAAACAAATGAATTAAAAGGCAACACATCTAAAGGCAGGTGTTTGAGGTTCACTAGAAGGTCTAGATGTAATAAAATAAGGGGCAGAAGTCAGATGTTAAGAGGTCACTTGTTTTGATTTTAAATTCCACATTTTCTGTAGAAGCTCCAAGGAGCTGCTGACTGCTAATGATATATGATTCATGATTTATTCACTTAGGGTGAATGAACTCTTACAATGCTTAGGAAAAACACAGATGTTAATGAAACCCTACGGAATTCATTGGTCTGGCTGACCTTTATACAAGACATAAACAAACAAAAGTGATTTTTTTTTCCTGTGTTGCCTTTCTATATAGAACAATTTTAGAACTATATTAGTTTTGAAATTAATTGACAAATATTATCTATGCACTCAACTGCAGGAATTTCATACCAAAAGAACATTAACTGAATTGATTCCTGTAGGCATTCATGTTGTTTTTGCTAAATATCAATTTATCCTTTTTTTATGGAAGGCAAACTGAAGATTAGTTGTAGAATGTTTATGTATGTTTTGATTAGTTAGTTAGCTATATATTTTGTGATGTATACATACATAGTAAGCGCTGTACTTTAGCTAAATGCATTAACATGAAAACTATGATGGCAGATTACTTTAAATAGTGCTGTATGAAACAAGCTGAAATGTATTTGTGCAAGATTATTGTACTTCAAACTGACAATGTTTTAAAGTTTACTTGAACATTTGCATAAAAATGTACTGTAGCATTATTTCTAATCTACGTGGATTATCTATGTGACAACTGTAAATGTGGGGAAAGATGACAAATGGTTATTTGTACCTAATTTCCTTGTGTATTATTGTACGTTTTCTATATGAAGCCTCTTGTGACTAATACCAGAACAAAGGAGACTGAATAAATGAATGAATGAGTAAATGTTGATTACACAATCATTTGAAATGATACTAATATACTGTAACATTAACAGGACATATAACACTTCATATTCCTTATAAACTATATTAATGACCAGATCAAAAATTCTCCATAAATATATAGAACATATAAATATACTGCAGGAGTCAGAAGTGATAGATCAGCTAATTAAACAGGTTGAATCAGGGCTTTGTTCAATAATGAGCATGCTCTCAAAACACTACATTGCTGTGAAAAGGTTTTGAATTATTCTTCACCACCATGTTTGACTATTGGTATGATGTTCTTTTTATGAAATGCCAGATGCAGGTGAGTGTATCGGTACACACACCTTCCAAAAAGTTTTGTATTATCAGACCACGGGATATTTTTTTATTTTGAATCATACGTATTCACATTCCATACAAACTTAAATAATTCTTTTGATTGTGTAAAGCTGCTTTGAGGCAATGACAATTG
>JAOTQY010000010.1:12167480-12182612 GCA_026413445.1 Dolichallabes microphthalmus
GGGGGGGGGGGGGGGGGGGGGGGGGGGGGGAGTCCGTACATTTCCTTTCATAGAATGTGGAGGCATGACTGCTTGAGGATTCTTACTAACCTACTGTAACCTTACTAACTTATAAGACCTTTATTTATTTATATATATATATGCTGTTTACATTTCCTCCCTCAAGTATGTTTGAGTTATTGCCACATTGTGCTTACATAAACTGGTGAGTATAAAGGTTTAATAAGGGTCTCGTTTGGAAAATGAATCTCAGGATAAATAGGATTTCTAAACCTATATACTAATAGGCTGTGGTGATAGAGTTCGTCCTCTTGAGGGCGCTGAAGGCATGTAAATTGATAAGCCTTGTACGTTGACCTCTCCTGGTTGACACTTTCCATACAGAAGAATGTGGATGCGCTTTTGTTGGCTCATTGGTTTGCCACCCCAGCTCACCTCATAGCAGTTTGGCATGGCTTAATAGCAAATACTGTTGATATTTACTATATATGAAAGAATCCACCACTCTTAAAACAGTAGTTACTTTGTAATGCATGTTTTTGTTTAGCAGGTGTTCGTGACCGAGGACAGAGCTATAAGCCCAGTCCGCATGCCCCCCCCCCCCCCACACACACACACACACAGACATAAAGCTGTGCCTTGAATTCAGCTTCGCTTTTTCTTCTTTATAAAAACCAGTTTGTCTTCAGGTCAGAACTAAGTGAAGTGCAATAGCAGGTACAGGTGCAGACAAATTTCTCAGTCACCATGGCTCCATACTAATAGCATCTCAATAGGGCCATGACTGTATAAAAGGTGTTAGAGAGTGAACTGAAAATCATTTTCATGAGTGGATGATTTCTTTCTCCACTGGACATTCTTTCCTTCTCCAACTTCCTTTACAAGGCTTTTTTTCCCCTATGAAGTGATTTCTTTTTCTAAAGCCTTTAAAACATTATTTTTATCTATCATTAAAACATTTATTGAGTGAATCTACAGTAGATGTTTAAGGTTAGTATATTTGTAATCTTGTTTTTCTTCTTTTTCTTATTTTCTTCTTAAGGTACCTCTATGCGTTGGGGCAGAGAGTATGGAAACGGTGGAAGAGGAGATATTTTGTTCTTGTTCAGGTAAGTGCCGATAAAGTGAGTAAAGGTGTTAGTATTGTGGTCGTCTAATAAAAATTTTTCTATTTAGCACAACATCTACATGCATTAAACACATTATTGGAGGTGCTGTAATTATTTCCGAAATATTTTGAAAATTTACTTTTTAAATGAGAGAACTTCGCCAATACTGTAAATATTGTTGCCTATTTCAGGTCAGCCAGTACACCTTCGCCATGTGTAGCTACAGAGAGAAAAAATCTGAGCCACATGAGCTCATGCAGCTGGATGGATATACAGTAGATTATTCTGACCCACAGCCTGGTGAGCTTGTACTTCTCTCATCTCCCAGTGTTGCGTATAAACACGGTTTTCTTTCTTGTTCTACCACTACGAGTCTGTAAATAAGTACTAATTTTAATTACAGTCACTGATTACATCAGCGTTTGGATAATTTTATATAAATTTGCTAATTTAACTGTTCTACAGTACATGTCTGTGTTCGACCTTTTTTTTTTTTTTTTTTTTGTGGCTACAACTTTTTTCCTCGCTAACTACCAGTATCCACTATCTACCATAAATAAATAAAAAACAGCATCTTCACTTTTATTGCTATGAAATTAAGTGAAGCGCACACATTTTTTTCGTTATTTTAATTTTTTTGAAAAATTTAAAGTTTTGTACAAATGTGCCTGACAAAACAACACCCTAAGAAGAGAAACTGACAGATGTCTGATTGGTCATTTTGGCAAGCACCTTCGACCATTGGAATTCTTGTTTCCAATGCTGTGATTCATAATACTAATGAAAACTTGGTTTCCAATGTTATTTGTTGTTATAGGAGCAAAGAATTACAGAAAGAAATTTTCAGGAATGTTTCTTTCATTTGAAATGAAACAATCAAGGTGTGAGTGAAGTGTCGACTATCAATGTGGACCAGCTAGACATTACTTTTTTTTTTTTTTTTTGGAACAATTTGGTTCAGTTTTAAAAAGAAGGGATACTCTGGTGAGCTCATTCTGCATGATTGCAGAATTCATTCCTTGGTAAGAAAAAATAAATAAATACCTTCACAACAACCTTCTACTCAAAGAAAGGCAACACTCTGGAGGAGTTTGGCATGTTATTGTTTACAAAATCGAGACACTTTCATGAATGTTCTGATACAAAGTTAACTTGTACCAGAATGATGGAAATAGAAAAATATGAAGAAGAAACAAAGGACTTGTATTCCAAAGCATACTACATCTTCTGTCAAATATGGTGGAGGTAGTGATATGGCATTGGTGTGTATGTCTGGCAATGGAGCTGCGACACTGATATTTATTAATGATGTGACTGCTGACAGAAGTAGCAGGATGATTTCTCAATTGTATAGAACTCTACTTTCTGCACAGATTTTAATTTAAAGTTAAATGCTGTGAAATTGGCAAAGAAATGGTTTTAACTGGCCTAGTCAGTCATCTGGCCTCAACCCAATGGGATTTGGCATTTAGTGACATCACACTGCAGTTCATTCCGTGAAATCTGCCATGTGGTTTTGCTGTAGCCAGTTCATACCTCATCTACACTAGCAGTCAGGTGCATGTCGCCTGTTTGCTCTGTCTTCTGAACATTTGGAAATTTTCTTTGTTTATAATTTTTAGTAAAATATTTTTTTAAATGCTGCTCCTGCTGTTTGTCCATTGACACATTAGGAGAGAAAATTCTAATAATCTAAAAAAGCTTTCATATGTAGCTTTTCATAGCTTTCTTACATGTAGCCTAACATAGATGCAGATTTGAAAGCTGCATTGATCTCTATCAATTACTACTTATTTCTCTTTCTAAATTACATGACTAATATACTATTGCACAAGTTTATGCAGTTGAAATAGACTTGATGCTAAATATGCAGATGCTGCAGTAAATAGACATGCAAATTAGGACAGGTTTGACACCGCATAACGTTTAAATGATTAGCACAGTTTGCTGACTTGAAGATTTAGAAGCCCTGTACCCATCAATTTGTGAACTGTACATGTGACTTCAAAAGTTTAGTTCAGGATCAGTGCAGGCTTTATTTGACAAATATACATTAATGTACAGTGAAGTTCTTTATTCTTCGCATACTCCAGGTTTTTTGTTAGTACTTTGCGGTCAAGCACCTCTGGAGCAGACAGCGTTAGGGGCCTTGCTTAAGGGCCCAAAAGTGGCAACCTGGCAGAGCAGGAGCAAGAGATTTATAATTTCTGAACTACTCAACTGAAAAAGCACAAAAGCTACTTGTCCAAATACTTATGGATTTGACTGTATATACAGTATCTACACATCTTATTTTATGTTATTACATTTATATACTACATGCTGTGCAAACTGTATGTATTTAAATAAATCGGTGCAAGGTAATGATTTTTGGGATATAACTCTATGTTCCAAGGTCAGTTTATTTTCCTGCCCTCTTACAATAATTTTTGACACTTGACACATTAAGTCTAAGCCCTTGGAATAGGAAAGCCCATCAGTTTTCAAGTGGTTGTAAAGAAAGACGGTATATATCTGTATCTCATCTGACTAAAAGGGAAATGTTGGAGAGGATAAAGATAATAAAAAAAAACTACAGACATGTTACAGACCAACAGACAAAACGTAGTCAAAGTATAGTGTCTCTAAAATGTTGACTGCTCCTTAGGCAATGTGTGTCCTTCATCTAAAAGAAAGACGTACTGTATAAACCGATTAACTAAGCAAGGCTATACTTCTGTACTTGTCTCCTGAATACATTATTAAGTTTTTCCTTGAATAACATAAAAGCCAGCGTATAAGCTATGTGCAGTTTATCTGCTTTTTGAATCTGTTGACCAGGAGTAGTTCTCTGCTAACCACCGCATATCTTTTCTAGGTCTTCAGGGAGGCCAGGCCTTTTTCAGCGCTGTCAAGGAGGGGGACTTGGTGATTTTTGCAACAAACGATGAACAGGACCGGACGCTGTGGGTTCAGGCAATGTACCGTGCTACAGGCCAGTCGTACAAACCATTACCACCAGCTCAGAACCAGCAGCACAACTGCAGAGGGGGGAATTTCCAAAAAGATGCCCCTGCTTCATTACTAAGTACGTTACATCTCCAATCTGTAATTTCTCATTTAGATTTACAGTATATAGCTTGTCTTTACAGTAATAAAATCCCTTCTTTATTTTAGTTGAGGATGTGAGGATTTTTCCTCAATGCTGCCAATCACTGAACGAAATAAGTCTTTCCAAAACTACTGTCGTTTGCCCTTGACAACTAGATAACCCTTTTTCTAACTTTTATTTTTCATGAACAGACCAGAAAAGTCAATTCCATAACTTATTGCTGGTCAGGATTTAGTTTTCACCTTAAATGACATTCATTTCAGTTTTGTCACCATAACAAGCAGAGATTCCCGCTGCATCCATTGCTGACTGAAATTTTGGACAGTTGTCAGAATAAAATAAGACACTTTGTGATTTACACTGACTTTTCAGGCATGTGAGGACAAGCACTCCACTTCCAAAAATTCTCAAATCTTCAAGGCCCTCCTCCTCCTTGTTTCTCACATTAGGCTGGACCTCATACAATATTTTTTTTCTTTCTACAATAATTTCCATCACTTTATGCAAGCCAAAGAGTTTTTTTTTTTTTTTTTTTGCAAAGCAAAGTCACATGAATTTGGACGTGGTAGTACAGAAGGCCAGTCTAGTGATTTTCTCAACTTTCAGTTTATGAACTTCTTGAAGTTCAGTTCCTGAGTCCCCCCCACCCCACCCCACCCCCAGCATTATACACTTGGATTACTGATGTGTCTAAGAGCCTCTGTCCATGTCAGTGCTGTCCATTTGCTTTAGTCTCTAAGGTGACCAGTGTGAACCTATTTTCTCATAGCACAGATGAGCCACAGAGCTTAAGACTGCATTTCACAGTGTGCGTATATGTGTATGTGTCCATATAGGCCATATAATCCCAATAGAGTGCAGCTGTCTGTCCACATCTGTCTTTCAAACTTTGGTTACTCTGACCGAAGTGACTGGCGGAGGTGTACCTGTGATTTCAGTCCTGCGCTGTGTTAATATCTGTCATGAAGCTCATGTCCACCTTGGTGGCTCACGTCACATGGATGTGACTGCTACGATGAAGACAGAAACGGGAGCTGGTCTCTCTCTGCTGTTCTGGGCATCATGGCTCAGCACTTCAGCCCTGATTAGAGACGACAGCTCCCGTACTCCTCCTCCTTCCCTCGTCTACAGATAATAGCTGTAAGTTAAGGTTGACATAGATCAATATGATTCTTCAGTCGAACTGAATCTGTCAGGCTCGTGCCTCGCAGATCAATATGAAGCTTCCCTCTTCTCTTTTCTTGCATTGAATCTATATCTTCTTTTGTCTCCGTTCTTTAATCTCTTCCTTGTTTTCTTTCTGCCCCCTGCCCAACAATCGTTTTTGTCCCCATTTTCTTCCAAATAACATTAAGCAGTTGATGCTTCGATAGTAATGAATGTAATATGACCTATATCAGAATTAAAGCGAGTGGGACAATGGTGAGGCAGCCCCTTTTCTGGGCCAAGACAGAAGTGTTTGCAAGTCAATTGCAGAATTGCACTTGTTGTCTACTGTCGTTGCAGTCGGGCGGAGGGGCTAGCAGATGCCCACAGCGCTTCTGGGCATATACACAGCGCTTTTCTCTGTCCATACAAGCATCCACAAAATCATCGGCATGCCAAAAATGGCAGCGTTAATAAAAGCGATCACTAATGCCCGGCTCACAAAGGTGCCGCTGGCCATGCAGGCGTCTGAAGATGCATCTCAAAAGCCTTGGTCTTTTGTGGGTGTTGTGGAGCGAAGACCTCACTTCGCATATGCACACTCTTAGACTGCCGGCAGCAAGTGTTAGGCTTTTGATGGGTCCCCCATTAGCCGGTTTTCAGGATGCATGTAACAAATGCAGTGAAAGGAGTGGAAATGAACTTGGGCACACTTTTAGTGCTCCCTCCTTCTTTTTTTTTTTTTTACTCCCACAGCCTTAGAGAGATATATATATATATATATACTGTATATACACACACACACACACACACACACATCGTCTGCCCTGACCTGAAACCCTTCACATTGCCCATATGTGTCATTTTCTTTCTTCACCGTGATGCGCTTGTCAGCTGCTTGTTCTTTATTTATGAAAAGTGAGTGCAAATTGGGATGTGAGGAGACAGATGGTAATCACTCTCACACAGTCAGGCAAATGCACATATTTATCAAACCTTCACAAAGGTGTAATGCCTCGTTCAAGGTTGAGTTTCAGACCAACTGTATCTGAGATTTGTACGTTTCAAAGCTGTCGTGACCGTGCGCGTCAGGCCGTCTTGTTCTTTTACCGGTGCTACATTTAAACTCATGTTTAGACGATAGTAGAATATTCAGAAAGTGGTGAAAAGTAATTGCATGCTTCAACCTTTGAAAATGTATTACAGTCATAGTTCACTCAGCTGAAAGATTCTTGGTTCCATGCGTGCATGCATCTTTTTATCAGCTGAATTGTGGTAACTGAAGATCAGAATGAGCTCGAGTAGGAAACTGCTGTCAGATGATGGGCACCACATGTCTGAGCAAGGCTGTAAGTGTCAAATGTTTACTGCTGAAGCAAGAAAACTGGCTGTCACAGAGTAGCTTTGGCCAAAAGAAGTGACATGCAAATAAAGGAAGACAGTGATGCCAATGCAACCAAAGACAGATTTGTGTTCTTTACAGAGCATTCTAAAGTGTGAGCTCTGATATTGCTTCTGCCTGTATAGACAAGTTATCAGTTGCATCAATGTACTTACTGGAGAATGAGAAAGCGTGATGAGCCTGGTACTTATTATCCTTCAATTATATTTGTTCCGAAATTATGTAAATTAATATCTATTTTACATTCATAGTTGCACCATATTCGACAATTCAAATCACTTTGTGACCAAGAGCTTTTAGTTTTAGTTGTCTTTTAGTTATCGCACTGGTATTGTTATTGTTGTTCAGGCTGAAATAAGTGTGTTTGTGTCTCAGGTTTGGAGAGGGCAGGAGTCGAGGTGCTCATCTCTGCTGTTCCCTGCAGTTTCGATCACGCCAGGCTGTTCCAAATGCTGCAGAAACACACACTCCTCCACCGCATGAACGACTCCTTCTCATGCCTGGTGAGCTCATCCTTTCTGTGTTTGTGTTCATGCTGTTTGGGTGAGAACAAAACTGGGAAGTGTGTACACAAACCCTTAATAGGACTATGTCAAGCTTAACTTATGACGATGAACTGCGATAATTGTTATTTAGGGTAGAGATCCGGACATGTTCTGCAATGCAAGTCCAGTGATATTCAAAGGGAAAGAAAGAGGACGGAGGAGAATTAAAGAATAAATCAGTAGTAGCACACTGAATAGAACTCTGAAAGGAACTGATATTTAATTGCTTTATTTTCATTTTCACATCAGTGATGTCAACCAAACAACCAGTGCTCTAAAGCTCAAATGGTGTGTGGCGTGGATGTGTATATGTTGCTCTAGTTGGAGGTGTGTGTGTGTGTGTGTGTGTGTGTTTGGGGTTTAAATGTCCACAGGGGAGGGATATGGCCCTCCAGGCTAAGTGAGAGCTCATGCTCAAGAGGAGTATAAACGGTTCCAATCAATACACCACAAAAAGGAAACCCATCGTGTTGCTCCGTGTTCCTCAGCAGGGTGAAGAAAAGAGCCGTGCTGTGACTTCCAATGCTTATATGTATGAAAAAGCAGACAGGAATGAGTGTTGCAAATAGGCCAGTTTACTTGTCAGCAAACACTGCACATGGGGGTGATGGAAATGTAATTTGGGAATGAAAGAGTGTCTCTGTTTTAGGTTGAAATATCAAGTCTTGCATGAGAAATCTGACGCATTCAGGAAATTGTATTTCTTATATTGTGCAAACATATATGACCAGCTTCTGCTTTTGTCCTCATTAGACCTGCTCTCACTCCAAGTCTGCACTCAGCTCTTTGTGAGTCTGCTTTTGTTTCAACTTTAGTGGACAGCAAAACACCTTCTTAAAATCACAGAGCCAAAAAAGCCACTTGAATATGGTGCTGTTCCCATGATTCCTTGAAGAAGGACATCTGTGTCTGTGTGGTCATCATGTGCAGTATATGTACTGTAAAAATAGGACTTAAGGCATAATAGGGCAAATTAAGGACAGCTTTTGTTTAATCAAGCGTTTGGCTTTTATTTTGGTAAGTACTGACATCTGAGTGTCCTGAATATCAAATCATTGTATACCAATAAGAAATAGTCACTAACTTAACTATCAAAATAATATAAAATCTACTACTGTACAGTATATATTTATTTATCACCTGATGGCCCCCACAAGTAATTAGAAAATAAATTTCTTTTAGAACATTTCCATTCTAAAACAATTACAAATCGTAAATCACAAGACAAAGTCTTAAATTACAAAAGAAAACTCGCTAGCATTGGCAGATAATTAATTGCTGTACAATTATATGCTTATAAACACAATGTCTATTAATGACATAATCATCACATCTACAGTACAATACAGGGAATGGAGAGGGGAAAATGCCTGCAAAATACTGTCTAACAGTTATTATTCCAGTTAAACTCTCTATTTGGACATGGCATAAATGAATAACCATTTATTAAATGGGCTTAGGATATTGTTTCATTTGTCTAGTACTTTCTCTGCATACAGTACATGCCACACTGCCTAAAAGTGTTAAATTCTCCTGTACCATGTATTATATTTTAGATGTGCCATGCTGTGTGCTATAAAATATTTGGATTTAGATATTATTGCTTCTCTTTTAGATCCAAAAATAGCATTAAATGTGAAACAGAATGAATTAGGAGCAGAATTAAATTTAAATTGTTTTTAAAGATAAATAGCATACATAGTACAAAAAAAGATAGAAAAAAGTCTGTATGCCCTTGAGACAGAATGGAGAAGCTGAGGAATATTAATTTATACCAGCAAGACATTGAGCATGTTCAGAATGTTTCATGACTCAAATATTAATCATCATAAAGTCATCATTCACAACTCCATACATTTTAAATGGCCTTTTTAGTAAGAAATTATGTAAAAGAAAGAATGTTGGAATTTGTTAGATCTAAACCCTTTCACTGATTTGCTTGCCGTTCTAGATGTTGAGTGTTTACTGCTCTACTTATGTTCCATTTGTAATGCCTTGTAAGTGTTATTTTACATGTTGTGCTAATGTAATTTTTCCACCTGTGCACATGGTGCTGAAAAGTGGTTGAAAAATTATACATGTCCTGATGAAACTATGTCTTTTGTTTGCTCTGGAGAATGTGTAAAGCACATAAAAAGCTGATTTAACAACTCTTTTAAAGTTACATTAGTTCTATTCTACTGTAATGAATATCATTCAACGTTTTTGACTGAAATTGCAGTACAGCAACAGCAGCAAACTATAGCGTGTAGCTTAGCAACGAGCTAGCCGTTAGAGTAGTGATCGCTCTAATTCCACTCATTAAATCCCCAATACAGTGATTAGCAAGGCCAAGATTATTGATTTAAGCAAGTACTGTCTGTGTAGGGGAAGTGGTTAGCACTGTTGCTTCACACATGGCAGATTGAATCTTGCAATGAGTAAACATGTCTGTTTATTAACTGTTGTAAAGCTAATAAACTCTATACAGTAGCTTCATTAACGTCATGTCCACACATAGCCGGGTATTTTTTCTCAGAAAAACTGAGATTTTTCTACTTTGAAAGACACACACAATCTACATTTTAAAAATATCTTTGTCCACATGAAAATGCAAAACGCCCTGTTAAATACTGTTAGGAGCATCCTTAATCAACAGGGGACCAACCAGAAGCCTAGACAAAGCGTCATTACCGGTCTCGTACAAAACCGTGTTTTGTATATCGCAGCAGTGATCTTCATAGGACATTCAGGTAGCTTTGTTCGTTACTGTTTGAATAACTGCGCGTGTATAGGGATGTAAAAAGCCACATGAAACGTAAGCAACATGAACATAGTCCCTATTTACTGTAAGTCCACCATTGCACAAAATATCCTCATAAATAAAGCTGACGTCAAATCAAGGAGACTAGCACACAGACATTGACCTCATCGGTGATCTCTGCCAAAATCTCTGTTTCCCCTGTCCATACAACACCATTTAAAACTAAGTTTTGGAAAAGTTTTATTTTGGACGAAGTTTTCCAAAAGCTCAATTTTCAGCAACTAAGACTGTGTTTGCATGTGGACGAAAGGCTAAAAGCACAGATAAAAATTTCTTTTTAAAAATACCTGGCTACGTGTGGACATGGCCTAAATGTTCGAGGCCATGTCAATTTGATGTCTGTAAAAAAAAAAAAAAATAGGGAAGGAACTGTTAATTGTAGGGATGCACCGATACCGGTATCTGGTATCGGCCTCGATACCACATTTTCTAAAGTACTCGTACTCATTAAAAGTCTCCCGATACCGGGGACCGATACCACGGTCTGAGAAATGTCTATGTTTGAGTTTTTTTAATAAAAAAAAATTATTAGGTGTGTCTAAACATTTGACTGGTACTGTACGTGTTTTAGGCATGTGTGAGGAAATGTTGTAAAGCAAGAATGCTTTCAAAAACATCTTTTAATTGTTTCTATTTCTACGAATTTACAAAATGCTAAGTAAATTAAAAATAAACATTTAAAGAAAATCAATATTTTGTGTGACTGGCCTTTGGCTTCAAATCAGCATCAATTCCTACACTTGCACAAAGTCAGGGAGTGTGTAGGATCATAATCAGTTGTATGATTGGCCAATTATACCAAGCAGGTGCTAATGACCAGTTTCATATACAGTATTGGTTGAAATAGTTTCATTAACTGAAAGAGAAACAGCTGATTAGGAGGCTTAAAGCTGAGCGAGGAACAGAAAAAACTGCTACAAAAGTGAGGATGTGCAAGACAGTTTCATACCTCCGAAGTGGAAACAAGGCTAAGTGACTTAACTATGCACAAAAACATAGAAACGGGGTGCAGAAAATGGCAGCAGATGTTCTCAACTGATGAGTCAAAAATTTAAATATTTGGCTGTAGCGGGAGGCAGGTTGTTTACTAAAGTGCTGGAGAGCAGTACAATACTTTTTTCAGAGGTTTTTTTGTTATTTTTAATTTTATTTTTAAAAAAAATTATCAGCCACTATTCAAGGAACTGAATAATCCAACACAGATTTAACTGAAGGATATTATAAAACTATAGAACACATCACTTTCTGGCTAGTTCTATAACTTTGTAAAAGAATATTCACAGCACAGTTGATGTTTTTTTGCCAATTTGTGCTAAAGCTAAACTTTGTCGTATATCGATATTATTATAATTTTAACTGATCAACTGACTAAAACAAAGGACAAAGTGATTTGGTAAAAAATTATCACCTCTGCTACACCTGATTGAAATCTTTAGGAACAGCTTTCACTAAAAGGCCATATTTTGTCAGACATCTCAGTTACTCAATGTTAATTTCTTGTTTATATACAGTAGCTCTTGAATAAATAATGTTTTTATTCCGAATATCAGAACAATTGTAATTATTTGCAGCTTTGTTCCTATACCCCAAACACAGCTTTAATGAGTTTAGTACAATGGCACAATATTAGTTAGTGAACTTGGTGTACAATGAGTCATATAGTTTTAAAATAACAGGAGCTAATTATGAAAGAGAGTTGATCTTCTTTAAGGTAGCAAGTTGTAAGTGAATAGAAGAAGCCTGCCCACCCCTTCATGTGTACAAGGTATGGAACCAGATGCCTGAGAGTGTAAAAGCAAATAAGGGGCAGTAAGGGCCAGTCATGTTCAGCCGTAATATAATTGCTCATATCCACTTTACACTCCACCCAATCACCCTCGCTTCCCATAACACTCACGTACTCGCATCACCTCACAAACATGCAACTGTTCTGAAATCATACCTTTATTAATGAGATCTGTCTGCAGACTGAGGTCTTGTCATTTGGAGCCTTCGAATATAAGAGACAGAACAGCCTGCTTAATACTTATCATTACCACTAATTAGACATAATGATTTAGAGCAAGAAATAAAGAAAAGTAATTAAGGAAATGAGAAAATATAAAAATTGCACTAGCTCTGCAGCATAGTAATTCTGTGATGTATGGATAAATGGTGCTAGTTTTAAAGCTTTTCTTGATTGAATCCTTTCTTGATGGCATAGAATAAATTTTTGTAATTTTATTCTGGTTCAGGTTCATGTTAATGTTTGATAAAAAAAAATAAAAATAGAGCACCTATGTATTAGTATTCAGTTACACCCCTTCTGTGATAATATCCAATGAGTTTCTAAGTATTTAGCATTAAAGATATACGTGTTGGATTTAGTCATCTAATACACTAAATCTGCATGATGCAGCGATCCTTTTTCTTTTAAATTGTCTATAGAACAATTTTGATCACGTTCCCGCTTCAACGATATATTTTATGGACATCTTGAATCTCTGCGTTGGGAGATTCTGAGATCCCATCTGAGATAGAAGCATAAATAACGTTCTCACTTTCAGCCACAGTGAATATGCACCTATTTAGTGCATCTAAAAACATCTGACTTCACACACGCACGCACACACCTAAAATTCATCATTTGAATGCCACCATTGGCTGACAATAAATTAAATTAGTATATATATATACTGTGCATCATGCACTGTAACAGCAGTCCGGTCACAGATACCTTTGTACCTGAATTGTCTGTCTTTCCTTCTATGACTGTGTGAGGAGATTTTTCTGCTCTTTCAGACTATGAGCAGCAGTAGGAGCCAGACTGTGCCATGCTCGTTAGGACGACGCAAGTGCCGTCTCAGTCAATTGCTAGTGGTAATTGAGCGGTCGGAGCCAAGACACGAGCAGGCCATCTGTTTGTCACGGTGGAACATCTTGTGGCACTCTGCTCGGCACCGGGCCATTATGCTGCAGCTCTTAGTGGTGCGATATTAATAGATCCAGGGTAGAGACAAGCTGAGAGACAGGCATAGTGACAAAGTGGAGAGAAAGAGATCGAGAGAGAGAGATGTTGTGTAGAAGGATGTCACATTTTTATTCATTGGCGTCATTAAAAAAAAATGTAAACAGATATTGTCACCCATTAATAAAAAAAAAAATCATCAGATAAATAAGCAGTAGTGCAGTCATATAACGTAACAAGAATCCAGCACTTAGATTATCATCTTTATTTTTGATAGAAATATAAATCAGCATAAACTAAAGCCTCATTCAATTTAAGTATAAGCTGTATGCTGGAAAAAAAAGAGTTGGAAGGTAAAAGCAGAGATGAGGGACAGAAAGGCAGCACAGCGAGACAAACTGAAGTCAAAATACACTCAGTATGTGTCAGGTCTGTGTGGCCTCTGAACCACGCTCCTCATCTCTCCATCTTTAACAGTAATGATCACTCAATCCTCGTTTGCAGGCTGGGAGGTCAAATAAGGGACTGTGTCGAGCCTGCTGGTCTCCCGCACGCTTCTGCGCCACAGCTCCGTCCTCACGATTCCCAGCCTTCAGCACTGTCGTAGGCGAGCGGCCCCCTCAAAGTGCTAATTTGTTAATGTTCCTACGGAGAAGGCTTGTTAATTAACTTTGTAAGATTCATGCCTAATTTAGTTATTATGCGAGGGATGAATGAGCTAATGAATGCAACAGGAGCCTCTCAGTGTGCTTCACCCGCCAGTATCATGTTGACTTTTCTGCCTATGAATGAATTGCTTGCGCTTAACCATGTTCTCACTTGTTTGTTAAAATGTTGTGAAATGTTTTTTTTTTTTCCCTATATTGTAAATTGTGTTCATTAACGTGTTAGAAAAATAAGAGGCATGTAAATGCATGTTCCTGTACATCAGAAGAGTTATAGGAGTTCAGCGCAGTTCAGGTCAGAGCTGCAACTTGTTAGACTGTAAAAGCTTCACCTGCACACCTGCACATAAAAGCCAATGTGCAAGCAGCAATGCAGAAAAATCCAACTAGTCTCTTTTTTTTTTTGGCTTAGCATTTTTTTCCTGATTTATTGAATACAAAGACTTAATACTTAAATGTTGTTTGTCCAGTGATTCACATGAGATTAGACAGTTCCACCTTCTCTTATGAGATTGTATTTCTTCTGGTTGTGCAGGGATGGTTCAGCCCAGGCCAGGTGTTTGTTTTGGATGAGTACTGTGCTCGGTATGGCGTGAGAGGCTGCCATCGCCACCTCTGTTACTTGAAGGACCTGATGGAATTCTCAGAGAACAATGCGCTGGTGGATCCCACCCTACTCCATTACAGCTATGCCTTCTGCGCTTCTCATGTCCATGGGAACAGGTAACAGCTCACGTCCCTACTACTCCTACTCACACATACTATTATTGTTCAGCTTTAAGGACATGATATAATTATAAATCTATTAATCTATCAATTTATTAAATATTAATATTTTATTATGAGCAATAATAATTTAAATTACCTATTTTCTGCTCTTACTATATGTCTAATTAAATAATACATTATGCCATGTAATAAAAGTCAGCATTAGTGAGGAAGCTTGCTATATATTTTTAGTCAAAAACAGATAAACAGACAAAAACTTCCTCTTCTGAGAATGATTCATTTATGTCTCTAATGATACTATAGTGTAGTCTAGTGCTTCCTTCTTCATAAGAATAAATGTGTCTTTGACCAAAGTGCAAATAATCTTATAAGAATATGACCTAAACATTGCAAAAATTAATGTCCTGTTTATTAAGAATATAATTATGATTCAAATTTAAGTGATGGGCAGAAATTCTTAAAATCTCCTATAAACTGCTGTTAATTGTTAATTTTTTTTTGTCCCAAATTACAATAAAAAAAAAAAATCTCTTCATATTTCCTGACCCATAATTTTCAGTGTTGTCACTTATTGTATATTACAAAAACAATAGAGGTAAATATAATATTAATATTAATTGTTTGTTGATCTTTCGGCTGCTCCCGGCAAGGGGTCGCCACAGCGGAATATCCAGTCCGCACAACAACTTGGCACA
>JAOTQY010000010.1:12205984-12225543 GCA_026413445.1 Dolichallabes microphthalmus
CCTATACAGCTTGGAGTAAGACAACATGCATAAAGAGGATGATGTGGACAAAATACTCATTTGCCTAATAATTCTGCCCTCCCTGTACAGTAACGGCTCTTTCACAGGGATAATCGTTCATATTTGATGTTGCTTACCAAATTAAAGTGTATAATCATTGATTATGTTTTCTGTTAGTAAACGTTTATATAACGTTAATGAAATTGGTTTTGCATATTAGCTTCTTTAACAATTAGTACGTTTCCAGACATAGCAAAGTCATTCAGCACAGTCTTTATTATATTTATTACATTTAAAACTCACTCATCTTCTATACCGCTTTATCCTGCATTCAGTTTTCACCTGGACCTGGAGCCTATCCCAGGGGGCTTAGGGCACGAGTCGGGGTACACCCTGGACAGGGTGCCAATCCATCGCAGGGCACAGACATACAAACACTCACACACTCATTCACACACTACGGGTAATTTGGGAACGCCAAGTAGCCTAACCTGCATATCTTTGGACTGTGGGAGGAAACCGGAGTACCCGGAGGAAACCCACCAAGCACGAGGAAAACATGCAAACTCCATGCACACAGAGACGGGAATCGAGCCTGGCCAGGAATCGAACCCGGACATTTAAAACTATTTATTAAAAATAAAAACTTTTATTTAGAAAAACCTTTATACATGTGTCTAAATGCATAATTAAGTGCATAAACCTTTAAGAAAATCTGGTGTGCTAAAAATTTTGTCTAATACACTCTGTATCACTCAATTTTGATGGGTATTATCTACCACAGTGCTATAATGTTCAGATATTAAATGCATATGATATTAAATCTGAAAATATCACAATTAAGCAGATATGTCTCACTAAAGTCAGCCTCTATTCAAATATATATCTCATATCTATATCTATAGTATTCTGTGTGTGTGTGTGTGTGTGTGTGTGTATGCACACTTGGTAATCATTTATTCCACTATAATTAACCATATAAAAATCTAAAATATCAAGCTCTTGGCCATGAAGGCTGCATCATGCTACTGTCACTAAATGCACACATGAGTTTCATCATCCTCGCAAGATGTTAAATGGTTGTGAAACGTGCTCACACACCCACGAGAGTAAAAAGGCTAGTGTTAATGATGAAGGAACAGAGTGAGAGGGAATTATAACTAATGATGCCCAATGAGACACCTCTCTCTCTCTCTCTCTTTCTCTCTCTCTCTCTCTCTCTCTCTAGGATGAAATCCCACAGGAGTTTGTGGGAATGTGCCACCTTTACTCGTCTGCTTCTTCTATCCCACACACTACTAGATATCTTCTCCAACATTTTTTTTGTTACTTTATATTGGAAAAATTGGAGATTATTTTCTAGGAGTCATTTCTAGGGATTTGTAACCATTATAAATTTAATGTGGTTAAACTCTTAGAAGGTTTCTTCCACAATTTATGCAACACTGTCTGGTTTTGGCCTTGAGTGTATGCCAAAGTTGTATTTGAGATTTAGAGTGTGCTACATGTTTACTACAGTTTAAAAGCTTTTCAACTATCTGCATTTTTTACTTTCTCTAGCTCACTTGTGCAATGGAACATTTCACAAGCACCTGCAGGAGCTCTACATGCCTCTGGTGGTACGCTATATTGATCTGATGGAGTCCTCCATTGCGCAGTCTGTCCATCGTGGCTTTGAGCAAGAGACTTGGCAGTCTGTCAAGTAAGACACTAAACTAATAAAACTTTTATGTTTTGCCTGCCATCTAGGGTTTTCATGTGTACAGCAGACATAATGGCAGACTCAAATTGTTATGTTAATATTTATTATTTTTTAGGATTTCTAAGGCATCTATTTATCTAATGCAGCGTGTTTTTATGCAGCTGAAGTGTACTATATTTTAACCACATGACTTTTCCCTTATTCAGTCGTTTCCCCGCACTTGACACCTAAACACTAAAACACTTTTAGCTTTTTCTATCTTTTGTATTTACGTCAAAGTAAAACTCTACAGTTCTTCATTCTTTGAATCCGTCTTTCCTTTTTTCACTCTACTGTTTCTTCTGTCTTTTTTCCTTCCCTGTTTTTTTCTCTTTTCAATCTCTGGCAGGACTATTACCAACAATCTGCCAAGTGTGCCTTTGCCTAAAGTTCCCAACCTGCCCCTCAATCTTCCTCAGATGCCCAGCTTCTCCACCCCCTCCTGGATTGGACCACTATGTGATAACACGTGTGTATGGGCCAGCTGGGCACCATCCATATTTAATGGCCATGCCAGTGCTTATTATAGCCGTAAAGAAAGGATTTAACTTTTGGAATCGGGTGCCCAACCTTTAGAATCACCCAAAAACAAGTCAGCTAACGTGTGTGTCTGTGTGTATCTATTTATGGATGGATAGATAGATGGATGGATGGATTGATGGATTATGTCTGTTATACACATTTGCTTAAATGTAACAAGACCATGTTTACTAGAGCATGGATCAGTGCTTGTGTTTAGATGTTTTGTTCTAATGTGAATGTACTATGTCTGGTTAGGCATCTAAGCACATGAGCTTAGATTTACTACTGAACTTTGATTTTTATTTTTTTGTTGGATGTCTTGCTTTGACAAATGTTTTGACCTAGATAACTTATGTATTAAATGATAATGTAATGAGAATCTCTATTTGATATTTTTGGATTTTCTGTTCCAGTTCATTTAAATTAGCTTTAGAGATTCCTGCAATCAAGGTGTTGATTAGTCAAATATTTAGTGATAATTGAAACTTTTTGTACTTATTTGGATGTTGTAATCTATGATTAATTTTTTATATTCTTAATTCATCTGCTTTTTGATATGAAAAGCCCTTCAGGCATCAGTTCTCACTTTCCGAAAAAGGGCTCCCCCCCTCCCCCATTTTTCCATTTTTATTTTTCTGTGTGGCATGCTTGTCTAGAAAATTCACTGCAATGGAATTTGTTCATTCCAGAACTATTTAAGTCATCTGTGAATCTTGCAAATCTTAACATTTGTACTAAAATGCTCGGGCAAGGCAATACCTTACCCCTCGAAAGCCATGAAAATAATTAAATTGAAATGTGGCTAATAACTTATTCAATACTGAAATAATTGGAATGAGTCCAGTGCTCACTAGGCCTTGAGCATGATCGTGATGTTATTGTTATTAGAGAACACTTTAGATTATCAAAAAGAAAAATTAATCAAAATATGTAGATAATTTTCATTGTAAACAGGCTGGACTGCAAATGCACACCAGGTTTCAGGCCTAAAACAGTGTCTGTAGTGGGAGTAGTCCTGTGGGTGTGTGTCCAAGGGGACTCTGTGGTTATCTGGTTGTTAGAGGCAGTCAGAATGCCGTGTTCCCCCATAGGAGTGCCGCTCCTGGCGAGAAGCTCGTCCATTTGTTCGTGCAGCCTCTTCCCCCGCTCGTGCAGGCTTGAGGGGGCGGTGCGGGCCCCCGAGGGAGCCCTCACACACTGTACCACCGCTAATTAATCGAGTGGGAACTCATGCTCATCCTTTTTAATTGCACTGTGGACTTTGCCAAACTTTTTTCCAGGACAGCCACTTGTGAAGGTAACAGTCTTTTAACAGCGAGAGGAGTGAGTGCCCTTTTTTCCTTACTGCTGAGCGTTTTGCGCTGTACACTTGAATGCTGCTTGTATCAGCCTCTCGGTGTGTTGTCGTGTTAACTGTAGTTGACACAGTGGTGTCAGTCCATCTGTCTGCCTTGCTGAGGCTGTCTAAAGCCTCTGGAAACCCAGGAACATTTTTAACAGCTTTATGCTTTATAGGCAAAGCCTTTTTGTTGTTTTCCTTTGTTGACTCCCATACCATGACATTTGTTTAAGTAATAAAAACATTATTTAGCATGAATAGTGTTTTATTTAAAAAAATGAAATGATGCCATCCCTGCAGAATTAGCATTAACAATATAGGTTGATTTATTTAGATTTTTAAGCATTTCACATAATTACCATTCTGTATGATTTAACTCCAGCCTTCTTTTGAATTAGTTGCTAAGTTACCATGTTCTGTCTAAAGGTACCTGCTGCTAAAATTAGCTTAGACAAACCTGCAGACTGAAAACCAGTGCTATTCAAAATATTGATGAACACTTCAAGTATGTGAAGCGCATTACTTGAAAAATCAATATAATTATCCTGAAGTTACAGGTTTAAAAATTAGTGGTACTTGAAAATTTATATATATATATATATATATGTATATGTATGTGTGTGTGTGTGTGTGTGTGTGTGTGTGTGTATATATAAGAGCCTGTTACATCAGATGGAAAGGAAAGGAATGGCTAATGCTATTCTATGCCTTGTGTTTTGTAGTAATGGCTCTGCAACATCAGAGGACCTGTTCTGGAAGCTGGATGCTCTTCAGATGTTTGTAATGGACCTACACTGGCCAGAGCCAGAGTTTGCCAGACATCTGGAGCAGAGACTGAAGCTCATGGCTAGTGATATGATGGAGGCCTGCGTTAAAAGGTCAAGAATCATATTAAAACACTTCAGGCTAAAATGTGTAATTTTGTAGTAATATTGTACATGTCTGCATTGTATTTACAGTTCCAAAAAGCATTTTATGTATACAAGAGCTTAAAAAAAATCAATAAGGAGAATACAGCCTTAAATCTATATGGTGTTTAGATGTTAAGTGCATGCAAAAATCCAGTATTTTCATTACACCTCTTTTAAACACAGGACCAAAGCAGCTTTTGATACTAAGATGCAGAAGTCAAGTAAGTCCACTGACTTCAGGGTGCCTTTGTCTGTCTGCACCATGTTCAACATTCTTATGGATGCTAAGAAACAATACTCTAAGCTGTGTATCCTTGACCAAGGCCAAGAGGTAAACCACAACCATATTATTAACCATATAAGTCCATCTCATGTTTACTCATACAATTCACATGCTCAGGTGCAAGAGTGTACAGTAATGGCAGTTTACAAACTCTGTATTAGGAGTTGCAGATTCCATAACTGATTCTTGCCAATTATTTTACTGAATTACTTTTTTTGTCTGCCTTGTGTGTTAAGTTTAATCTGTGATTTTGAGTGTTTTTTGTCATATTTTTTATACACCAAACACACATACAATCGATGTAAAGTAATCATTGGGTTTATCACAATACAGCCCTGACTGGCTCAAGGTCATTAAAGTGCAAGTGGAGTGTGTCTTAAGAAAGGCCTAGGTCTTAATTGTATTTCTTACAGAGCCTTAAAAAAAGAAACGCCGACCAGGTATAATTATTATTATTTTTTTGTTTTTTTGTTTTTGCTTTATGATTCAATGTGCACTTTTGGAAAACATTTTGTCACAGCACCAACAACTTCAAACATATCAGCTAATCCTCCTAGTCCAAAGCATTTCTTATTTCTTTTTTTATTATTTGTTGTGTGTGATTGTATGTGGTATATTTAAAATGAAGTTTGAATGCCTCAACTCAAGATGTAATATGAGAAAATAATGCTACCAAAAAAACACAGGCCTTACACACAACAGCTTATTCTTTACTAAGGTTTGTGTTTGTTTTCTTTTCATGTGTCGTGCTCATTATTGCACATACCTCAGACGGACCAACAGTGGGTGAGTCTACTATCACCCGTACGGCTTGTAAAATATCAGTTTTGTATGTCCATAAATTCTTCAAGTCCAAAATTGTATCCATAGTCCATAAATTCTATAAATTCATCCTTCAGTTGAGTTTTTATTGTAATTCATTTGTCCAGGGCTCATTTCACTTGACATTAATACTTTGCTCTGTAACTTGCAAAGATTGTTGCTTTACAGCAGTGAATATAAAAATTTCAATTTATCCATGGTACATTAAAATATTATATGATTCAGAATGACCCTGCAGAATATTGCTGGGATTAAAAAGAGCTTTTTATCCAGACAGATTAAGGTTTTTGTCATTTCGACTCTCAGAACTGCTCAGTATTCAGCTGAATCTGTGTATAAAAGTTCAGAATTTGTTTATAGCACATGTGCATGTTGTTGTGTGTGTTTGTAATATGTTGATAATAAATTTACTACCATATATCTTTGTCTGTTCACGCTTCCATTGAAAGGGGTTGCTGCGTTTCAGAATGCAAGGTTACTCTTTAGAAACTGCTTTCTCCCTGAAGTGCCTCTTACTGGATCGCTCCCAGATAAATGTTTTCAAAAGAAATTATTGTTCTTTTGGTTTTCACACACAGCAAAGACCCCACAATTTAATCCCCTCTAATGCAAAAAGAGCCCTTGCAATTTGGCCCCCACTGTTATATAAAAAGCAAACATGGAAGTGTTAATTGAGGTAAAAAGTCCTTAAGATTTGCCCATAATTCCGTTTATGGAAAAATTGCCATTTCTTGTAGTGAAAAATAGTGAAAAGAAAATTAGGGCTGCCAATGGTGACCTCTCAGCACCCTCAATTTGTCACCGATCTACGCTCTTTGTTGATTGAAATTTTTAATTTGGGTGTTCTTTAGATGTGCTATGAAAGGGCATTGTTGGCAGAGATGAACTCCCGCTTGCCTTGCATGCAGCAAAGGCATCTATTCAATGAAGCCGAATGGAGGCTCTCTTTCCCTTTCTCTCTCTTACACACACACACAGACACACACATGCACACTTTCTCCCTCCTATTTCTGTTCCTCTGTCTCTCGTTTACTCTTCCTTAGAGTTGTTCCTTGTCTTCTGCTTATCTTTTTCAGCATCACCTCTTTTTTTTTGGCGGCAGGGGGGGGGGGGGGTAAATGAATCAGTATATGCAGATTAAAAATACTAAATTAATTGAAGCCAGATTGAGCTTTTGGTCAATGCAGGCTGGATGAGACTTTTAGAAAAACACACAGCTTCCTTAAAAAAAAAAGTATCCTTCAGATTCCTTTGCCTTAAACGAGGAAAGGAATTCCATTCAGCGGCATAATAGCGCCTATTAGCTGCTTAACTCAGCCCTGTTATATGGGAAGATTCTTCTACTCCACCGTATACATTCATGTGATTAAGCTGCGTGTTCATTCACTGCGAGTTGAGATTAGTTTTGCAGATGCTTTTTATTAACATTAGGGTTTGATGAGTGTAGGACCTGGTAATTACAATAACTGAAGGATAATACAGAATAGACCTAATACTGTACTTTGTCAGATAGTCATTACTCTGTGTATTTTTGGGCCAAAATTAATCAAGAAATAATGACTTTTAGTCCGTGCATGTATATGAGGTTGTAAGCCTGTGTTTCAGCAATCAGTTCTGCTTTCACTTTTTGTTGAAACCCTATTTATATCTGTGTGTAAGCCATCTCGATATATTAACAAGCCATGTGTTATGTGCACATCTCCACAGCAACAGTACCATTCTAAAATTGATGTCCTGATCGATGAGGCCTTTAAAGAAATGATCTCCTGCCTGGTTTCAAAGGTACTATTTGCTTCCTTGAGGTTGGCTTTTGCTAGCTCTTCTGCTGGCCTTCACATGTGCTGGTGAATGCCTCCGAGCATTTCCATTTAGACTGAATGAATATAAGAAGGTCTATGAATGATGGAGTTTTAGATTTTTCTGACGCCTCTCACTGAGGAAGCTAGAGGCTCAATATCAGAGATGGTATTTTCATCCGAAGTTGCTATTACTCAGTTTCTTATTTATCACATTCTCATGGGCTGCTAAAGATTGTCATTATGTGGCATGCATGCTGCTTAAATGTGTTTTTATTGTCTCGTTGTGCATTAAATTTTTCTTTTTTCTGCACTTGCAGTTTGCTGCTGTTTTCGATGGTGTGCTGTCCAAGCTTTCACGATATGATGAAGGAACATTTTTTTCTTCAATCCTTTCTTTTACTGTAAGTGTTTTTTCTTCCCTTCAAATATCAAACAAACAAAAAAAACAGAAAGAGTAAATTTTAAGAAATAGAAAAAAATAACTCAATATAGTTTATTCATACCCTCTTTTAAAGGTAAAAGCAGCAGCCAAGTATGTGGACGTCCCAGTAAGTGTTACTCAGCTCAGAACTCTCAGTGGTGGTTTCTGTCTGCATGAAGCTTTAGTGCCTGCTATGTGACTGTGTACAAAGTATTTTATTTAGCACATGCGTTGATTTGTGTGTTTGCCAGTTTTGTAATCTCATGTAAGATGTGGTATCCAACTTTGCCGAGTGTTTCAGCCTAGCCTTCTGGCATGCCCTCTCTCAGTAAGAAAACCAACAGGCAAGTATCAAGTGCTGTTTCAGTATCTCTTGCCATCACGAGAGAAATACTTCCTATTTATTCATCAAATGGCAGTGCTAAATGCTGCATAATTTTGCAAAGAGCTATTGTTGTGCCAGGGTGCATCCGAGAGCTGGCTAAGTAACGCTAATTGGTAACCCATTTGGCTTGAATATAGTTCGAAATCCATAAAGTTGTTGACAGCAGGTTTCACAACCAGCGCCGATTGGACAAACGTTCTGAGAGGTGTCAGGAAGGCAATGAACAGGCAGAGAATATCGACACTGGTTTTATTTCTGTAAATGTGCAACTAGAGATTTGACAGAAAAATGTCTTGTGCAGATATATTTTTTGTAATATCATAAGAAAGGATATGATGTTTTAAACTAATCCATTTTAACTAATGCTTTTAAAATGTCCTAAATTGCAACAATGAAAAACGTGGCTATTTTGTAAGACTTCAATTGTCAATTAAACCTTTTAGCCTGTTAAAAATGTTCTCTTGGCACGCAGAAGCCAGTGGTGTGCAGTAGGCAAATCCCCCCCTTATGCCTTAAATGAGAATGTAATGTCCACCTTGCGCTTTTGTGTTGAGGCAACACAGCGTCTCAACAGCCCATTTCGCAGCCGTGTTGGAAAAGAAAGAGGGAGCCAGAGAGCCAGGATGTGGGCTGGCCTTTGCCACTGAACATTTCTAGGCTCTTGTCATGAAATTTTAAGCTCTTCTGCTCTTTTGTGAAGACTGCCATTGAGTATTCTAGCAAAGCAAGCCCTGCTGGTAGCTCAGCTAAACACATTGAGTCAGACATTCACACCCTTCCTAAAACATGCTTTGATTAAAAGTGAACGCTCTCATACACACGCCACCTTGAAACTATTTACCACAAATTTACCTGTAGATTCTCATACATTCCATACAAACAGTTCACACATACTTCATCTCTGTCTCAATGTCTAACGCGCACACACACATACAGAATCACACTCTCGCACGCATTTATACACCTGCACCTGGGCAGTGAATGAAGCAGTGGCAGGAAGCCAGAGCAGCCACTCTGTGTAATTACCATCTATTTAGTCTCTGCTTCTTTTTCTCGTCTGTTTCCCGTCCCCGTCGCTTATCCCCTTAGCTTAACCGGTCATTAACCTGGCCTTAATCGCACCATCCCACACCTCTGCATTGATTCAGTCACACACACACACACACCCTGGCTGCCCCACACCCCTGGCCATTCCTAGCAGCTCTCGTATTGTTCTCCCTGCTGTGGCTCAAATGCTCCTACGTCTTATTGTGGGCTGTTTGTGATTCTGTTCAAATCATGGGCAAGAGTGTTTGCTGACAGGTTGTGTGTAGTCATGTTTGCTTGTGCAAATATATGTGTATGTTATTGGGGTGGGAAGCTGGTTACTTTGTCACACAATGAGAACAAAAAGGGTTAAGGGTTTGGGTAGTTAAGGGTAGTTAAGCGCAGCCATGTGGCTCATAGGGGTCCGTAAGGTAACAGCACATACACAAGCACATACTAGGACTGCTTGACAGGTTTTACAGCTTGATGCATTCTTATAGAAATAATCATAAAAATTTAAAAACATGAGTACATCCTATTGGAATATTCACTTCTGATCCAGGATGCGTATTTGTGTTTGGATGGCGGCTTTTGTACATCATTTATAGCTGTTCTTCTCTTATGGTCTCCATAGATTCTGCCGTTACCATGGGTGAGATTGCGGCTCAAGCAAGAAAACATTATCATCATTATTATCTTTGTGTGTCTGTGTGTTTACAAAAATTTTAAAAAGTGTCCATGTCATACAGGAAATCTCATCAGTTTAAAGTGTAATGGACAGTCCTGTTCTAAGACAGGCTATTTTAACATTATAGTGACTGTGTGTAAAAAAAAAAAAAGTAAAATTATTAGTTTTACATGATTGATTGACACTTGGGTTAAGTCGGAAGTGTGAGTAATGTGTGCTTGGTATTTCAGACAAAACTGTGGCTCAGTAAGCTCTTAATGTCACTTTGTTATGCTGTAATGAACACAGCAGCTGTCATATTTGAAACATCAGTAACTTGAGAAGTGGAGTGTCCATCAGATATCTTGTGTCTAGTTATTCCACTCTTTTCCTCTGAAGAGCCAGAAGGGAATTTCCACCTTGCTGTGCTGTAGCGTTCCTGTGCCCTCCACCATGGTGTAGGAGGAGAAGGAGGAAGCATAGCGTGATAAGGAGCCGTACTCTGCCCGCAGGTTGTCAGCCCCTGAGAAATGGGTGTGAAAGGTGTCAAAGCAATTACAGTAGTATTAGAGCATTACACTTGTGTGCTCTCAGTGTAAATAGCAATGTTTTTCCTCCTTTATTTGTTATGCAGGTAAACTGAGAAGATAGCGTTGAAGGTGTGAGGCAATTTAGGAGCGCGTTAGTCTTAGTTATTGTTTTCCACCTGGTCACAAAAAGAGCATTATAATGAATTTTGCCTTTAATCTAACATGCCTTTAGATTTTCAACATGCCCCCAGAGCTTAAAATGTAAATCTATTGAACACTACTGACCGACAGTGAGCTGCTGAAAACATGGCATAGGTTGAGGCATTGACAGATTTATCTCTGCATGCAAAGATGTGTGATATTTTTACCTCAGAAGTAGTAAATGTTTTGTTTTACTGCAGATACATTTTTGTCAAATCCATCTCACATCAGCTCTCGCTTCTCAGTTTCGCTCTCTCCTCTCTCTCTCTCTCTCTTACACACAATCTTTCTTTTCTGTTTGTCTCAGAAACCTGGCATGGATCTGGCAGACACCTACATTACATTTGTGAGGCAAAACCAGGACATCCTCAGAGACCGTGTGAATGATGAGATGTACACAGAGAAAATCTTTGACGTAAGTGCCTCAGCAGACACATTCACATGTAGTGGTATCAGTAGTGGGCGAAAGCAAGGTTAAGTACAGCTTCATTTACTTAGCACATATTATGTCTTTTCCTGAGTAGAGTAACCCTGTATATTTATGGTATTGTTTTTTTTTGTGCTGCTTACTCCTGCTGCTTACAGATTTTTTGCACTATGCAAAAGAGTATCAAACAGTTATTAAAGTTGAATTTTAATTTATTATAAATTTATTCAAGTTGTTTCCCCTATATTCTTAAATGAAAGCTATTCAAAGAGGATTAAACTGAGGGGTGGTGAGGGTCAAATATTCTTATTAAAGGGATCAAATTCTTGATGTTTTTAATTTCTACATTTTTGAGAACTTGTTTCTATGGTCTTTTGGATAGTACATTTTAAAGGCTATTGTACACAGGCTAGTTTAAAAAAAAAAAAACAGAAGAAAACTCCATATGAAAGCGCACACCAAATGTTTCAACAGTGTGTCATTCCTATTTTATTTATTTAATGCATTAAAAATTATTGAAATAAGAACTAATGAAGTATTTTAAAATAGGCTATATTCAGATCCTTAGACCAGACAGAGTTATATAACAATGCCACCAAACTCCTCTATTAACAGTCATACTGTATATGCCGTGTCATTTTCGGTGATGAGAAAAACTCATATTTCAGATGACTGACATCCTTATACAATGGATCCTATGCATGTTAAGCCATGCACCAAGTACAGTACCTACAAAACATTGGTTCTGGTGATCAGATGCCTTTTAACTACTGGTTTTCATTTTAACACTAGTGGCTGTATTTTCTTCCCCACAGAAACTCTACACATGCCTCAGCAAAAAGGGTGGCTTGTGAGTTGTCAAGCCCTTAAGCACTCTGTTAAAAGGTGGATTATGAGACTAAAGTCAGTGTATACAATCAGGTAAATTAGCATGTAGCCCTTAAGACCCAGAGCATTTTAACGATTTTTTGCATTATTGTATTTTAATGAATATACAGTATAGGGGTCAGAATTGTGCAATATAAAGTGTAGGTAATATGATGAATTTTGTTTCATTTTAACTCACTGTACAAACATGACTGAGCAAAAAAGTAAAACAAAATGGCTCACTTAAGCAAAGAAATAGCACACTTATCATGTCATCATGTTTTTATGGTTGTTTTCGGTTGTTTCCATGACGAATAATAATGATAATAATGTAAGCATTTTGGCCTTTCTACATTTTTGCAACATAATTTCCATATTCCATAGAGGTAAACTATATGAATTTTAAAAGCAATGATAACTTTGGTTCTACCTGACAAGCATGGAAACCCAAATGAACTGTTGATGTCTGGAGTCCCCCCGGCGTCATACATTGACAGGACTTCCATATAAGCAGCTGTTTGCTTTAGGTTACTGAAAACAGATTTTTTTGATATTTGAGATATTTAGAAACATTTTTCATTGTTGACCCTTGGCAGGAAAAACAGCGGGTTTTTTTGTTTGTTTGTTTTTTGTAAATACTTGCACTGTATCTCCTGTGTTTGACATCAGAGTATGACATACTCTATCATTTTTTTCAGGCTTCTGATTTCCCATTATGGTTTTATGATTTATTCCAGTAAAGCTGGATAATGATGCACATCATATAGCAAAAGAGACCCTGGAATTTTCCTAAAACGTTGAGTCAATCACTAACTCACTGATTTTTTATTTATTTTTTTATCCCCCCTTACTGAAGACAAAACTGAGAGTATAAAGACTTACAACCAAGCCGCAGCTGAAGGCAGCTGCAGTAAAGGCCTGGCAAAACATTTCAAAGGAGAAAACTCCTCATTTGCACATGTCCATGGGTTCTAGACTTTAGATAGTCATTGTCTGCAAAGTTGTATCAAAGTATAAAAATAATCTTAAATTGATATTAAAAATCCGTTTTCTTTCTGTATCAGCCTGCTCATTGTATCTGTGTCCACGCGCGACAAATGGAAACACTTATCTGTCGGAATTTGTTTTTAAAGGTAAAGGGCAGGTTAATTTGTTTTATTTTTTTCCTTAATATTTTGTGTTCATTATTTTTATGTATTTATTTTTTTGGGCTGTGGTTGTAAGTTTCCATTATTTCTTATGGGAAAATGAGGCACCAATTTGGTTTACGAGTGTTTTGGAATACGAGCCCGCTTCCGGAACGAATTATGCTCGTATCCACTGTAAAACTTTTGAATAAATGTTAAAAGCTTACACCTTAATCCACATCCTTTGTAGTGGTGTACAGAGGCAAAATTCTATCGCTATCCAAATACTTATGGACCTAACAGGGTGTGCCTTGATACTTGATGGTGTATAAGGTGTAACTCGCATTCTGAAAACTGTCTGCTTTACTGTATTATTGGCATATACTGTATACAGAGCCGAAGATGAATAGTTTACATTAGTCTGTTAACCACTCTGTGTGTGTGTGTGTGTGTGTGTGTGTGTCTCTCTCTCTCTCTCTCTCTCTCTCTATCTCTCTCTCTTCTGAGCCCCCTGCTTTTGGCCTCTTTTCCTCTAGGCTCTGTATTGTATAACAGTGAGGGAGAGATGTAAGGAGGTGTGGAACATTTTTAGTGGAAGAGGCAATGAGGCCTCACTAATAGCACTCATCAGTTTATTGTGACTATTTCCAGTGTCTGAGAACTCACACTCTTGTTGACCTGTTTATAGTGGGGTGTGTGTGTGTGTGTGTGCACGCACACATGCACATCTCTTAGAGAGATCCTGTCCCCCTGCTCAATTTTATGTTTTTTGTCTATCAGTAATATAAGTCCACAGGTTGCCAAACAATAGATAAGACACACAGTTGTTTATATTGACAGTTAAGCAGGAGCACAGGATACACACACGCACACACACAGAAACAGGCAGGTCTCAGCAGTGTATGTGTAGATTGTGTTTGAAAACTTTGTGTGCAGGGCAAGATTGGAGAGATGCTGTGTTTGGGGCTTTCCTGTTTATTTGCTGGGCCTCTGCTGGGGTCGGAGAGCGGTGCTGAGGAGACAAGCACACAGAACGCTTAATGTGTCTCACACACACTCCCCTCACTCCCTAATGCGCCTCACACACACCCAGTCATGCACACGGAGAGGAAGCCGACAGCAGGGTCTTGCTGTGTCACCAAAGACCCTTCCTCATCAAGAGAAAGAGTGGTGCTAAAGCAGTCCACACTGCTGTATTTGTGTTATTCATTTTTCTTTTTTTCTTTTTTTTTACTACTATGGATAGATTGGTATTCTGTGCATGGGTTCTGCCTTTGAACAAATCACATGTTTGAGTGTATATGGGAAAATATATGGATATTAGAGCCATTGTGTTTGTCTAAGACAAGATACTTTGTGGAAATCATGCTGTGCATGCCCTTGCAGGCAGTCACAAATCAGCATTATTAAGAGTGTGATGAGCTCTGCATGGCAAGGGGCCAGAGTCTTCCGCTTGGTCACGGGTGCCACATATGCCCTTCACTGCCTCCTTAATCATAAGAACAAGAAGATACTTAAGTGTGTGATTATTGCCGCAGGAAGGAAATGTTCCCGGTAATGTGTTCGTGTTCGCTGGTAATATGGAGAAATGCAGCTCTCCCTAACCTGCACAAATTAGTGGCTTGTCACCTTGCCCTTGTGTTTCTGTCTTCTAGCTGAGCGTCTCAATTAGCGAGGGTCTCGGCTTTTCTATTTTTCCGGCATTCAATTAAGTGTAGGAGGTGGAATTGTTGATTACTTCAAAGATGAATGTAACTGCAGTTCATAATCATGTACACCTGACTTTCTGTTATGAACAATAAAAAAAGAACATGTGCTTAGTCATCTTCCCTTTATGTTACCTTTGGACAATTGGGAACATCATTACAATTTTCCTGAAACAGAATTTATTTAATGAAGAAAAAATACAACGTGTTCCAATTCAAAGTAATTAATTTTATTGTACATAAAACTAATCAGGTATTGTAAAACTGTCAAAAAGTCAGATGATTTTGTAATTTTACAATCATGTAAAAATTCTAATTGCTGTGTATGTATTGTTGTTTAGTGACTGGAGTGTATTATATTTTGATGGTAAAACTGAAAACGTTTACCACATTGTTTTGCTAAATATTTGTTTTTTCACTGATTACACAGTACATGAAAAAAAATCATATGTGAGGATAGAAATACACTTGTTTTTCTACATGCGCATGGTTATTTACAAATGCCAAACGACACATACTGTACACTCACTGACGTTTTTTTATTAAGAACACCTCTTCTGCTGCACATTCGTGCAATTATCCAATCAGCCAATCATGTGGCAGCAGTGTAACACCTAAAATCGTGCAAGTACACGTCAAGAGGTTTAGTTAAGGTTCCAGTCAAACATACAGTAACAATGAGAAAGAATTTAATTGTAGTGACTTTCTAGTCACTTTTTAGTTTCTGGCCTTAGATGGGCTGGTTCAAGTATTTCATTGTCCTGATCTCTTGGAATTTTCACACGCAGCAGTCTCTAGAGTTTAGAATGGTGCAAAAAACAAAATCAATAAAAATGTGATGTTAAGCAATAACTGAGCCTCTGGACCTATATCATTTTATGCACTACAATACTATCCCTATATTATTTTATCTCTACATGAATTTACATAATATGGGTTTAAGTTTTTCTAATTAAATCAGTGACGCTTTTTTTTTTTTTTTTAGTTTTAAAATACTGCAAATGTTGAACATGGACACAGATGTTCATAGAATAGTATTTAGTTGCAGTGGTTAAGATTTCAGTGCATATACTGTACTAATATAACCAATAACTATTAATACTGTAACAGATTATTCTACTATGTTACTACAGTATAGTAAATTATATCTTAAAAGAAATTGAGATTTATTGCAGGATTCTTAACTCTTTTAAAGCATAATCACATTAGTCTTTAGATGATTATTTAATTAAAGGTCAGTCAGAATCTGTCATATGGTGATGATATAGTGATACTCCAGAGACCTAAAGAGGCTTATATTCAACAGACAAAGCAAAAAAAATTAATTTCTTGAAAACTGTTTTATGTATTTCTTGAACCAATGAAACACTCCTAGCCACTGTTTAGTATCTGTAAGTGCGGTAATCCTGTTACTAGTAAAGAAATCCAGTTCTGTTGAATTTAAGTGCTGGCTGTGTAAGACCTTTGCTGTAACCTATAAATGCAGATGTGACATCTTGGCTACTTAATTGGCAGATGTAATTGAGAGGACGACACAAATGTCGGATCACGTTTAATGTCGGATCAAGGAGTTATCTTTTTAATGCATTTTGTGTGTGTGTGTGTGTGTGTGTGTGAGAGCGAGAGAGAGACATGTCTGCTGTTGACATCAGTTTCAGGGTATTTTGTCCTGTTTTTATAATAAATTTGTTTTAATTTAATAATAATGTGTTATTCTCTTTAATGGTATAAAATAGTTTTAATAAAAGAAAAGAAAGCTGACAATATGAAGTAGTTAACATACCAAATCACTTGATTATGACCTTTTACATGTAATAAATATTTATATGATAAAATTTCCTGCTTTTACTGCTATTCTTGGTTATGTATGTGGGTTAAGGATTTGTGCTCTGTGCACCAAAAAAAAGGTTAATAATTTTTTTTTTTTTTTTTTAAGCTCCATCAGAACATTTCTTGTTCCCTTGTCCTTAATGTCCTCATGGTAGTGGTGAAAATTATTTCAAATGTGAATGTAACTGAATGGTGCATTTGATCTTATGACAGAGTTTTTTTTTTTTTTTTTTTTTTTTTTTTTTTAAAGCCACTACTTCACTTGCCTAACCTCACTATTGGAGTTGATGATGTAACCTAAAACAAGAGTGTTTGATCTCTTCTCAAACACTTAAGCCAAGGTTCTGCTTTTCTTTTTGCTTATATTCATAGCAATGGTACAACACTTCCATGAAGTCAGTGTGTGTTTGGCTGACGGACAGACTGGACCTGCAGCTCCATGTGTATCAGCTCAAAACCCTGATCAAGATCATCAAGGTAATACTGACTTGAACATCTTCAACAATTAGCAACTCTCGTTGCAAAACACCAATCAAAAAATGGTTTTGAGCAAAACAACATTGAAGAGTGTCTTGTTTGTTTTTGCAGAAGTCTTACCGTGACTTCAGACTGCAGGGTGTCCTAGACAGCACCTTGAACAACAAGAACTATGAGACCATCTACAACCGGCTCACTATAGAGGAGGCCACAGCTGCTGTGTCTGCAGGAGACGGACTGCAGGGCATCAGCATGAGAGACAGTGATGAAGAGGAGGGTTAACTTCGGTCCATCAACATTACATTCTTCACTCTGGATCATTTTAGATGTTTATGTAAACAGTTTACTGAGCGAAGCCACTCGAGCTATTTCTGTCCATGCTACAGCACCTCTGTCCACGCATAACTATACTGTTATTACTATGTGCTTTTACAATATAGTTCACTAACTACCTGCAGACGGCTCACATGCCTGTGTCATCGTTATAATTCATTTGATGTTCAATGGTTTGGTAAATTAATGTCTAAAAAATGCTGGCTATGACTGTGAACACTAGAGGTGCTGCTGCTGATGGCTACATTTAGGTAAAAACCTAAACAACTAGATAGAACAAAACTGGTTATTCTACGGATTTTATGTTTGGTACAAATGGGATCACATGTAAGGAAGTTCTTATATGCGTCTTACACTGTGGCATGAACATTGCACATGCAGGGTAGAAGTCTAAAACAGGTATGCTAGTTTTGTGCAGTAATATAACTGGTGCCGTTATTACGAACAGTTCTATAAAATTAACAACGAGTTGTGTTAATTGTGTACGTTTCTGTATAATGTTGTTGCCTAGTTATGTTTTACTTAAGAGAGAGATGTCACCTATTTGTAAGGTCTGTGTGTGTGTGTGTGTGTGTGTGTGTGAGAGAGAGAGAGCAAAGAAATTTATATTGTATTTTGTGCACCTGAGTTTGAACAGGTGTGTTTGAAATGTAAGAATTAAAGTGTTTTTAATGTTAATATCAGGTGGTGTTTGAGAGTATTTTCAACACTTATTCCTACCTGTTAAGTGCTTTAAATGAAGAACAAAATAAAATGCATCACTAAATAAATATAATTAGAGATCATAATAAATATCCTGGTTTTAAGTCGTAAAAAATTCTGGCCTAATCATATGTTAATTTGAACACAGCATAATTATAAATAATGGGCTGAATGAAAGTTAACTCTATCACCACTTCTCTACTAAGGACCATGAAGTCTTTGAGAACACAATGAAAAACATTGTTTACAGCTCTTTTCAGACTTTTCTGAGTGGGTTTGAAAAGAAAAATGAAAAAAAATGTGGGGGGGGCGGGGGGGTTGATAGACAGGACATGTTTCATTCCTAATAAACTGATCTTGTTGAGGATCGCTGACTGCTCGAATGGACAATCATTCTATATAAACATTTTAGGCCAAGTATAAAAAGCATGTAAATATAATCATTTCATATATTTTACATATAATAAAAATGTACATTTGATTCTAATGATTTAAATAATAAATGAGTTGTTCTGTAGATCATAGTGTAATTGTTTGGTTGTGTGGGAATGTCCAGAGCAACTTAAGCTTCATATTCATGCTACGTGTGATACGGATTGGGCTGAGCTTTCGAGCATGAAGCAGTGCTGTGTGTCTCCGTGTCTTTCTAACTCTCTGTATTTCTCTCAGGATGGAGAAAAGAGCAGCCTGCGCCCTCCGCCTACCGCCCATCTGGCCGTGAAGCTCAAGCCTCGGGTCACTGGTCCTCTACTGTACGAAATGTTGGCTCATCAGCATATAGACCTAATGATCTGCTGCAAAGGCCGCGATTTCATACGAAAAACTCCTTAAAGTAGCCTGAGGGTGATGTTGATTTCGTGCTCAGGGACACAGTCAGCATGCAGCTTTACTGCAGCTTAAACACAACTCGAGTCAGACTTTCGTTTCAGATTTCCACCAAACGTGTTTTCTCTTCTGAAGCGAAACAGTAAATAAAAATCACATCAACGTGCATCAGTCCTCTCATGTTGCAGTGTGGATTAATTGAATGAAGAGCTGTGGAGATAATTGCGTGGGCTTCGGGATTATAATCACACAACATTTGTTGATGCTGTTATTATTGCTGTTTCTCTACTGCGATGTTTTCGGTCGAGATGTTTACAAGTTAGTGCAGAAAATTATTAGCTTAGTACTACACAATCATTACATATCCATCCGGAAGTTGAAAAATAATCTAGTTTATGTTTGTGTTGAAAAACAAAAACCAAATATTAAAAAATATATATACTAAGGATAATATATTTTCACCTGATTATAGCTTTGTGTATCATATATGCATGTGTTTGTATTTTTATTCAAACTAATAAGCATTTGAATAAATATATATATACCCCAGCCACTGGATACAGTGCCGGTCCCAAGCCCGGATAAAATGGGAGGGTTGCGTCAGGAAGGGCATCCGGC
>JAOTQY010000010.1:12268124-12281185 GCA_026413445.1 Dolichallabes microphthalmus
ACTTTTGAATAATGTCGGGCTGTAAAGTCGGGTTCGGGCTTTTAAAAGGCTGTCAATCAAAATGTACTTGTCGGGCTTGGGCCCTGTCGGGCCGAACTTTTAAGGCCCGATTACAGCTCTACTATGAGTGTGTGTATGAGTGTGTGCCCTGTGATGGATTGGCAGCCTGTCCAAGGTGTACTAACCCCCGCACCCCAGCATCCCTGTATACAAGATATACAGGACGATGGGTGATAAGTGAGTGATGACATGCAGTGTTGAATTTCAATAATTATTTGTCACCATCTGGCCCGCTGTGCTACAGTCGTATAAAAGCTTTGTATTTTACTTGAGATCATTTTTGCTACTTCACTTTGATGTAATTGTGCTTATCACATTTATTTTCATTAAATATTAGCACTGTAACTTTCAAACCTTTCAACATTTATTTGCTGCTTAACAATAACAGCCTATTTATTTAACATGAAGGAAGAGCTTATTGTACTTACCAGGCTGGTGCCATCAGGCAGTGAGACAATGACCTGGGCATTGTGGTCCCAAATCATCCTCCAAAAGTCCTTCACTGTACTGGGCAGAGGATTCTGAGTAATGATGTACTGATTGCTGTGGTGATATCCCTGTAACAAAAGACCCAACATATACAGAACACAAATATAAAATATGGGTCAGAATGAAATGGTTTTCCAATAACCAAAAGAAAAAAAAAAATTGAATATTAATTTTTTTAATGTAAACATTTGATGCAATATAGTATATATATTCTATTTTACATAGAATGTGCATTTAACTTTTAATCCCCTCAAAATTGAAAAGACACACACATCACTCCAAAGACAAGCTGGGAATTTATGATAATTGTATTAATTGCTCACCATAATATAAGAAGCATTGATGTAGTCTGAGGTCTCTTCTGATGTTGTAGACAAACACACTCTGCATCTATCCACTAAAACACACCAAGGGCTATTAAAGCAGGTTACCACTGTAGTTATACCACATGTTTTCTATTGGTTTGAATATCTAAATTTGCTTTTAACTAATGCTTCAATCACATTTAGTTACGCACCAATACAACAACTGGACCAATATCACCACAAAAAGACGTATGACATGGCTGCAATCATGTTAAACCCTTCCATAATCACAGTACCTCCTTGCTTGATGTTCTACAGTTCTGTAAACTCACCAGGTAGTAATGAGGAGCCCCTGTTCTTGTCTTTGTTGCAGTCTTTTAAAGCAGCAGTGAAATCACTCGGGTTTGTACAGGGCTGGCTCACCAGCTGCGAAAAAGGGACATCTATTAATGAGTACTGTATCAAGGATAAAATATTGTTTCAAGCAACGATGAGCGGGCCCAAGTACCTGTGGCTTAGCACACGGGTGCAAAACACCACCTGCCTTCTTTTTGAGCATGTTAAAACTTCCAAAAACACAACGCTGCCCGGGTGCAGTGCACTACCTGTGTGCCTTTTGGGCACACTAGTTCCCTAAAAAGCCCCATACGCTGATGTCACTGAATAAGCTTAAGGCATCGTCATGGCTGGATGAGTCTTCCTGGTTTTGCGCAGGTGCTTGGGCCGGTTGCAACTTAAAGCTTACTTAGGTACTCAGGTATCATCATTCAGCTAGATAACATACTGATACACTATACTTAGCAATACACCATCAGTAACTAAAATGAGTGTGTGATTTGAAGCAGAAATCGTGTTTTATATTTAACTGTTTTCTATTTGAGTAAAAAATGTGAAGAATTAGTAGATGAAGATATTGTACTTTTGAGCAAAGAACTTGGATTCTTTGACGACCCACAGTAGGCAGTTTGCATTTTTTCATACCTTAAACTGCTTTTCCAGTCCTGTTCTACATGAAGGTCCGGTAGTTAATAGGTCATTAACGTAACTATGAACACGTCTAGTAGGCACGTCTGTCTCTCTACTTAGGATTACTTCCACCAGTGCGTCATGGATGAAGATGTACTGCTCCTGCAAGTGTGGAGAAATACCAGACTGGTATATAACATACATTTACAAACCAGTCGAAAAGGAACACCTGTACGTCAACTTACTATGCAGTTATAAATTATGTCAAGTATTATGTCATCAATGCATGAAATCATGCAGACACAGAGGAGAATATTTTAGTTAATATTCATATCAAACATGAGAACTTGAAAAAAAATCTGATCACATTAAAATTGACTATGGCATGGTTTTACTGCCATATGGATTCATTTAAGGATTGCATACATAGCTAATCTTGTGGAATTTCCATTACAGTTTCAGAATAGCATTTAAATGCAAAAAAACATCCAGTGAGTGACAATTTGTGGATGGAAATCCCTTGATGATGGGAGAGAAGGGCCAAACCGGTTTGAATCTTGAGGCAGAGCAACAGAAGCCCACATCAGGTTCCACTACTCTCAGCAAAGAGCAGGAATCTGAGACTACAGTGGGCACAGGATGCCAGAAACCCTACAGCTGAAGATAGAAGAGAACTCAAGGCAAGGTTTTCACACATGACTGGCTGATTTATAATTGCATAAATGAGCAGGTGTACAGGTGCATGTTTTCTATCATTCTTTTCCCTGGCTGTCATTATCACATTAAGGCTGTGACACCTTACCTCTGTCTGCACCAGGTAGTTCCTCTGAGTGCGGATGTGTTTGAGGAAGCCCATAATGTTCACCAGACCCTGCTCTTCAATCTGCCTCATCATGCTGTCCAAGACAATGTAGGTGCCTGTTCGTCCCACTCCAGCACTATGCACACATACAGATGCATAATCAAAACAAAGGTTAATAGATAAGTAAGTCTTAAATAGAAGGTGGAAGAGAACTCAAAAAAATAATGCTAGTGTTGGGGTTTTGTCAGAACTACAGTGGACTGGTGATGGTATGTACACCAATCAGCCAAAACATTAACATTGATTATCAATTATATACCAATAAACTGGTGACAGGCCCATGGATACCTAAGGCTCACCAATCGCCAAAAGTCAGCCACTTCACCTCTCCTCACTCCTCAGATTCCAATCCAATTGAGCATTGATGGCATGTGCCAGTGGCACAAGTAAAACCCAATACGTACGTGCTTATAATGTTAATGTTTTAATGTTATGGCTGATCAGTATATATGGCCTATATTATGAATTAGGTGTGTGATGAGTTATGCATCTTGGTGAAAGATTATTGCTGTAGACTGCAACCTAACATCAAATAAGTAATATAACAGTTCTTTAATTTCATTATAACTGACCTGTTTCATATAAAATTTGGTTTACTTAATTAAACTTTTTTACAGTAATCGCTATATGTATTTCCCTTTTATGAAATTATGAACATTTATTAAAACTTTGATGTGATACACCTTTAAAAAACTAGAGTCTTTAATGAATTTAGTTTAGAAATCTCATTTGTACTATAAAACAATTAATTTAATGTGCGTAGGCAGCTCCAAAGCAAGTAATGAAGCGTAATAAATACCAGCTGTGTGTAACCTCTGTGTGTATGATTATTTAAACACAAACACAGTCACAATTAACTACACACGGAATGTAAGCATCATCATTGTCTACTTAATAAATAAGAATTAGCTTGCTAGAACCAAGGAGAAGCAGTCAAAAAAATAAAAAAATCTATGAAAAAGATATAATTTTATGAATAAAATGAATAAATCAAGCTGTAATGTTTAATGTTTTAATGTATTTTTATGTAAGATCTTTCATGTTTAACAAATACACATTGTGCTACTGTATCTAAATGTATTTTTAATATAGAGCTTACTGTCAATAGTCTGAGTGATTAACATCAGGTGATTGTGATACTTCAATTCTATTCAAGAAAAGAATGATATATTTTTTATCCTCACAACCCTGACACCTGACACCACTCCAGCACCAAACACCAGCATTTCAATAAAATAGCACCTAAAATAAAAGAGCCCATTGTCCCATACTATTTGTTTCTGTCTATATTCTGTCTGCCAGCATGTTAGCAAGTTGCTGCACTTATGGAGAATGCATGCACGAACATGGAGGAGTTAATGCAGAACCTCCTGTAGCAGCAGGCCATCACTCAGGAGCTCACTTGGAGCCTGCAGATGGTCACACAGAAGCTGCTGGCACAATGACATAAAGAGATGCTGCCTGGAAACTCACTCCCACATCAGTGCCATGAAGGTCAATGCTTTCTACCCAAACTCACAGTACATGATAACTTTGAGGCCATTCTCCTAACTTTTGTGAAGTCTGTCCAGAAAACGTGTTGGCACCTGCCTCTCAAAACCTCTAGACCCATCTCTTCATCCCCAGCAGAGAAGATGAGCTTTCCTACCACACCCTCCTGGCCAATAAAGCAGCTGATTTTTATGACACCCTCAGAACAAAGATAAATGGCCTGCTGCACATCACACAGAGTTAAGTGTCTGGACGCGTCAGACTGGATGGTTTCCAAAAAAAAAAGAAGGGGGAAAACAGCAGTTGCAAAAAGTGTGTGGACCTAACACAAACCCATCCTATATTAACCCTTGCATCTTGTAGGCATGGTTGGCCAAGATTTCTGGAAACTAGGAAGTACACTGCATATCCCAGCTGGAGTTAGCACACAGCGTCAGCTATGATACAACACCTCATCACACAAATTGTTCAAAGGACTAATAGTTTGGTGTTGCCACGTCTGCTAGCTGCTGCAGAATAAAATAAATACAAACCTCTGTGCAGCACCCCCAAACTGATGGCTTTGTGAATCGCTTAAACTAAACCCTTAAAGCCAGGTTCTGCAAGGCTATTGATAAAGAAGGCCATAACTGGGACTAGCTCCTTCCATATGTACTGTTTGCCACCTAAACATCCACCAGCTTTACACCCTTCAAATTCTCGTTTGGTTGATGACTCCAGGTCCTTCTAGATTTCACCAAAGAGGCCTGGGAGATTCCATATCTAGTCAGTGATCGAGTAATTAAGGGTTTTGCAAGAGAGGATTGACCAGATTGAGCCCCTCATCCAACAATATGTAAGAAGCCCAGGTCAAGCAATGAGTACACAACCCACTAGCACAACCCAGAGAGTTTCAGTTAGGAGAGCAAGTTCTGCTCCTGCTACCTGAGGCCAGTTGTAAATTTTTGACCTACTGACAAGGCCCTTACATTAACAAATGGGAACTGTCAAGGCTGTGGAAATGGGTCAACTGGGTCAAGGCTGTGTAAAAGGCATTGCAGGTATGAGGTATGAGGGAGAGACCATGCAGCATAAGCAAATGACTTGGAGCTAGGACAGGAGGTGTTATGGTTTCTGCCTTTGATGCACAAGATCATGTTTGCTCCATTTCAGGTTGCTGAGCACGTAATTAGCAGCGCCAGCTGTGTTGTGGACAAATGACAAACATGTGACTGCAGGGAGGGTTCTCTTATTACACACAGTTGCACCCAGCATTTCTCACAGTGTGGGAGTCAAGTGAGTATCAGCCAAGAGGCGATGCAGATCGCTGATCACTTTCACTATGCTCTCCATAGATTCTGATGAGGATGCTCGAGGGATGCTGCATGCTGCCTACCCACTTCCTGCCAGGGAGCACATTGCCGCCACCACCATTGCTGTCACTGATCTGCTTTCTCAACAAGACTCACAGTGCCGACACCTACTCAGCTGCTACTGCTCCAACACTAGGCACCAGCACTTAAAATTTTCCCTCACATCTCCCCCTTCCCAAGTTATCTAAAACAAAACGCTCTTTCCCCACTACTCCCTGTGTTCTGTCCACTGGAAAAAATACAAGAAACACATTAACAACATATACAGTAAGTTAAACATCATTTTCTCTCCATGAGTAAGTTTTTTGGGGGTTTTTTTTAGGAAAAAGAAAATTATGTTAAAAACTTAATACAAGTTATGTGCAGAAGCACAGTAATGAAATTACAAATGATCTACAAGTAGAAAGAAGACATGGCCCATGTGGGTTTTTTAGTGTTTTGTATTAATTTAAACTGCAAAATGTTAAGTAGTTTGATATAATTATTATATTTTCAATTACAGTGGAACCTTGGACTGCGAGTGTTCCGCAAGACGAGCAAAAATGTATAATAAATTATGACTGAGTCTGGATATACGAGTACCAAGTATCATCGAGTATCATGTTGCTCACATGTGCTTCTTGTTTTGACGCTGAGCGTCACGTGATCACAACTGAGCTAACGGTTTTGCTCTCTCGCACTGTAGAATTTTGGATTATCATCTCCAATGCTTTGTCTCAGTGTGTGTGCATCACTTGTATAGTCAACATCCGTGCACACGTGTACTGTTTACTACAACACTGTGATCACGTGTGTGTGTGTGTGTGTGTAAAGCATCTTTTATTTTGTGTTTGTATGTGTTTACTGAATAGAGACTCACCCTCACACAAGCACGATGGTGTGTCTCTATTCAGTGCTGCACACACACACACACACACACACACACACACATTAACGGAAAGATGGAACGTTTATCGGAAAATGCAGTGCACAAGTTTATTTTTACTTTTTTTTTTAAGTTAAAGTGCAGGTTAATTTGTTTTATTTTTACTTTATATTTTGTATTCAATATTTTTATGTATTTATTTTTTGGGGCTGTGGAACGAATAATTAAAGTTTTCATTATTTCTTATGGGGAAATTCCCTTTGGTTTATGAGTGTTTTGAAATATGAGCCTGCTTCCGGAACGAATTATGCTCATAATCCAAGCCTCCACTGTATTTCAGTCTCCCCCCCCCGCCCCCGATTTTCTCTCTAATTTAGTCATGTCCAATTCCTCCCCGTCATTAGGGGGCTCCCACATTAAGGCTACCACTCAGCCAGGAGGGCCGAAGACCATCACGTGTTTCCTCTGAACCACATGACGCCAGCCAACCGCATCTTTTCGAAATGCTCGCTCACGCTCCGTTAGGGGCGGCGTAACACACTCGGAGGTCAGCGCTATCTGCTCCTTCCGCGTGCGTGAGCTCACAGATGCCCCTGATTGGCTGTAGAGCCGTGATTAATGTGGGAGCACAAAGTACCTCTCATCCCTCCCCACTCTGAGAGAGCTCGGCCAATGAGAAGTTACAGCATCACCCGGGAACCGAACCAGCGATCTCCGGATGATAGGGCGAGCACTTTACCACTGCGCCACTCGGAGGCCCCAGTCTTTTCATTTTCTATATAGATAAAAAATTTTAATGTGCTTTTTTCATTTTAACTGCAAACATTTTGAAAAATCTAGTTGGAGATCTGTAGTTAATTTCTAATCCTATGTATCCATGCCTACCTGCAGTGTATGACTATGGGCCCCATGTCCTCAGTCCAGGCTCTTGAGGACTTGCGGACAAATGCAAGTACAGGTAAGACGCACTCAGGCACACCCATATCTGGCCACTGTGTGTATTGGTACTGTACTACCGTCCTCTCATTAACATGACCTTTCTGAGAACCCTAGGAAAAGGTGAGAATGGCATAAAAGGTAGAAAAGGTAGAAAAAGGATCTCAAAGAAAAACAGACGGGACAATGTAAATAGAACATGTGTCTAGAATGAACAGTATGACAGTTATTAAAACTGAAGATGGTTTGCATAATTGTACCTTTTTTATCTGTGTTTTTCGTATGGTGAAGGTTCTTTGGGTGTAGTAAGCCATAACCTTAGTACTCTTAACAGTCACAAGGAAATGCCCATATTCTTCTTGGCTCTCCAAAGGCCAGTATTGGTCACATTTTCTCTATAAGAGCAAAAAATAAGCATCATCACAAGAGAAAAAAAACGTTCATTAAAAAGAATTATGACTCATTATTAACATCAATCTGTCATTAGTATGGTGATGATGGTGTTTGTGAAAGGTCTGACACAGGAGCTGTGTAAACAGACAGTGTCAGTGGCAAACACACTGACATGTTAGAGATCATCCAAAAAGAATTTAGAGACAGTACAAGATGGCTCACTCTGCCTTTCTCCACCAGATTTGTGATCATGACAATTATGCCAACATTCTGCTCCCACACCATCCTCCAAAAGTCCACAGTGCTCGACTTCAGGGGGCCCTGAGCTGCTATGTAGGCCCTTGGTATATTAAAACCCTGGGTGGGCAAAAGAGAGCCAGATAGATAGAGGATTAGATCAGTGTAATATAAGACATTTGGTGGTATTAAAATAACAGCAATCTGCTCTGTATTTGAGAAATTGGGATTCACACATTGGTATGTGATAATGGTGAATGAGTTCATCCTAGCCCATAAAGGTTCGTATCAAATAAAATAATATCATGTTCCCTTTATGTAGCAGCCATTTCTCCTGTCGTGATCTCTCAGTGACTGAAACTGTACACACATTAATGCCATGATGTACTGGTACCATATCTATGACCAGAAAAAATACTCACATCCACATAGTTGGCATTTATATAATCTCCATCACTCTTTCCATCTTTATCAGTGTGGGGTGAGAGCCTGACTCTACTGTGGTCATCTGAAATTAATGTAACCACACATGTAGTGTATTGAAATCATTCCTGCTTATGTTCAAGGAAACATAGTGTAAATACATATACGATATTTAAACTGGAATGTTTATGAATGCTGTGTGCATAAGCTTTGCTATTTGTGGTGCTTTCGGTTTCACATACAGGCTAAAATGTTGATGTATCGGTTCTTGCTCTTGTTATCTGGGTGAATGGAGCTGTCCATTGTAGCTCCCAGATCCACAGTGCATGACTGAATCTCCTACAAATAGACACACACATACCCACACTGTAACACACTCTAATCCACTGCATGCCTTCTGTGTCAATGTGAAACAAAACCATGGTTGCTGTCAATTCCGAAATAGGTACAAATCAGTCAGTGTGTAAAGCAAACAACCAAACAACACATGCTAGAGCGAAATCAAATATAATCAGATCAAAGCAAAAAGGAGATGTGGCTTACCTCAAAATACGCTTTTAATATCTAATCGGGAGAGTGAGAATGCACAAAGCACAGCAATGAAATTCAATGACACGCAGTGCACAAATACATAGCAAACAATATAGCACAAAAGCACAAGCAGAACACTTTCATAGCATGCACTCATGCACTGTGTGGGTCTGTGCTGGTGGAAAGCCAGTTCCAAAGTGTTGGCAATGTCCTTAATATCAATACAATTGTATTCAATATAGTAGCATGTTAATTCTGTAGATGACTTTTAAAAAATCTCAGCTAAGGTCTTTTTAATAATAATGTCATGTTAATGTTCATTACACTGGACAAACAAAGGAATACACATCTAAACCTCATTAAAAAGTTTTGAGAGTGAGATAGTAAGGACACTTTCTTTAATTTGTCACTTATATTTGTGTATATGCATTATTACCATAGTACATGACTTAAAATAGCAACTTTAATTAATAAAAAATAATTAAAAAGTAATACTACAGGTTTATTATGGTCAAGAACAGGTAGTACACTGATGTAGTGTACTGTATTTTGATTAAATAAAAGACTGACAGTGAACAGTTACTGAAAGTAACTAATGAAATAGACTATTAAGCCTTTAAAATATCATATATTTCAAATAAATCAAAGCCTACCTGAACCACTATAATTATCTAAATATGAGCAAGCGAATACAACTCGAGAGTGGGGGTGGTTATACTTTGACAATGTTTGATGCTAATTAAGCTTTAAATGTGAACTAGTGTATTTTGTGTGCATCTGAGTGGAATACTGGAATAAGAGTCACCAGCAAACAAACAAGCATGACTTAATTATTCTTTTGAAAAAGTTGCCTGCATTAAAGTTCATACATGACTGAACAGGGCAGGCCATGTGGGCATGAAGTAACTCAAACGGTTAAAGTAAGTGTGCATATGTGTGTGCATGCATGCGCATACTGTATGTGTGTTTACTGCACATCTTTACCACCAGTGAAATTAGCGGAAAATCATGTTCTACTAATCAAAACACTGATCTGCTGAAGTTGAAACACATACGGTTCAGGAAACAGAAATTTATGAGAGCGATCTACAAATCCAAATTAAAGAATCATTTAAACTATTCACACATACAGGAAACTGAGGGAGGAATTTTGTTTGAGTGACATCGAAGACGACAGGTACAGTAACACACCTCAAACTCTCTGCCGAAGGACTCGGCGTCATGAAGTTCTTTAACATGCTGAACAAATTCCTCCACTGAAAGAGCTTCATGCTCATCTGGGGAAATATATAAGTATTATTACCAGTAAATTGTCTTTATTGCTGGTGTAAGGGGTGAGTGCAGCAATAAGTACCTGTGAGACTAAGCATAGGAGGAGAGGAGGATATGACCCTAGGAGAGGTGTTGTCATCAATGTAGAAATGAGCAGTCTGAAAGCACATCCTTTGGAGAAAATAGTAAACCAAATGAAAAACATTAAACACAATTAGTCAAAACACTTCATAAGCAAACACACAGGGCACAAGAATGCATATAGGAAAAGCCTTACATCTTACGATAAGACATGGATAATCAAAATACATTCATGAGCCAGGCTTCAGATTTGCATTACATGTTATTCTTGCTTTTGGCAAAATGGCTATAGACACAGATTTAAGAGCAAACTGAAAATGATCCTTTACCAATAAGTGTTAAGAAAGGCTACAAGTAAAAACGAAACACAAGAAAATACAGTATGTGGGTGGTTCCTATTTGGAATCCTATAGCAGTTTTAGCCTCTACAATTTTTCAGTTAAATGTGATGAAAAAATGATAATGGCAAAAAGCGTGTTTTTTTTTTTTTTGAAAGACTTTAAGCTGTCTCCTTATGCTTGAAGACGAATTACACGCTTTAAATTAGAAAACGATGCTCAATCTAATCTTTAACAGACTCACAACCATTCAACATATATTCTGATTAACTTGGACATCACTGTTCATAATAGCAACTTCTTGGAAGGGATTAGACCAAGACAACACAACGTCTGCCCGGATTAATCACTGACATTTGTTGTCCTCGGTGCTTGCCTCAAGTGTGCATCTGTCCATAACACAAATGAACACCATGTAAGTGCAGAGGAATAAGCTGAACATACCACACACTGCTCAATTCTACCACCCACTGGGCCAACAGGACAAACACACGTCAGGCCGTCTTAGACATGATCATCACAGGCCCTTTCTTCAGCACAGAGCCACAAACAACAGATCAGCATCTTGGAGATTTTTAATCACCGGCTACAAGATTAGCACCTTAATCTCACCCAGTCTCCATGATGTAATAAAGCAAGTCAAACACAAACAATCTGATGAGGACTCTAAAGCTCCAACAGGAAAGGAAATGTACAGTCTCATGCAATTGAACTGTTTATACAGCAAAACCATGTACTTGATGGGATTGTAAAAAAAAAACTGCTTGTTTCACAGTGGAAACAGAATAAAGAGAAAGATTTAGATTTAGGATTGTTTTTCTCAAATGTCTCAAGCAAAAACATCATCACCAGCTCACTAGATCAGTACAGTGCCAGGCATATGACAAACAACAGACAGCCATGTGTAAAAGTTAGCACCCCCTTCTTTTAATTCAATCTGTTCTGGAAAAAGATCTGAGTCTTACTATTAGGCAAATAAAATATCGGACAAACAATAAATGGAATTTTTTATTGTGCCATTATTTATTTAACTAAAATGAAAAAATTTTAACAAAAACAACAATAAAAACATATGGGCAAGACTGAGTACCTCCATGATTCAATAGCTTGTAGATCAACTTTTAGCAGCAATAGCTTAAAGTAATCGTTTCCTGTATAACTTTTTCAATCTCTCACATCATTTTAGCACAATCTTTACAAGATTGCTTCATTCATTGAGGTTTTTGGACATTCACTTATGCACAGCTCTCGTGAGGTCCCTCCACAGCATCTGAATTGGTTTGAGGTCTGGACTTTGACTAGGCCATTCCAAAACCTTGATTCTTTTATTTTTCATCCATTTGGATGTAGATGTACTGGTGTGCTTCTGATCAATGTCCTGTTGACCCAATGACCCAAATTCATCCAAGCTTTAACTGTCAGACAGATGGCCTCACATTTGCCTCTAGAATACTCTGGTATACAGAGGAGTTCATCGTCGACTTAATGACTGCAAGGTCTCCAGGTCCTGTGACTGAAAAAACAAGCCTGATCCATTACCTCTCCACCGCTGTGCTTGATAGTGGTTATGAGGTATTTCTGCTGAAATGCTGTTGGTTTTTTGCGAAGCATGGCGCTGGTCATTAAGGCCAAACAACTCCACTTTCATCTCAGTCTTGTGGTTTGTTCAGATTCAGTTTTGCCATCCTCAGTTATGCTCCCATGTTCATTTTAGACTGAAGAGGCATTCTCCTGGCAACTCTTCCAAACAAAAGATTGGCAATTGTTTTGAATGCTTTAAATTTGTGAATAAACTCTTTCACTGTTTCCCAATTTTTGGAAATGGTTTTATAACCCTTTCCAGATTGATGTGCACCAACAATTGCATCTCTAAAACCATTGTTCATGTCTTTTCCTCTTGTCAATGTGTTAACACACACCTAAATGCTCCAGATCAGCAAACTGCCTAAACTTCAGATTTTATAGAGGTCTATGCACTGAAGATGATAAAGTGCTGATAATTAGCATCACCTGGGTGTAACTTACCCTCCTAAATCCTGTGAGAGCAGTATGGGATACTGTAGTATTGCATGCATGTTTGTTTGTTTGTTTTTGGCTTAATTTTTAAACTTTTTGTACAGTTTTGTTAAAACGTTATCTGTTGTTCATCTGAGGTTGTACTGTACTGTATTTGCCTAATACTAACACCCACTATGATCAGATGGTTTGTATTATAATTTTACATAAAACTAACTTTTGAACATGTGTGTAATGTATGTTTATGGCATAAAATTTGACATACAATATACAGTGGAGATTAGAGAACATCCTACAATAATTTCCTACATTTTAAGGTCTGCTTAGTCCTATTTGAAATTGTCTAAACATGAGTAAAAGAGCTGACTTTTAAGCATATTTCATGAGTTACTGTATATATATATATATATATATATTGTAGCGTTTTTCGACGCTAGCAGGGAT
>JAOTQY010000010.1:12283193-12307070 GCA_026413445.1 Dolichallabes microphthalmus
TTTTTTCTTTTTTTCCTCTGTGCTAAATAATGTTGATTCTGCTAGTGGTTCTAATCCAGTGGAGCCCTTTGAGAGTGGATGAGCAGATGGCAGTATTTTTACCTTCCACTGGTTCTTCCTTTGTGTCTCTGGCAGCATGCTTTGGGATACTGAAATCAGAGGATGTCTCGTTATCTGTGAGGCTCTCTCCTGATCCGCTGTTTTCTTCCTCCACACCCCCTTGAGCCAAGGTTGGGCTGGGGAGAAGGGTGGTACTTAAGGTGGTAGCCTCTTTCTCTGTCAAATTCTCACTCTCAAAATAAAAGGATGAAGAGTGTTCCTCTAACTCCAGCTCCTCTGCTAATGCTTCAGTGGAGAATACACTGGGTATGGAAGGGACAGGACTCCCATCTCCTGAAGCTGATCCCTCTCCTGAAGCTGAGGCACTACTGTCCAGAGATCCATCGGCCGAGTGTGCGAATGAGGTAGTCTCTGGGACTGATGTTGGCAACACTGTGGGGGTCTTCAATGGAGCAGAACCTCCAGGGACCTGGGAACTCTCACCACTTGTAAAGCTGTTGATGTTGGCTGTAACAGAGAATCGCAGTTCACTAGAAGGTTCAATTGGGGAAGATGGGTTCCAGGTTGTTGCACTGAACCCATCAGCTGCAACAGTGAAGAAAGACTGAAATGAATGATCCTCTACTACACTAGACATGTCACTTATTGATGAGGAAGGCATCAGGTATAAGGAGGATGAATACATAGAACTGGAAATAGGGCCATCACCAACAGAGTGAGGTTTCACATAATGATCTTCCCACTCCATCACACTATCTGAGACAGAGGAAGTAAAGAAAGAAGAGAGGTCATTAGAGAAGACACCTGATGGCTGAAGAGATGGAGAGACAGTGCTAAGTGACTCGGAGGTGTGAGAGATATCCTGCTTAAAGTTTAACAGAGAAACCTCAGAGTCAGTCAAGTCAGGTACTGCTTGAAGGGGAAGAGTACTGTTACAGAGGGTGGCACCTGAAGCTGACCCAGACAACATGTCACCATCATCACCATCATCACCACTAGAGACAGTTTCTGCATCCCAATAAGACACCGAGCTGGAGGGAGAGCGGGACAGTGCAGGGTAGGACAGGAAGTGGGTGACAGACAGTGTAGAATACAAGATGTCCCAGTCTGGGGTGGACTCAGACGCAGACAACATAGAGCTATAAGGGAGGGACACAGGAATAGCATGCAGGCAGTGCTGGGACTCACACACAGAGGTCTCAGTGGAAGAGCTCTCACCATTGAAATCAGGTGAGAGAACACTACCGGAGGCTGTGGGGATCGTGGGGAGAGGCACAGTGGGAGTCGCAGTTTGCACTTGGGCCTCAGTGGGGAGGAAGGAGGATTCTGTATCTGTAGCAGTAATAGAGTTCTCCCCATAGACATGTGAGTCAGTGATGTTCCCCGCCTTAACCACTGAGGATGATGTGATTTCTGTGTCAGGTGGACTGATTTCTACTCTATGACCCTCAGAGCTGTCATTGACAATGTTATCTTCTGAGACCACCGTTGGTGCTATGCTGCTGTAATCTGTTTCAGATGTGAGTAAATCTGTGATAAAGTTAGTTTCAGGGGTCATGGAGGTAGACTGGGCAGGGTGTTTTTCTAGAATGTCTTGGTAATGGTAGTCATCAGTTGTTGGGGTTGTTTTAATATCAAAGACTGGAGAAACAGGTTGTCCTGCTGTTGTGAACTTGAACGTATTAAGAGGGGTATAATGGGTAGTCTGTTTAACTGTAATGCCCTGGTGATGGTTTTCAGTAGATGCTGGAGTGGTTTTAGTATCGATGACTGGAGTAACAGGCTGTTTTGGTTTAGGAAACCTAACAGTAGTCAACACACTGGCCAGGGTGGTAGGGGTCATGGTGGTAGGTTGGGAAGTGTGTTTTACAAAAATGCCCTGATAATCATTTTCATTAGACATTTTTTCGTCTGATAATGGAGGGACATGGCGCTCAGTTGAGGTAAATCTAGGGTGACTTGTAGTGGTTTGCACTGGATGGGGTGCCTGATTTAAGTCAGGCTGGACCCACAAGGGGGTGCTCAAATAGTCCTCCTAAGAAAGAGAGAAAAAAATGGTGAGGTCTTTAGCAGAGTCTTATATTAGGCTACTGCTTCTTATTTATGGATGAGGACTACTGCCATTTCTCTTATTATGCAACTTTTTTAGTTACCTCTTCATCGATTTCAAAGGGATCAGGGTCAGGGTCTGTTTCTAAAAATCAAAATCAAAAATCAAAAGTAAAATAAATGTTTCAATACTGCATAGTTGTAAACTTACATCACTTCAACCTACAAATGTGAACTGACTGTGTAAAAATTGTCCTATAAATGAAGGCTGTACCAAAATGACTGCAAAAGTGGGCATAACTTTTTATTAACTGACACACATCATTCAAATTCCATATGTTGGTAAACTAACTCTTCCTCTATACAAATATACCATTCAACATAGTCCCCATCACAAGTGATGCATTTTCACCATTGTTAAACCTAACTACTATTCGGAAAAAAAAAATCGTGTGCACTGTTGTAGCCACTTTCATGTCATTAATCGAATTGATGGTCTCTCACTCTATGGTTTGTCTTCAACTCCGGTTTCCCCTTTTTTTAACTGTCTCCGGTGTACATTGCTCTTGTCTTGGTGTCATCTCTATACACATTCTTTAGTCTTCTGTAAACATCAGACAGCCTGTACTCCTTCTTCATCAAGAACTCAGTGACAGAAGAACAGTTACTATAGAGGAAGAGTTACTATACTGTATCAACATGTGCAATTTGAATGATTTCACTCAGATAAAAAAAAAAAAGTTATATCGATTTTTGCATTACTTTTTGTATAGCCCTTGTATTTTGACTATGAACATGGACAACCATTTGTTGTGTAAAACTTTCAACATTTTTTCTTTGGAATGAAAGGCATCTTTGGAATGAAAGGCATAATTATAATTAGATGGCTCTTTTTTGGTCAATTAATCACAAAACTTATACTATGTTCATGGCTAATTATCAGCCTTATATATCATGTTCATAAACTAGTTTTAGAGCATACCCTTCTCCACCCTATACCCCAAATACTTTTTCCTTAACTAGATTTTGATGTCTAGAATAACTTAATAAACTATAGTTTAAAAATGTCTTAACAAAATCATTGAAAAGAAATCATATTATAGGTCAGATACCCGGTCTATAATGACCATACTATGAAACAAATTACACCCTCTCATATGGCAGGGAGAAATTCACTCCTATCGCTCAGCTTACCTTCTGAATAGGAGCAACTAACAAAATAATTTCAGCATTTGTTATTATTTAAACACCAGAATTATCTGTGAAGCCACTGTGCACTGAATATGTATCTAATACTAAAAGACAAGGATGAATTAATGGATGCTCAGATAAGCAATTACAACAGCAATGGTAAAACAAGTATTACATTGACAGTAAAGTGCACAGTTTGGCAAAATGAGAACACACTCATCCATAGACACACCCACAGAAATATAATACTTGATTTTTTTTATGCAATACAGATTAGTTTATTATAAACAGTGGTGATACAGATTCTGAACATTTCAGTGCACTAACAAAAATTGTTGTAAGATTGATAAACCATAAACCATCAGAAGAATAGAAAACCACAAAAGGGATTCAGTAAAAAAAAAAAAAAGAAGAAGAAACACACCATACCATGCACAGCTTAGGCAGGGTATGCACATAAAATACACAGATTAAAAAGAACTCAGAAAAGGGTAACGCTGTACAATATATTTAAAATGAATACAAAGTTTTATCTAGTAGAAAATGTTTAAAAAACCCAAAATTACAGTAATCAGCAAAGGACCATTAAAAATATAAAAACAACAACAACAACAACAACAACAACAAAATCAGCACCAGCAACAACTGCCATGCAAGTCTAAACAAGCCTATGGCTTTTTAAAAGTACTGACAGTTTATATTGAACATGTTCAATAATTGTGCATTTAAATTGTCATACTAAAGAACAAGTGCAATTTAATGTGGAAAAAAGTGCATGTTTTCTCAAATTGTTATGTCTGGGAATCAAACTGGGTTCAGTTAGATTAATCTGAAAAAATACTCCAGATAATTATTTAATCCCACTGTAATCTGGAGACATAGTATATGTAATATATACTTCAAGTTAATATTTTGTGCCAAATGAAAAAGATTGTACATCATAAACTAAAAGAAAAAGAAAAAACACATTTACCATATTTATTTATTCATCTTTAGTAAGTGCTTTCTTCTGGTCAGTGTTTAAGTTACTGTTTAAAGTACAAATTGGGTTATATTTTGGGAAATACAACCAAGTTAGTAAGTTAGGAAAATTCACATTCAGCTGGGACCAAAAATAATGACGATCAAAATCAGACAAAAGTGGTATTACAAAATAGTTTGAGCATGTGATTGTCATTTAAAACATGAAACTTTAAATGTGAAGTAGCATAGATTTTATTCTGGTCTCCTATCCAATAACCCAATAAAAGAAGTGCTTGACAAAACATCAAACTATAGTGTGGAGCATCAGCACACATCTGTGGTGTTCGTTACTTTTGAAAATACTATAATATGTTCACTCTTAATAGAGATAAGAGTGAGTGGCGTGCATTCTCTTACCAGGGTCAATCACGGGTATGTCCACTATCAGCTGATCACTCTGCCGCCCATACAGACCATTAGTGCACACAGCCACCACCTGCACCACGTAGCTGGTGTTGGCCTCCAGGTCGTGGATGATGGCTCCCTGTGAGAAAAACAAAGACAACAATACAGCATGTCCATCTGTAGACTTCATACATAGAAAAGAATGCTTAAAAACCACTGAAAGTAAGTTTATATTCAATATTTTAGACAATAGTGAAAATATGGTCATATGACATATGCCAAACGCATGGGGACACCTGACCAACACACTCATTTGTGGTTGACACAAAATTGGAAGGCCACAATTAGATAAGATGTCTTTGTCTACCGTAGAATTGAGATTTCACTGGAACTAAGGGGTCTGAACCCGTTCTAGCTTGACAATTCTTCTGTGAAAAAAGCTTCACAAAGACATGGTTTGCCAAGGTTGGAGAGAAAGATCTAAGGTTTGGGATGAAATGGCATGTTGCTCGTCTGCTAGACCTCCTTGTCTGACCACACTAATGCTCTTGTGGCTGAATAAGAAAATCCTCACAGTCATATTACAAAATATAATGGAAAGCCTTCTCAGAAGAGCAGCAGTTATTAACAGCAACAGCAATTAAGACTATGCACTTTTCTTTAAAAAAAAGTAATTTTCTTTAATGTATAGTTTAATAATATAATATAGCTTGCTCAATTTACAGTTGAATTAGTTGAAATTAATTAGTATAGTGTAATGTACAGTACCACATCCTGGTCTCCATCAGTAAGGTACTCCAGCGTAGGTGGATCATCTCTTTGTGCCAGCCAGTAGGTGACAGAGTATTTCTCTATATTTGCATCATACACAGCCCGTGGCCTCTCCCACATCACTAACAGACCTGTGTAGTTGTGCGGGTATGCCTGCACATTCTCTGGCTCTGAGCTACAAACTGCAAAAGACCAGCACACACACACACACACACACACACACACACACACACACACTCTCAGCAACCATATTTCGAAATAGTCTATAAAAGCAATATTATGTAGAATTGTTTTGGCCTAGCTACTATGTTTTCTATGGATGTTTATCAAAAATAACATGGGTCTCGGGCTAATACACTATTGATAAATTATTTTTCACTACGTATTTCATTTGAAAATAATGTCAGTTTAACAGATGCATGCAAACAGAAGGTGTTTTTTTTTTTTTTTCAATAATTTCTCTCGTTCACACACTGTTGATCCTAGCACATGGTGACCTTAGCGTGGAAGGCATTCTTCACCATCTGTGCTCAGCATCTGAGACTAAACACCTCACAAAAAAAGCACTCAACCACTGATGGGAACAGATTAAAGCAGTTTAGCCCGTTATACCGACTGCACAAACTAAAATGGTAATTTTATTCGTGTTTTTATAGAAAATTCAACAAGCTTCTGAGCACACTGTAATCTAATAACTCATTCACTCAAACAAGCCTTGCAAAATTTGGAAAGTACTAACTGATCCATTTGAACACCAGAGGGCAGAAGGGGGCCACACAATAGATCACTATCAACATCTGATTCACTGTTATTACAAGGCTATCTTAAGAAGATTCAACATTTTTACACTAAAATTAATTTGCCATTGGTAACTTAAATTGCAGAAAACTGCAACAACAAATGCAATAATGCTGTCTAAATTTAAACAAAAAAACATACACAACTCTCACTGTGAATAATAAAAGCATGCTTTAACAGCCTAGTAATCTATCTATCTATCAATAACGATAAAATCTTGGCAAAAATAGGGTCTGGATGATTCAAACTCCCATCAATAACGAGAGGATGGTAGACCTACACAGACATAAAGGGCAAACTCAGACACAGTTACCTGGCAACACAAAAGTCTGCTGACTTTCTGAGAGACAAACACAGAAAAAGATGTTAAAGAATAGCAGACCCCATTACAGAGAGAATAGAAAATGGTGAGTGCTGAGTTTTGTCACACTAATACAAATGAAAAGTGTGCATTAGAAGAGAGAGGATAGAATGCGTCCATAATTATGTCTGTGTACATTACATCTTCAAAATTAGAATATCTTAATTTTAATGATTACGGCTTACAGGCCATGAAAATCAAACATGGAGTATTTCAAATATTTTTATATTTCCTAAGATCAATCAAAATACAGAAATGTCCAGCTTCTGCAATGTCTGTTCATTAGCATGGCATAGTGGCAATCAGCCTGTGGCACTGCTGAGGCGTTACTGAAGACCAGGTTGCATTAATAGCAGCCTTCAGGTCATCTGTACTGTTGAGTTGGACGTTTATTATTTTCCTCTTGAAAGTAGCCCATGTCAGGTGAGTTGGTTGGCCAATCAAGCAGAGTAATATGGTTCAGCAAACCAGTTAGTGTCAGTTTTGGCACTGTGGAAAAGAAAATTGATATCCCCATAAAGGTTGTCGGCAAACAAAAGCATGAAGTGCTCTAAAATCTCCTCGTAGTCATCTATGCATTGACTTTGGACTTGACACAGTGGACTGGAGTCCAGCAAATGACTGGCAGCCCAAATCACCACAGACTGTGAAAACTTCACACCAGATGTTTCATCAACTTAGATTCGGATGTTGTCTCTGATTCAAGAGTAGTTCGATACTAGGAAGATGACAGTTGCAGCCCATTTCCAGAAGATGTCTGTGATGTCTCCTGATGGCCTGACGAAGCTCTCTCAGGTACTTGAATTGGCTTTGCTTGACAATTTTGTCTTCTTGGTTGCTTGTGCACCTTTTTTCACCATACTTTTCCATTCCAGCCAAGTTTCCAATAGTAAGATTCGATACAGCACTCTAGGAACGGCCACCCCTCTTAGCAATTACCTTCTATGGCTTACCCTCCTTGTGTAGGGTGTCAATCTGTGGCGGCTGATGCAAAAATTTTTGAGGGGGGGGGGGGCGGAAACAAAATAAAAACTTAACTTTTAATAATCGCCTGTAAATAGCCATAAGAAGTGCTGGAAAAGCACAGAGTGTAAGCTCGACCGCAATCACTTGACCGCTGCTTAGAAGATCTTTAGCTTTTTTCTTTCTTCGTCCAATCGCCTTGCAAAGAAGTATTTTAGCAAAGAAATGACAGTATTTTCTCACATATTTTGCTGTCTTCCATGTCAATCACTATTCAAAACATTAACTAACAATCTGCTGACCGTTATAGTTGTAGTCTATAGACCATTATAGGGACTAATAAGACTCATTGAAAATGGTCCACATAAGCCCAAATATTTAAAAACAATATTGATTCGCTAAGAACAAAAGTGGGAGGGTTCGGGGCACCCCAAGGATGATTTTTAAAAAATCCAATTAGAGCTCAAATCACATGCCTATATAGACACCCGCTTGGCTTCCGGCGGCCCGCGTACATGAACACAAATGAACGAAATACAGTAATAATTTCATTGTTAAAATAAATAATTATTATGTCAAATAATTACATGTTAAAGTAGCATTCTTCTCTGCCTAACTTTAAGGGGGCCAGCGGCCCTTATTGACCGGCCGTCACTGGTGTCAATGATTGTCTTTTAAACTGTCAAATCAGAAATCTTACCCATTCATGTATTGAACTAGACTGAAAGATACATTGTGTTTATACAATATATTTCAGATTTTCATGGGCTATAGGCATTAATCATCAAAAAAAAAACATGAATATTTTAATTGACATGTAGTGAATTTAGAATATATGAGTTTCACATTTTGAATGAAATTATAAAATTGCTGTATTATAATTTATTTAAGATGTACTGTTCACTCTACTGCTTATATAAAAAAGAGCAAATTCTCTTGCTACAGCATTAAACTTGTTTTAGTCATGAAGACTGTGAATAACAAGTACATCTACATGAGAGAAATCATACATGGTGTCTGAAAGTAGAGCTACAACTTCATGTTCATCATGTGCAAAATAAAACAGATGAGATTTTCTTGTGAAATTCACCTTTTTAAAAAAAAGACATCTAAATCATAGCACTGTCAAGTTAATAAAGGTTCCTGTCCTGTGGAAACTGGGAACAGACAATGGACTATCAACAAAATCAAATTAAGAACTTATTATTTCATTGAGGTTAATAGGACTATTCCTAAGTGTATGAACTATACTCGAGTATTAGCAACTGTATTCAGTCATCCAGTGAAGAGTTTTCAGCAAAAATACAATTACAGACAAGAATAATTACATAATAGCATCATCACATCTGATAAAACATTGCATTTCAACACTCATTTTAATACCCTCGTTCACTCAAAGTGTAACATATAAAGGAACATCACAAAGGCCATACTAGACAAATATCTGCTTGTAAATAGGTCAGGCTTCATTCTATTCAAGGACAAAAGTTATAATTAACTTCACTCAGTTTGATATTATGCACTCAAAATAGGAGCCATCATTAACTGCACTCAATATAAAAAAAAATTTTAATCAGAATTTTCAAAGAAACATTCTGCTTTTACATCCCTATTTATGTTTTTTTTTTTTTCCAAAGCTTAGACTTAATACTGCCACTGAGTATGTGTCAGTGTGTGGGTGGGCGTACATACTGGGTGTGAGGATCTCTTCAGTGCCGGTGTATGAAGAATAGACCTGGCCCATGAACTGAGACTGATGCTCTCTGTAGTTATTCTGCAGGTAGTCCATCAGCATCACATATCCAGCCTGCTGCATGGTCATCACCTCACAGAACATCTCCAACTGCAACAGCACAGCAGCACACAAACATTCAGAGTATACACTCAAGTATATGGCAAAAGAATGAAAGATAAGAGACAAGGCAATCTGTTATCAAATGTCATTAATGTCCATACAGTTTGCCCATGATACATGACAGATGATAGAACAACTTTCTATTGGTGTTGGTGAACCACAAAATACCTGACCATTAAATTTTTTTACCACACTCTTTGTTAGCTCACAAGAAAAATCTTTAGGTTATACAACACTGGTGTTAAAATAATAACACTGTTGTTACTTTATAATTATTTTTCAAATATAAAAGATCCCTAAAAAACAAAGAATTCGTTTTTTCATGTTTACATTTTTATATCCAGGAATATATTCCTAGCATTTACCATCTACCATAACTTGTTAAATACAATGATTTCTCAACAACAGAAAAACAAAACACATTAACATCGTCGTGCTGTATTTTTGTAAAAGCTGAAATGCACAAGCCTGTTTGTTTGCTAGGACAAGATCCTGCTAGACCTGACCTGCCTAAACTTTTATTTATTCTACATTCAACTGTAGTCAAACATCCAGTCTACAAGAGACTTGATGTTTTTAAGACAAAGTACATCATTGACTGCTATTATGTGTTGCTTTGAATAGGATGACCCACCTGTACTTACCTTCTTTCTTGCGAAAGCTTTCATGCCTTCAGTTTCGACTCATTCAGTAACGTCATGTGTCTACTTGTAAGTTACTTAAAGGAAACAGCCCGAGGTTTAAATGACACACAGTGGAAAGAAAGAGGTTTCATCTATTTACATCCTTTTGATCTTAGTAATCTTACCCTCACCCACTCCTATACCTGGTAATGACAGTGTACTTTAGAACGTGAGACACAGTAATGTCACATTCTAAACTCATTTTTTAAAAGGCTCAAAGACATGAACTTTGGTTATAATGTTCATGTCAGAGTATCAGAGCCTACAACTTCAGACAAATGGAGAAATTTCAAAAGTTCTTCTATAAAGGCACAGCAACACAAATAAAACTGTGAGATGGTGTATCTGTACATTGAAGATATTTGTGAAAAACAATACTTTGGGGTGTGTGTGTGTGTGATGTTAGTAATATCAACCAACATCATGATGTTTTTTATCAAGATGGAAATATTTGTCTGGCAAAATTCAAAAGATTCCATTGTAATTTTTTTCAAAGGTGCTTATGAGTGTGCAATTAAATTCTACACAAACAAAGTCACGAGCACATCTATTATGGTATATATTGTTATACACTTTGAAGCGGCACAGGAATGTCAAACAATATAAAGGTTGCCTTGGTGTAGTATAGTGATGCCTTTATACCTGTGCTTCAGAGATTGCCACTGTGTTTTTAAAGATAATCCACTCCACAGTCTCATGGCAAGGAGGAGACGTGAGCGACCCATTGTAGATGAAGTACTTCTCCGTGGAGTTGGGCAAGAGGCCTTGTAGGATGAACGGCGACACATCACTACTCTTTCCTGAAGAAAAGAAGTCACATAATAGATCCTTTTTCAACTACATATAATTCACAGTGTGGTAGTGTTTGACAAGTAGAAGATGAGTGTCTGGTTAAAAATATTAACATTGAATAAAAATGTACATACCATATCTGCTGACACTGTTGACTGCATCAATTATGGCTTCGTAGTTTTCATTATCTTCGACACTTGCCTGTGAGATTTCATAAGTACAACTATTGACATAAGATGTTTCTTAAAACACCATGGAACAAAAAACTACATGCACTAAAGAAAAGGCAGGTATGTAGATCTCTTTGGGATATGCGGCATTGTGTGCTATCTCTGAACCTTTCCCATGACCTTAAATTGCTGGGTGTAATTGCCCTCAGCAGCCCAAGGGTGGATTTAAAGGGTGAGTCATTGCACCTGGAAAATACTACACAATGCTTGAAATTACCAAATGAGTGTCTTGCATAAATTATGTCAATAATATACTAACCATAATTAATGATATCGATCATATACTAACCAGCCATTACGTACACCATTCTAGTACTGGGTTGGACCACTTATGCCTTCAGAACTGCTTTAATTCTTCATGACATAGATTCAATTCTTAGAGATTTTGGTCTATATTGACATGATAGACAGGTTTGTTGCCTCATCCCCCTCTGCAACGTCACAAAGGTGGCCTATGAGACTGAGATCTTGTGACTATGGAGACCATTTGTGTACAGTGAACTTATTGTCATGTCCATGTGTTAAGAAACCAGTTTGAGATTATTTTAGTTTTGTGACATTGCACATTATCCTGTGCTCATAAAAAGGACGGACATCGTTAGCAACAAGACCATGCTTAGTTAGTACTATGGGGTCAAGAAAACATCCCCCACACCATTACACCAACACCAGCCTAAACGGTTGATACAAGGCAGGATGGATCCAGGCTTTCGTGTTTTTTATGTTCAAGTTGCTGCCACATGAATCGCTGATTAGTTGTTTGTGTTAACGAACAGGAGAACAGGTGTACCTAATGAAGTGGCTTGTGAGTATATATTATAAAAAAGCTAATATGTTCATAACAAGAACTTCCCACAAAACCTGCTGTTATGGAGATGTTCTGACCCAGTCATCTGACCCAACCCAGCACTTGTGTCAATCATATCCTTAGACTTGCACAATTTTCCTGCTTCTAACACTTCAAAAACTGACACTAGATGGTTAACAGATCCCACCCCTTGACATATGACAGTATTAGATAATCAGTGTTATTCACTTCACCTGTCAGTGGTTTTAATTTTATGTCTTATTGCTGTACACAACAAAGGAAATGACAAATTAAAAACCTATCATTGAGACCTGATGGAGTCTTAACATGTGCACACAAGTATACTCCTTATCTTTAAAAACTCATCATCTAGTTTCTTCTCATAGAAAACATGTTCATACAAGTCATGGATTCCAGCTAATGCACAAACACACAGTAAACAGAAGTCGGGACAGGAAAGATATGTTTTACATGTTCTTATTCATATATTCTCATTTTATTATTGTGTAATTCCTTTTTTATGTACTTAAACAGATACATATTTTCTGTACTGTATGTCTCTAAAAATACAAAAAGGTATCTCTTTAGTCTTAAAGAAAGGCAAGATTTTACCCTACAAATATCTATAGCTACTTGTGGAAGAGAATTAAACTGGGAATTAATTTCATAGCTAGGAATTCATACATCTACACTGTAAACCCAAATAAGTTGGCAAAACTCAAACACGTTACATCACATTTTTTAATATAATGATGTTTCCAGTTTTAAGTAAACAGAACTATGAGTTTTTTAAGTTTGTTGTACTCATTCGTATTAATCGTTCTTTACTTTCATTATTGACTAGCCGTACTCATAATATTTAAGAACAATTATCTTTTTTTGTTTGTTTTTGCAAATCAAATAAATTGTTGTTGGTCTTTCGGCTGCTGCTGGCAATGGGTGGCTACAACAGAAAATCCGGTCCGCACACAAGCTTGGTACAGGTTTTACGCCAGATGCCCTTCCTGACACAACCCTCCCATTTTACCTGGGCTTGGGACAGGCACTTCATCCCGTTGTTGGGAATCGAACCTGGGCCTTTTGCATGGCAGGCGAAACACCTACAGTACCACTGAGACACCAGTGCCCTTTTGCCCTGATGACTTCAGACACAAAATCGCTGTTTTGTTGGAAAGTTGGTGGAACTTTAAGGTGACAGTTACTGTTATTTAAATACTTAAAGATACTTAAAATATCAAATTTGTTCAGCTAACTTGAAAAGTGTCATTTCTACAGACTCCTAAATACCAAAAAGTTCTAAATACTCATCAAGATCTATTCATTTGAACTAATTGTAATTATTTAAGTTAATAGTACTCAATATGTTTAATTACTTTGAGCATTAGGGTTTACAGTGTAAAGAGAATTCAAAGTTAAGTCTCAAACCACAAAATGAACACCTGTATAGTAAACCTGAATAACAGCATTACTATGTTGTAATAAAAACCATGTAAGGCAGTAGTATTTGGTTTAATAGGCAGACCAAGTATGTATGAAGAAATAGTTATCTTCTGCATTTCCTCAGTATAACAAAGAAAATGACAATGAAATAACTATCGTGTACATCAACAGTACTGTTACAGTGTCTAAAAAAGCAAATCCTCTCAGTCACTCTGTTGTAATACCATGGACTGCTGCTGTGCTGAATGCTGCTTGTCTCCCATGCTAGAAGACATGAAATCTACCTCCTGTCTAAAATACAATGTATAGAACAATTTTATCATGTCAAATCATTTCCTCTTGATGTATTCTATCTCAGATGTAATGGTGGCTTAGTGGTCAGCACTGTCGCCTTGCACCTCCAGGTTCCAGGTTTGATTCCTGCCTCGGGTCACTTGCTGTAGATAAAAAGTTGCTAGTCCTGCCTAGGTTTCCTAATAAACTAAACAGTAACTTAATCTCTCAGCTGTTCACCAATAAAAATGCTAAAACTCCACCACATCTGAGTCCATTTCCTTATTATAGATCAGATGATGTTTGTTTTGTTGATACTTTCCCATTGTTTCACCCTTTATCTCCCCTTATTGACTGCCAGATTCCATGTTGCTTTACTTCTTACATGAATAATGGTTGGGCATGATGGCAGGATGACATCTGGCATATTTGAGTTGACATATGAATGGATAGTGTATACATACAGTACTGTACATACATTATTAGCATACGAATTTCCTGCCAGTCTGCACCTGACATGCTATGAACTTCTATTATAGGCTTGCCAGTGTGATTTAGAGCAGCTCAGGAATATCAAAATTGAAAGTAGTCTAGACAAAACATGTCCTGTAGCTTTAACAACACACTAATAAAGTAGGCACCAAATATTAACAGACATAGAACAAAACCACTCACCTCAAACAATACAGCAAGCGCAGTAATCTGTCCTCCAGATGTCAGGGCATCATCTATAGTTTGATAATGATGAGCTTCATAACAATATATCTGCATCTGTATAGATATGGTACTCTTATCATTCTTCAGTCCACACAAAGTCAATCATCTAAAGCTTACAGACTATTACATAATATACAGAGCATGATAGCAAGTCCCTTCATATAGTCATTTTAGAAAATTATGGTGGAATCTTTGGTCAAATTTAGCTTAATGGAATAGTTTAGAATGGTTTCTAGTCCTACAGTATGCACATAATTTTAATAAAAAACATGGAAGAAAAAGAGGGAAGTGAAAATGTGGGAAAGTAAAACTTCATCAGTGTTTTCATTGCAACTTCATACATACTGTACATTTGTGACACAAACTCTTAAACATCAGTAGACTCTAAAAATTACATACTGATCCTCCATATTTTTCAGGAACCACTCCCAAAACTCTTTGCACTCCAAAAAAAGCACAATGATACACAAAGTATGAGGATAATGCAGAATAAAGAAATCAAAAGAAGATTTTCTCCTACCTCCAAGGGGAATTTGACTCCATTAAGGCTATGCTCAGAGCCATCAGAGGAGGCATTGCAACGGCCCCAGTGAAAAGTAATACGGCCCACCCTGAAAGTGGACCTCAACCCCCCTCCGCTTACACTGAATTCACCTTCCACATCTATTGTCACTGGAAGGAGAAAACGAATAAATCAAGTACATGCCCACAAAAGGTAAACCTCTTACAATGTCATCAAAGACCAAGGAAATAATGACAAGTTATAACAGCATGTTCTAAATAAAGGTACTGTATATTTTTCACAAAGTCACACTGTCCTAGTTTTAAAGTTACATTTACATAGTCAGTGTTCAGAAATATTAGCAGCGGCACCTGTCTTGCCATCATTTTTTGCTGTTGTGGACCCTGAGGTCGGGTTCTCCCAGCCTTCAAACCTCAAGTTCTCAAACTGAGCTTTGACTTGTGCCAGGCTCTCCTCAATGTTTATCGGTGATTGCTTGGCATTGTTGCATGATGGGTATTTCTTGTGCCATCTGTTTTGGTTTAATGTTCCTAAAAGGAATTAACATAGTATAAATGCATTTGTAAAAAAATAAAACACTCTTCCTTCAGTGAAGAGTACCAATGAAATCAAACATACTTTGCGTATCATACTGATGATAAATCCAGCCTAGCAATGAAATAAAGTTAGGTAAACCCCACCTGAATCCAAATTAACGTGATCAGTATGACAATGTACATTGTATAAATCAATGGATTTCTTTGGGTAAACTATTGTTTGGGCAAACTTATTGTTACAGTGTTAAATAGCCAGATTAAACAACAACTTTCAATTAACCACCTCATTAAACTGTATTTAATGTTTGATGGTTCATTAAAGAATAATAATAATAGTAGGGAGCGAATTGTTATCCCAAGTGAAGGAGTATCGGAGCAGCAGGGGCGATATTGCAGTTGTTTTACCGCAATGTTGTGACGAAAAGAGAGTTGAGCCAAAAGGCAAAGCTCTCAATCTACCGGTCGATCTTCGTTCCAACCCTCACCTATGGTCATAAGCGTTGGGTCATGACCGAAAGAACAAGATCGCGAATACGAGTGGCCGAAATGGGTTTTCTCAGGAGGGTAGCTGGCTTTTCACTTAGAGATAAGTTGAGAAGCTCAGTCATCCGTGAGAAACTCAGAGTAGAGCCGCTACTTCTTTACGTGAAAAGGTGTAAGTTGAGGTGGTTCGGACATCTAGTAAGGATGTCACCAGGACGCCTTCCTAGGGAGGTGTTCTTGGCACGTCCAGCTGGAAGGAGACCACGGGGCAGACCAAAGACTAGATGGAGAGATTATATCTCCACACTGACCTGAGAACGCCTCGTCAGAGTTAGATGAGGTGGCTGGGGAAAGGGAAGTTTGGGGTTCCCTGCTGGAACTGCTACACCCACGACCAGACTTTGGATAAGCGGTTGAAGATGGATGGATGGATGGATGGTTCATTGCAAACAACAATACAGACGGCAGCAATATATCAGGATTAGCTCATGTGTTTGACTTGCATAACATGCTGCTAGAGTACAGATGTATAAATGTAAGCATTTGCTGAGACTTGATCAGCTTGTACAGTAGATACTGTATCTTTACAATAAATGTATCCTCCATAAATGCCATGAAACTGCTGCCAATGCAGCTAACATGCTCGGAGAAGCGGTGCTTGCTTTAAACTAGCATAGCTTTGGCTGTACAAGTTGTCATTCTAGTAGCGAGGGTGGAAATTTAGATTTAGCCTTCGGCCTGCAAAAGTCTACAGCTGGCCCTAGTGGGGCTATGACACATGTTTTTCCATGACAGGAATTTTTCATGCTTTTCCTAGTACATATTTGTCATATTTGTCATTTTTCAATGCATTTACAAACCTATACATTTTAAATCATGTTGAAATACCAATTACCTCTTTTGAGTGAGCTCAGCTTCAAAATATATTGCTTCTGTATTTGACAAACAGTGTGTTGATTTGCTCACTTTTCTATATGTTGCAATAGATTTCCATTGGGATGAAAATCAAGCAGCAGAACTTTTAATGCTGTAGCCAGATTATGGTGGTTAAAAAATCTCTGCAGGTGCCAATACATTGTTTTTATATCAAATAATCAAAAATAAATCTAACAAAGTTCTATATCTGTAATTGTAGACAGTGGGCATAAATGTGTCTCTTTTTTCCACTTCGCAATTTTCTGAGCTAGTTTCAGGTTTTGTGTGAGGCTCTGGGTTACTGATCATAAGGTTGGATGTTCAAGCCCCAGCACTGCCAAGGTGCCAGCCACAGTTGGGCCATTGAGCAAGGTCCAAAACCCTCCATGCTCTAGGGGCATTGTGCATTGGCTGACACTGTGCCCAAATCTCAAATTCCTATCAAGCTGGGATATGTGAAGAAAAGACTTTCACTGAGCTGTAATGTACTCGTGCAAATTAAAATGTTTTGGCTTTCATGGGTTTGGAATTTTGCAACCCTGGATAATTAAATTAGCACTTCTATGTGACACCTCAGTAACAAACACACCAGCCGTTTTAAACATACTTGAATAAACGTACAACTAAAATCACTCAGAACAAGTTGCTAGACTTTATGCAGGATGACTATATGGTTGATTCTCAACTCCCTAAAGAGTTACTTTAAAATCACCTAAAGCTTAAGTCACATACTGTATGAGAGCCTCTCTATTGAATTCTGATTCATTCTGTGTTGTTATTAATGTTGCTCTGCCACTAAAAGATCTGTGGTTCCGAGACTATCTATATATATGAGGTATGTGTAAAGTAAGCCATAGTTAAAGCACCTCAGGCTAATTATGTCAGAACAAATAAACAGTTGTGACTAATTATTCTGTATTGCCATGTACAGTATAGTCAATTGACTGTTTGAAGACCATGAGTAAGGAAATGTTTGTTCATTTGTATTTATAGCTGGAGCATTATAAACTTCTTATATATATGAATATTTTATAACACTAAGCCTTGGTGAAAATACTGCAGCTGTACTTGAACGCATTAGTCAAAAAAGGACAAAACATGTTGGTTTCAGCTTATAAAAGCTTTACCAAAAAAAATCTTCCCTACAATAGATAAACTGAGGCTACAGGTTAAATCTATAAGAGCAAGGCATTCAGGTGTTCACATGCAAACTCAGTCAGTGGACATGACAACCCAGTACTAATAACCAAAGGCTATGTTCATGGCTTAATTGCTCAATTTATCAGATGAGTCTAATCAGTTATGTTATGCGCTGCAAGCCCTGACAAGACAATTTCTCAACTTTTAATGCTGCTGCACCATTGGATTTTGTCCCACTTATGATGACAACTTAATAGCACTTACCTGTGTAGGACCAGTCTATGTTTTCTGTCAGCTTCTTTTGTGATCTGAAACCATAGGTTTGTGATTTCTCCACTGGAAAACATACAAAAATTATTTATATTAATTTTAAGACTGCCACATATCACTGGTATAAAATAATTTTACAAATTAAAATTAAACATTCCTCATCTCTGTGGCAGGCGCATGAGAAAACTTCATTGGAAAAATATTAACTTCACCAACTATAACGGTCTCTCTTTAACTATCAAGCAACAGATTCTATGTGTGTTTCATTATAGGTGGCACGGTGGTGTAGTGGTTAGCACTGTCGCCTTGCACCTCCAGGGTCCGGGTTTGATTCCCGTATCTGTGTGCATGGAGTTTGCATGTTCTCCCCGTGCGTGGTGGGTTTCCTCCGGGTACTCCGGTTTCCTCCCACAGTCCAAAGACATGTAGGTTAGGTTGATTGGTGTTCTCAAATTGCCTGTAGTGTGTGAGTGTGTATGTGTGTGTGCCCTGCTATGGATTGGCACTCTGTCCAGGGTGTACCCCGCCTCGTGCCCTAAGCCTCCTGGGATAGGCTCCAGGTCCCCATGACCCTGAATACAGGATAAAGCGGTATAGAAGATAGTGAGTGAGTGTTTCATTATGAAAAAATTAAACAAACTCGGAACACACCGAGAACTATATGCATCTTCATGCAGCGGATTCTTAAACTGCCAAGAGAGCGACACAGATGCAATGAGTGAAGAATTTATAGCGTTCACTGGCATGGTCTAATTACGAAATAATTAACATGTGCAGCGTCTATGTAGGCCAGGTCTCTGATCCAAAGATGTCATAAACTTCCAATGTGTGTTATTTTATCAGCCCTGCTTTGATAAAATCAATGCACCTTATGAATGGTTGTAGTTTTTTTTTATACTTAAGCAAAAATAGAATAAAGTTGTCCAAATACAAAGGTCTTTTTAAATCTGGTACACATGAAAAAAAGATGGTTCTGGTTCATGTCATGTTCCTGCTGTGTCATACTGTATGTGCACTCTCACCTGTGTACACACACCTGCCAACAGGAGGCATGTGAAGGTGTTTTGTGTGTATATTTCCAAATAGTTTTTTTTTTCTTTGACTAAAAATACATTCTAATGTTGCTTGTGTTAAAAGAGATTTCCTCTGTCGACCACAAGCAGGATCCTTCTACTAAATAGTGAACTGAAAGTAAGAATTACATTTGCATGGTATAATACAGCAATATTTGTCATTTGCTTGTGTAGCTTGACAGGTACTGTACAGTATGCAGTAATGGTTAAAGTCAGCATTCTTCCTAGTTTTCAATGACTTTTGGCATCAAACCATCTCTCGTTATTTTCCACTGTCGCATTATTGTCTCAGGCAGAGCAAACAATACAAACAACATCAAGTTCGTGTCTCCTTTTTCGCTCCCACACCACACTATGCTAATGTCCTCTTTTTCCACATAAAAGAACAGTCCCACGAGAGCACTCCCCTTCAAGTGAACAAAAACACATTGAGCAACAATGGCCTCCATTTGAAACACCAGTTCTGTCCCAGCACCAGCTTACAGCTTAAGATAGTTTACATTGTTAAAGTGAACCAGGTGTACTTGCCTACCTATCCAGTATCCACAAAGGATTATAGCTTTGATCCTACTGTTATTTGTCTAAAGAAAATGTAATAGAGCCTCCACTGAACGCTATGTGAAAAACACCACATCTATTCGATTTGCCATTAAACTTTGTCTATTTCTTGGTGCCCTGTGATGGCCTCTGATCCCATCAAAGATTTATTCTGTTTTGCATTCAGTGTTCCCAGGATACACCCTGACACTATAATGCTACAGTAGTTTGTACCATCAGTTTAAAGAGTAAGGACGATATCATGATACTTCATTTCTTTTACTCACTGTATGCAAAAGTAAATCTTTTAGGCTACTTCTTACACTTAAAGAACAAAAACTTATAATAAATAAATACTGTAACTAGAGAAATATTAAGTATTTTGGCTTTTGAGACTGCTGAATTAAAAATGCATGGCAAACATTTCTCCATTTCTCAGTACATACAGAACCTTGGTAATTAGTGTAACTAAAAGCAAGATATTGAATTACTTGAATGAAATCATTAAATTTAGAAAAAGTCATTTATATCTGACAAATTAGTTTTTGCCCAACACCACTGACCCAGCGTGTGTTCTGACCCTTCACCAATTACAAAGCATGAACATGATCATAATAAGATCAGTGAGTGTAGCGTTCAACTTGCTGTGTAATTTGTTTTGTCTGGCAGGGACCCTATACACTTTCACTCAATCAACACATATTCTCTGCACCTAGCAGCACTGCTGGTGGCTCAATTTCCTGTTCATGGTGAACAGCATGAACAGAAGCCTACAACGACCTGCTGCATCAGGACAACAGGGTTTAATGGTTTTCTGCCAAACATGATGCTTTCAATGCTGTCACATAAAATGGTTTTAAACTGTTTAACTTTTCTTTAAATATACAGTATGTCTTAAGTCTGATATAAGACTCTAATATAAATCTGATATTTACCTATCAATAAAATCTGCAGTGAGCATAAAAATAAGAGGATTATGGCACCCATATGAGATTGTGGACAATTCTCAACTAATACACACAAGCACAAAAAATGACCACATACACACACTGAGGGAGCCCACACTGTCATCCTCAAACAGAGCACCCGAAACAGATCCTGAAAACGGTTATGTATTTACAGTATGTTTTGCGAAGTTGCTTAATAAATATAGATACAAACCTCAATCAATAGCAGTAATTAAATACTCAATTTATAGTAATTAATTAATAGCAATCAGTAGTTCTGTTTGAAAGCATGCAGCCATGGATCAGTAATGACTACGTAATTACGCAACCATACTATTTTTTGTCACCCAGAACAGAAAGGTTTGCCTTTTGAGTCAGGTTCCTTTCTCATGTTGTCTCAGGAAGGATTTCTTTCCCACTTTCATGTCTAATTTGTTCTTTAGATGTCTATGTTTTGTTTTTTAGCAGTTTCTGTTGCTAAAAGTCCAATATAAATTGATTTTAATTGAACTGAAGTGATTTGAAAGTGTAATCTCCAACACCAATAATCTTGGCTATTCTAGGACAAAAAAAGAACAAAACCTCATAAAGGTCTTATGAGCAAGTTCTGTCGCTACAATGCAAATTCAAATCTATAAGCAGCAATACACTCAAACGATACAGAACAAGACAGACATGAAACTCACACTGGTGTTACAGTGAGATTTACAGTACCAATGTTTCAACACAAGAGCAATACAGCAAAATCTAGGTCTGGTTCTTTTGTCATTCCTATGGTTTTTGTGTTGTCCATGTGCCGTCCCCAAACAACCATGAATAGATCCCTTTGAAAAAAAAAAAGGAATTTTCATGCAACATTTATGAAACAACTATAAGAAATATGCATAAACATGTTTTAACTGCTGCAACATCTGCCCTTAAAAAAATTATTCTAAGTAAAATTTTAGTCGTGTCTAATTGAACTAGCATTTGTGTCTGATAAAAGGTATAGTACAGTGGTTTCAGATGTTTCTGTCTCTCATTATTTCCCAGTAAAGAGCAAAGTTTTGCAAACTGGTGAAAACCTTTGCATGTGAGTTACATGTGAGCATGCATGAGTGCACCTCTGTGGCTGTCTTAATTTCCAGTAAAAAAGCCAATGTTTATTTTGACAGTCATTTGTCAAATATCAAGTGTCATTTGAAATGTCGATCTTCTTCTTCTTTATCTACAATTCCTTGCATTTTACACATTTGGAGGCAACAACATCGCTGCTTTGCATTTTAACTGCACACACTCAACAATTTTTCTTGCCTAGCAAGAAGTCCTAGCAAAGATTCAGATGTCCAAAGGCATTAGGTAAGGAACAAGAAAGTTACAGAGAGAAATCAAAAGAGGAAGATGAAAGGAGTACAGATTTGTTCGTATTAATATCTCTATACCGCATCTAGAGAGAGGATTTGAAATATAGGACTATTTGCGCCCAGTAGGACAGACAAGTTACAGGCTACACTACTGTGTGAAAACATGTCATTGTGATTAACTTCAACTGAATTTATATTGTAGCATAATGTTTGGTGTAACCCATTTCATTATGGGCAAATGGGCTTCTGAGACCCAAAACTTAAGTAAGAAAAAAGAAATACAAATTAAACAATGCCAGGCTTTGTAACATTACTACTGTATACCTCTTTAAGGCATACTGTGGGAGAGAGAACAGAGATACTGAGTCTCCACTCCAGACGTGGTACAGAGCAGTACTTAAAAACCCAGCCTACATTAAATGCATGCAGAAGTGGCAGATAAAACACAGACACTTGAGAGAAAAAAGTGGAGAATGACCAAGTGTTCAAACAGTACAACACTCCTTCTAAAACTAAAATTAGAACATTTGGTCAGGGGACTAAGAAACATTTTTATCAAATAATTCCAGAGATAGAAAATAAGTTCTACACTTTACTGTTCAAATTCACTGAAATAAGCTTTGCTTCAATAAATGTGTTATGTGTCAAAGCTACAAGCCATCTCAAGGCTTTGCTTGTAATTTTCATGCCACAACCTACTGTATTGTCCATTATGTATAAATGATCATTTTAAATGTCAGTGCTTCCATATAGCATCAGAAATATGTTAGGAAGATAAAATGGCCAATACACTATGTGTGCTATTAGACGAAGGTGATGAAATGCAATTTATCTGTGTGTTCATGGACTTGTGTGCTGTGTTTAGTCATGTTGTGTCATCAGGACCGAAAGACAGAAAAAAAAGTTTAAGCTTCCTTGCTAGCAAGATGATCGTAAGTTTTTTTTTTATTCCTTTTCAAGACATTCAAAAGGATTCTCTTTGTTTTTATAAAAATAAATAAATAAATAGCATATTTAATCAATCAATCGATTATTTAAATTGAATCTAAAACAATTAAAATGTGCAACAACTATACTTATCATTTGTATACAGTAGCTTATATTTTTATTCCATAGTGTGTGGGAGTTAGCTTAATTTATGTACTGTAATCACAGACATCATCAATATGCTGTGATATCATAACCAGACTTCAGGTGTGTGCTTGTACTAGGGCCGTAGGATTCGTCATTTTCTCTACTGAGTGGGACTTCTCTTTCTGAGTTGGAACTTAGATTTATTGGCAGGATGGCTTCAGGCATTAGTTTTGTATATTGTTGTCTGGATCACAACACAAAAAAAAATGTTTGTTCAATTCCTTCTTCCATAAAACACTACCAAATCACTGTCACAAATGAAATATGGCAGTTTCTGGGATGACTGGACCTATCTATAACTGGTGTCAGCGGTTTTGCTGCAGGTGTGCTTGCAAGGATCGTGTTTATTTCACTATTCCGGGGATTGGTGTGGATGCTGCCTGGGGCTCTTGGCCTGTGTCTGATGGTTTTGTGCATTGTGCTGCTGGTGCATTAAATGCTGTGCAGAATTGTGTTGGTGTTTTATTATTATTATTATTTTTCATTTTTCCATTTTTTTAAGTAATATGTTTATACATTAGTCATAAAATTTAATTTTTATATTTGTTTTATAGCTGCTATTTCTATTGTCTGCCTTTTACATTATATACATAATAAAATACATACTATATACCCTC
>JAOTQY010000010.1:12457466-12468433 GCA_026413445.1 Dolichallabes microphthalmus
GATTAAACTTTTGATCTGTCATCTATGTTCTATTACAAATAAAATATTGACATTTGCCATCTCCACATCATTGCATTAAGTTTTTATTCGCAATTTGTTTAGTGTCCCAACTTTTTTGGAATCCGGTTTGTATGTCCAATGTCCACTCCGTGAATATAGTGTGCATTCTAAGTGTGATTTTTGACTATACATTTTTCTGCTTTATAGTTAAACTTGTGTCCACAGCAGATCTGGTATTTAAAAGTTCCAGCAAAGAGGAGTTATGGAAATAACACAAGCTATTTAATAATTAACAAATAAGAGGTCTTGAAAATGAGACCACGCCCGTTTTGTCTGGCTGGAACATTCCTCGCCAGGCAGGGTGAGATGTGTGACTCGGATTGGGAGGATGAGGAGAATACTTAGGTTGTGGAAGAAGGTACTGACTTCTAGTAGACTGAAGTGTACATAAAAAAATGCCTTTTTTAATTTGTTTTTTTTTTTACTTTGACATGAATGCTACAATTTCTGGTACATTATTGTACAGTGAAATTATTTTTAAGAAATCCTTTTTGCAAATTCTGAAAAGTTTGCCAAATAGTCAAAATATTGTAATGTAAATTTGATACAAACAGAAAAAACAAGTTTCACCTAGAGTATTTATGGGATACAGGAGGTTATATACCTTTTACATTTATATAATTTTAAAGATTAAGTGTTGGCTAGATTAGAGCATAACAGTCTCAACCCTAACCATTAGACCCATGTTTGGAGCAATATAAAATTACAGAAGTTATAATACTTTTAACAAACAATAAATCACTGCCTCTGATTATTTGAGTTAACGTTATGTTTTGTTTTAAAACAATGGGCCCAGTGTATATTTGTACTTATACTGATGTGAATTCTGAATCGATTAGAATTATTTAATAATGACTGTTTATGTGATCCGGAGCTTCACAACCTTCTTCACTGCTCTGTATGTGAAACGAGTCAACAGCGCTACAGATATGACTTTGAGATTAGATTATAAAAGTAATACCCAAAGATATGAACTCTGTCAGTTTTAATATCAAATGTATCAGACAATGTTATATTAGCAACAAAATGAGAGCTCTGTATGGATTCCACCTTCTCATCTGGATCAATTTTTCCAATATTGTTACCCTCATTACACAGGAATGCTGCATAATATTGTTCCAGGAATGAATTAATAATCAATGCTAACTATTATAAGAGTGTGTTGTGATTTTCCACTATAAAACAACGCAAATGAACCATCTACCTAGGCATCTTGACACCTGGTTCCACTTTGAGAAAACTTGTAAAGAGAATAAAGTTTGATTATGGTTGTAATAAACAAATTTTTCCATTTGCTTCATATATTTTAATGAGAAATTTAAATGTATATAAATTTACACACTTCACTTGAAAAACTTTTCATCATCATGAACAAAAACACTTTAATCTTACTCTCTTGGTCTTTATCAAGATGAACTGCATTCTTTTCTAGTCCTGTGTAAGCTGTTTGCTATGGTCGGTTTAAATTCCTTAGACCATTTTTTCAGAGTACAGCCAATTTTATGCATGTAAACAAAACACACCCATATTTACTTAAAAATCCACATATATTCTAACAGTGTAGGATTGCAAACACTAAAGAATGACCACAAAATAGGCTGTCCATGACCTTCTGCATTAACTCAGACTTTAATTCCACTTTGTCAAGCTCCATGTGTACATATCGTTAGAACACCAGAAAGAACTTAGTAGGAATACAGTGTGATCTTTGGTTTTCAGCTGTGTAGTCATCAGATAAATACAGTAAACTGAGCAAATGGAGATAAAGCATCTGCACATCAATAACTCTTCTCACATAATTAGGAAAAATTGCCATTACTATGTGAGATATTTTTTGTACTAGCAACCTGAGAATACTTCAGAATTCAATAAGAGGTCATTTATAAAGCGTATAATATTTTTATTTACCAAGAGCTGATTCTGAGGTAAATCCTAACTTGTACTATATAAAGGTAATTTTGAGGTAGCTCTATTCACTTTCGTCCAGTGAGGTATATCTAGCCTTGATACATGAGGCGCCTTGGGGCTAAGATAAAAAAAAAATGCTGAAATTCCTGAGAAACTTCCTTTCCAATATGGAAAGACATTCGAGATCTTAAAATGAAATATGAAGTGAGAGAGAGAGAGGAAAAAAAAAAAATTAGTGTGTGTTGGTGGGGGAGGGGGGTTTGGTGTTACTGTTAAATCAAAAGGTCACTAAAACAAATATATATTGGGAAAACATTATTTTTGAAAAAATACCCTGGTTCTTCTTTTCAGCATTAGGGTATCTGGTTCAATTCATAAGGCTTTCTGAAAACTGCTTATATGCTCCACCACAAAGAAAGGAATAAGGGCCCAGATTTTTTAACCTAACTGATCGTCTAACACGCCTTCAAGATGCTGTTCTCTTTGAACCAAGCTGTAGTTTATAAGTGAAAATAAAAGGATTGCTTTGTAAATAACGGTTTCAATGCTTAATGCTCTTCTCAAATGCAAAGCAATACTTATGGATATCTATAAACTAAAAAAAGAAATGAAATCCACAATCAAGTCAAGTAAATACACAAAGTAAAAATTTAAAGGGAAAACAGTTGACCCGATGGCTAACCAAAAGAACCGAACACTTGATGGAACTGTGATCCACTGTAAATAAAGTAAATTAACAAAACCAGGAAGCTCCTCTATCCACAGCACAGACAGAAACAGAAAGAAAAAATCTGGATGCTTGGGAATCCACTATTGATATGCATAGGTATGGTAAACTTCAAAAATAGTAGATGTCAAAATGCCCAACAAACACCAACCGCATGATTTTGGCAGAATATTTTGTGCCATGATTGTTTGCAGGTGGATGACTCTGGACCGTAAATGCATAGAGGAAGGCATATTGCATTGGAATCAAATGTCTAGAGCACATAAATATGCTCAGGAAATTTTCATTAAAACGTGAGGTATTTGTTGTAATTAGATCAATCTTACGATTGTTCAAGTCCTGAGAGAGTCTGTAGCAGACAAGTGGTAAAGGGCTGCAAGAGTGTGGAACAAATACATCTAATCATTGTAAGTGTATTTCACTCTCAGCAGACTGAACATGATGTCTCAAAAAGGAGGTAGACTTGGCTTTGTAGACCACTGGACTCTCTGTAGGGTGAGCTTTCCAAAGGGAGACCCTGTGGTTGCTGAGAACTACGGCGAGCCACTAGTAGCAGGTTCTGTAGAGCAAGAACCCTTAGAGGAGGAGGGGATGCTGGGATTGACAGCGGTGCTCTGGCCAACAGGTGCAGCTGAAGCTCCAGAGGATTTCTGGGCATACAAGGATCCTGTACAGAAAATACCATTAGTTAGTTAATATTAGACAAAAATACACATGAAAGGCTAAAATATTATGAATGTTTTACTGATATATAATTCTGTACCTGAGTACATGATCCCATTAACCTCTATTGACACTGTGATACTGGCGGATCCATTTGAGGAGATACTGAGGGACAGATCCTGCTTTTCCTCTAGATGAGAGAGAAAATGTATGGTGTGTTAATGCTGTTAATGCCACTGCAGCATTCAAACCTCCTACCTAACACAAAACACAGATGACGTGAAGCCTTATGACTCACCACGAGGGGTACTGGTAGTGTTCAGGCGCAGATTGGCAGGATTCACTTGTGATGCCATTGCAAGCAGGTTCTGCTGGAAGGCCTGTTGCAGCAGTCTCTGCTGCTCCTCAGCCAGGCGGGCCACCTTCCTCTCAGGCCCCTCTATGACAGAGGCTCCTGTGGCCAGAGCAGGAGCACTGATGCCAGTCTCCAACCTTTCACGCAGCTGTTCCAAGGTAGCAGCCCTTGCCAGTTGTTGTTGGTGGCCTAGTGCAAGAGCCAGGGGTAATCTACCAGGCAACATGGAGGCTGGACCATCTTCAGGAACTAAATATTTAGGTTGAAGAAGATTGATGAGTGAGGACTACAGTCTTAACCTTTCTGACATCAAAAAATAACTGATGTGAATGAGTGTAATAATAATAATAATAATAATAATAATGAAAAGAAGATAATATTTTAACCATAATTATGACTATATGCATTAGGGGAGATAATTTGATTGCATAGACAAAACTATTTACACAATTTTGCTATACTCAATGCCATTCTGAATGCCGTGTATTTGTTTAGGACATTGTGTGTGGGATTGAGGGAATTTTCAATTAGCATGTTTATCATGTCTAAATCTCTTAATGTGTTACTGTACAGCTGAACAAGCTCTTAGTAGCTTTAACACTTTTTTCATATCTAATCAGATCTGGAATTTCCTTAAAAAAAAAACCACATCAACATTCTTACGTACCAACCATACCTCAAAACTAGGCTACTGTTAAATGACAAATTTACAATGTAATAGATATGAAGTATGTTTTTTTAAACTTGTTTCAGAGTATATTATATAATAATGCTTATTGTATTATGGAACACTGGCACAAGGGGGAGCTTAAACTCATGAAATACATTAAACTGACTCAGCTTAATAAACACTGCTATTTCAGTTGTACAGTATATGACAGACATTTGCTGATGTCTACAGTATATTCAAATGTGTTGTATTCCACCATAATGTCTGGTTATTGTAAATTACATGTATTGTCTGGATCATGCTCTACGTGTATAAGATTCTGCACCAGCACTAATTACCTGTTGCTTTCTTAAGGGCTGGGCTTGGAGTACTCTGCAAGCCATTATGCCCAGTGTTGGGCAGGTGCATTTTAGGAGGAGAGAGGAGGTGAGGGGGACCACCACTTGGGGAAGGAGAGAAGCGGTACAGACTGTTGCTGTACCCAGGTCGACGACCTTCTCTGCGATTGCTGTCAATGGCTGCCTGCAGCTCTCCAGGAGAACTTAGTCCTTTCTTCTCACATTCATATGGGTACAGGTACTTCATATACCTACAAAGAATATATGTAAGTAATAATCAGATTACAGTGCAACCTCTTATAACACTTGAAACAGGAGATTGACCAAAATGACTCAATTATAATCAGGCATTACAGTGACATTTTTACAAAAGTTTATGCTCTTACTGTGTACGAAGCGTGAAGGCAGCACTGGTGATGGAGGTGGGCAGGTTTAGGCCTTTGGTGATCTCTCTCCAGATTTTCTTATTGATGACCTCCACCAGACCTCCCTTCTCTGTTACAAGTTTATAGAGCTTATAGAGATCTAGAACCTGCTTGGCCATGATAGGGATACGGTTTACTGGGGTACCTATAAAAAATAAAAAAAAAATAGCACATTAACTTTTTTAACCAATATTATAATGCTAAAATGTTATGAAAGAAATTTTAGTTTGTGTGTTTGGTTCATTACATGATCCAACTCATTCCATAGTTGTGTAACATCTGCCTGTTTCTCATTCATCATTTTATCGATCACATTTTCTATACATTTATCTGCAAATGCAAAGAATGACATTTGCAATTTCTGCTCTGCACTCTGGCATGGTCTATTAAATTGCATTTTTTTTAAAAAGGAAAAAAAAATTAAGTGCATTTGGTTAACTTTAGCTTTATACATAACTGCATGTAGATCCCTATAGGGTGAGTCATGCAGGAATAGGTAGACAGCACTCTACTTTAAAGCCATAAAAGCCCAGACTAAAGATTAATTACTATATTTTGCAGACTACAAGTTCCACTGGTGTATTAGATGCACGTCCCTACACTAAGCAATTGTTTGCCTGCTTTGTTGAAAACAAGGGTGCTCCTATTCATCTTATTTCAGTATTTATGTGCAGTATGATTTTAGAAAGTATTAGAGAGCCTGTCATGTTTTCTTGTTTATGCAAAAAAAAAAAAAAAAAAAAAAAGTAAGACTGGTACACAAGCTCACAAAATATGTATATGGGGAAATAAAGAGAAAAAATATAATAGATAAACAAAGACAGGAGGGAAAAGGTAACAAAGCATGAACAATAGTGCTCAGGTCCGTGCTTTGATTCAAGAATGAAATCCATTAGTGTGTTAGGGGCAAAAAAGGATTAAGATTACAGGCCTTCAGCTTATTTACAGGTAAACAAACATACCGATGCCAAATGACAAATCCAGTGTGATCTAGGGCAACATTCCGTGCACATTATGCAGAAATGCTTTTCTTGCTTTATATGTGCAGGTACATCTTCATATTAAATGTGACCTGTAAGAGCAGTCTCAGTATAGACTAATGTTTCTTGAGCCAACGGAACCACTGTAATGACTCTCGACTGGTGGTGGTCAATAAACATTTCAGAGGATGAAAACGCTACAACAGCTGTGCTATTCCTCCACAAGCACAAGTGCTTTAACAAATGTGCTTTCTCACATCTGGGAAAGAACCATAAAATATGGCCTACAGTTACCTTTAAAATAAATCTCATTTAGACAGCAAAAGAGATCTCCTGAGGTACAACTACATATATATTTAACTCTATTCCATCATCCCAGAGAGGAAACCAAGCTCCGTTTCTGTAAGGTTTAAAGGGCACCACAAGCGTTTCTCTGCCTCTAAAATCCTGCTCAGGAATATGCAGATATTCATGATGTGTTCATTTACCCAGAGAGCAGGCTATGATTTAAAACGGCAGGCTTCCAAGACCTGCACTCCCTGGGGATGGCAAGGGCAAGCTTTGAAAACGAGTTATTTAACATTAGGGATGACATTACCTGTTCATCAAGAGATCAGTAAACAGGCTCTTGCTCAGGGTTAACCCCAGGTCGCAATGCTAGGGATTGAGAACAGGTCAAAAGTGAGGGACATAAAAAGTAGTATGTCAAGGGAGAGACCATGTGGCTTGTACCATAATTGTAAAAATGACTGAGCTCAATCACAGTGGAAAAGCCAGTCAATGCTTTCAACATGAAGAAAGCGTTAATAATAACCTTACTATATGGCTTGTGACTTTTCTAAGAGTTTTCAACTGGTCACGTTGACTATAATCAGTCAAATAGGGGAAAAGGCATTAAGATAAATCAGGAAAGGTTAATGACATAAAAGAGTGAGTGGTGGCTTTAGTACTGCGATTAGAGTCTCAAGAAAGACTGTGTTAATGCAGTCAGTACCCGACCTTGCTGAGGTCGCAACTAACAAGCCTGAGACAAGGAGGGAGTAAGGAGAACAGATTCTAATCCATGAGGGATAACGGAAATTTAAGAAAGAATGGAAGCCCTAACACAAACTGATATACAACTAGTAAATGTAATTGGTATTTAAAAAAAAAAAATAGAACTTTTTACCCTTGCTCAACAAATAAGAAGAAATCAAGTAAATATGATCTTTGACCTATATGGTGAAGGAACAGCTGCCCACATTAAGAGGCCTTCATCTTTAACGAAGCAACAGCAGACAGTGTTGGCAGTTGGCTTAAGAAAATACCACACTCGGACTTGAACAATGCTCGTTTTTCTTACTGTAGAGTCAGTGGTAAGGGGCACAGGAAATGCACAGTTTAACACCAGGTCAGACATCCTGGATATAGTGGTTGAAACGGTAAAAGGCCAACCAGCTAAGAGACAAGAGGATCTGCCCTGATCTGTCAGGATTAGAAATAGGACAGCTGATTAATGTGTGCAATAGAAATGATGTGGAGTTGCAGGAATATCTTCAGCAAAAGACATTTACAAAAACTGCTCACTGATAAATATATTGGCACATGATAGAAAGATATCATGGCTTAGACAAAACCTAGATTAATTAAATCTGGGTTATTTCTTTGATTAGTTTTCATAGTTTAATTCCAGTTTATTTATACAGTACATTAATTGGTAACTAACAACTGGTAGATGGTTGATAAAAGAATGTTAATATTATATTCTAAAATATTAAAGAAATCAATATTAGTTGAATCAACTGAATAAAAAAAGTTCAAAAAGACTTCATTGTCACTAGAAGTGCTATGCCAGTCACAAAACCCTACTGAATTATAACATACTAAGTTTATCTGCATGTCTACCTTTATTCCGTATGTACAAACATAACACTTAACTGGAGTTAATTACAGTTAACTGTAGACAGCCATCCATATACAAATATATAGTAAGGGTACAGCAAAGGCACGTCTATATATTGATTTCAGGCATAATAAAACAATCTGTTCTATCTGATAAACCCTTCATCCTCCTTCTCTTGAAGTGCAATCTTCGGTTAATGTGCGGTCACATCGGCTAATATTAAGGGGATAAGCCAGTATTATTGATGCAAAGCCATTTGTTATACATGTGCACATCCCTGGGACATTAAGCAGACATTAATCTTATAGACATTAATTACATGTGAGTGAACATCTGTGCCGTTGCTCTAAAGATAACTCGAACCAGGACCAAAGCACAACTATTTTGTTGATGGATACTGTATGTTACACAAAAGAAAATTATAATTAGATTTTTTTTTAAAAAGGGCAGAATTCCATAATGCACAAGTCTAAAATGTGTATTAAAATGTAAACCATTGTTTTAATTTGATTTAAAATGAATAAACAAACATGACTGCATGATACTAATGCTATGCATCGTACAAGGCCTCACCATATCAGCGACTCACAAAAGGCCAACCTTATGAGCAATACAAATATCAACAGACAATGAGTACAAAGGGCATGGCTGCTCAGTGCACCTCTATCTGTGAAAATTAAAGGAGCTGTAGATAAAGAATGAGTGCACAGCAGAGAACTAGGAAGGGGTGGGGGGGAAATTCTTGTCTTTCCAATATAAATCTCTAGCAGATCACCATAAAGGTTTAGAGTTTGTGCAGGGGACACACACAGCAGAACGCATAAAACCACAGAGGAAATTCATTCAGCAGGATGTAAAAAAAAAAATGCACCAGAGGAGAATAACAAGCCTCACGAGAACTGGAGACAAAACGTCCTCAAAACAGGACATGCCATACATTAACTCAGCACGATATATATGACCCAGAAATCCATTTTCCCCTTAGCAACAGGAAAAGGCATGCACTTTATTGAACACAAAGATGAGCTGCATAATTTATTAAAACATTAAGCAGATAATGCGTACGTGCATGTGTCTGTCTGTTTGGGTGGGTCCTTTGGTAAGCAACTTATCATTTAAACCTTCTGTCCAATGCTTAGACAATCTCCTTTAAATGAACCATTGACTAACTTTAAATACATTACTCTTGCTTTTTTTGTACATTACTTACTCTTCTTCTACTTAGTCACCATTAACAAAATTAGCTCTTTCTTGGTTTCTCATGGTCTCCTGGTGGTGTTCTTGTTTCGTTCTTCATCTGTGCGTCATTCCCTTTATATCAAAAGGTTAGGTTTTAGGCCTTAGGTTTTAGGGACTCATTAATCTTCTGCAGGACAGGAGGCCCCTTAATCCAACTCTCCCACCCTTCTATCTGATCCCCCCCCAACCTTCATAAGGCCCCAAGCAAGTGGACACCCCACCTGCCCCCCACTGCGCGGACACACACAAACACACACACACACACACACACACACACAAAAACACACACACACCTCTCACCCATCTTGCCTGCAGCTCCTGCTGCACTCCTCCTCCACTCTTATCAGATTTCAGTCATTTTGACAACTAGGACAATGCGTAGAGGCCCATAAGTATCGAAGCGTGTATGTGCTTCATTAAGAGGCAATGTTTGACTGATTCAAATTCCTGAAATGGTCAATTTGGACCAATACCTGGAGCTTTATTTCTACAAGCAATCAACCATGCAAACGACTGATGACAACGCAAAGGATCTGCACATTCATTCCAGAGGACTATTTAATCAGGGAATGGTTAATCAAAAATAAAATATTGTTTTTATCTATCTGTCTCATATGCAAAATCTGAAAACAGACGCAAACGAAAAAATCCTAAAGCAGCCCTCATTATGCTCCACTTTGTCTGTAGGAAAAGGAACTAATAAAACAACAGCCCTAGACTTCCTCTCTCAAGTGGGCCACACTAAACTGCCTGACAAGAACAACTTGAGGATTGTTAGAAGACCCATTTTTCACTGTCTGGCTCAACTAGCATGTCTTTCACACTAAAGCAGTCAAACAAACATCATTAATCATGAGCAGCGGACCTCACCGACAGACATTTGGCATGATCACACATTCGCCATTCACCCTCCACTATTACGTCCAACATCTTGACGCCTGCAGTTACACACAAGCACATAAGAGGGCTGGGGGTGGCACTCCGGCACAAACCGCTCCCCATCTGGTTGAGTTTAAATCCTAAGGTAGGGGTTAACAGCCTTTTCAAGCTGTGTTCCTGAAAGTTTAGCCTTTCTGATGACGCTGCCAGGCTCATCTCATTGTCACAATATGACAATCACAGAGGTAGAGTACATGTGAATCCACTTAGTTAACTCCTGAGACTGGACCATAAGTTAACTGTGTGCTTGATAATGTTAAGAGATTAAACGTAGCAAACAATAAGAGTGAAATGGTTATATGACTAAAACATAATGGGGTTAAAATTGTCTTTGGTGCCCCAAATGTATTTCTGAGATTTTATTATAAATGATCAAACATTTAGACACATTTAAGTACAATTATAAGTCTCTAGACTTATTTGTTTCCCTGATTTTATACTTTTTTTTTTTGATTGGGTGTATGTGATTTTGTCATGTCCCATTTGCTGCTCTGCTCAGAACTTCCTTGAGTGCAGTACATGATTGCTTAACATAAAATTTTAATACTTTTTGTGTCCTTATTTTACTCAACAAATTCTTAAATAAAACAAGGCATTTAGATTTTTTTTATAGTGCTTTTTCATTATACAATTTTTTTTGTCTGTGTTCCTGAATCTAATGTCCATCCAGGCATTTTTGGCATAACTGCCCTTTGAGAAACTAGTGAAATATTCATTCATTCATTTTCTGTACCGCTTTATCCTTATATACAGGGTCGCGGGGGCCTGGAGCCTATCCCAG
>JAOTQY010000010.1:12482300-12492676 GCA_026413445.1 Dolichallabes microphthalmus
CATGCAAACTCCATGCACACAGAGACAGGAATCGAACCCGGACCCTGGCGGTGCAAGGCGACAGTGCTAACCACTACCGTGCCGCCTACGAAGGTCATTCAGCTCAACCAATATGCAATGTTACGGTGCATTCATATTTATACATACATGTAATTCAAAAACAACAGTGACAAGATTCAGTAAATATATATATATTTCTCCCTTTATTAGGTCCACCAATATTTTACAAGCAAAAGAACATTATACATGCCAATTAAATATAGCACAAATATCATGACATGTGGCAAAGACTTCAAGTACAGGAGGTCCACTCAGCCCCGACAATGGCAACGGTCCCTCTGAAGACACTAAGAAGAAATCACAAACATGTTACAACTAAATATGATAATTTTACTGACTTTAAAACAAGTTGTTTCATCACATGTTTTTGCTTTGTCATAAAAACCTATCATTAACAGACACAAAGAACATGTTATTGATAAATTGATTAGAATTTTATCCAAACATGTAGAGCTTTTGTATGCACCACTGATCAAGCTTTTTAGTGAAAAGAATATCAGGGTCTCAGTCTGTTTTGTTAGCACAGAAAAGGTATATGTAAATATATACATACTTTACACATGTGCATAAAATAAGTATACTTAGTATTTTAATCCGTTTGCTTAGAAATTAATTCATTAATTCTGTTACTGACTCTTATTTAGGACCAGGATGAACAAGTCCTTAAACAGGAAATGTGAGCACAGAAAGAAAATCAATTAAATTTTATCATATAACCATTTTATTAAATTTTTTAATGAATTTATTTATTAAACAATTATATGCAAATGAACACAGCTTCAGGAAAGATTAGTTGTACTGATTCATATGGCTGCCTGTTTAAAAGAGGCATGACTTTTGTAGAGGCTGTATGCATGTCTCAACATTCACCACGACTGCAGAAGTCTATGCTTTGTCAATGCCAAGCTCCTCAGGTGTGGGAATTCCCAGCTCATTCAGTGTGGGACGAAGTTCTTGGATAACATATGGGTAGATCTCTTTGTGTGGACCCGATTTGTCCTGTGTAAGAAATGCATATTATTACTGGAAATGCTTCTAAAAACTAAGTCCACACACAATAAGGTTAATGCAAATAAAATGCTAGGAATGAAAACATAACCTTCTAGTATCTTAACTAAGAGAAGAGGCACCATAACAAAAAAGTCACATCATTGCGTAATGTGTGTGTTTTTTTTTTAAACACAGTACTGACCTTAACCGCTTCGAGAATACGGATGGCACTGCCCAAGTCATTTAATCGCCGACAAGCTCTCAAAGCTGCGTCCAATATTTTAGGCTCAGGTACCAAGTCATAGCCAATCAAAGTGTTCATACCTGGAAGGGGGAAAAAATCATCATCATTATTATGACCGATGCAGTTGCAGTAAACACTTAATTGAACTTAAAAAGCCAGGAAACAAAATTTCATTACTGATTCAATTATACATAGACCATCCTGATTTACAATTTGATCAAGTTGGACTTGCATTAAGGAAATGTGCTTTGTACTGCTGTAGTAATTGGAAATTAAAGTATTTCCTGTTTTTAGTGATGCGCACACCCATAAAACTATGTAAAAACTGGACGATCTGGATCAAGGATGTTACAGGAATGTTACAGTTGGAAATGTCTTTGCCCTATCACAATACCCCTTATAGAAACTCAAAAGTGATGTGAGCAATTTATAAATTAATTAAATTCATTTGAAATACCAAACATTTTAGGTTACTCATCTGCCTATTAAAGATTTACGAATATCTTCCTAAAAGAATGCAAAAAAAAAAAAAAGCACAATAGACTCACTGGCCCCAAGTGTATTCATGTTTAACTGCTCCTTAATGCACATACATATTTGGAGATCTATATCAGCCACCAACATGGCAGCAACTCAGTTTTAAGTGACTTTGAAAATGGCAGGGTTGTTGGTGCCAGAGCGGTTGGATTAGATTAAGACAAACTAAGTACTAGCAAGGTGCATCTAAAAGAAGAAATGTATAAATATATAAAATACACACACATACAGGACCCTCCACAATTATTGGCACCCCTTGTTAACATGTGTTCTTAGGCTTCTAATACTTTTTTTTTAATTGCAGAAGCATACTCACACTGAAAATTGTATAAAAATGTAACCTTTCTCAAGTTAAAAAAAAAAGTGTTTTATAAAAACCACATATGTGCGTTAGATGCCCAGTGTGCCTGTGTTATGAGCTAAATGCTTTAGAAGCTAATGGGGTGCTCGTAGCCACTCAACTTGAAGTTGAGTTTTGAGACTAAAGTGCACGGCAAACTATTTACACATTTTTGTGACACATGCTACTCTGTAAAAATTTATCTTTTATGCTTAATTTATGCTTTTATGGTTAAATGTTAAACTTTTAAATGTTAAAATTATTTTGTATTGTTTGGCCCTTTGGCTCTTAAGTGAAACAACTTATGTTATAAGGAATGGACTATATTTAATTGGTCATTAAACTTTTTAAAAAGGACCGAATTGCAATAAATAAAGATATTTAAGAAAATGTATAAAGTTGTGATACTTATGGAATTGCAATATTAATCAAATAGGCACTTAGGCATCATTATCAATATTGTATCACATGGTGAATAGTGATTCCAATTCATTATACATGCACATACATACATACACACTTTCATTATTTGTTGAGATATAAAACTAACATGTGACTAACCTTTCCTGAGTTCCCAAGCATCAATATCTGGTTTGTTGAAGTAGGTCACCCAGCGGGCATCAAACTCCTCATCTGTCTCCTGCTTGCCATGGGAGTAGCAACGGCTAGCTAAAGGAGCTGACAAAAAAAAATAAAAAATACATAAGGGGTAAAACAGCAGCCTGCATGTATCCCAAATTATTAATGAAATTTATATGGCCATAAAGTATATGAAAAGACCAGATGATTACTCACAGCTGACCTGGTACACTTTAAACACATTGTTAACATAGTAGACATTAATTAAAAAAAAAAAAACGAGCCAATATTAAAATGATCTGCTATACTGACATAAGGCAAAGAGGCAAAAATGTCAACATGGAGTACAGAACAAATATGCACACCAATTTCCATTAACCTACAGACCGAACTGCAAATATCATCAAACTCAATGTATTACTCAGTTAATGAGTGCAAGAAAAAGGTTATGTTTTTATGTATGAGGCATAGTAGATCCAATTAAAACAAAAGTTTCACACAACAAAAAACACATCACTCCATGTGAAAAAAAAAGAATAAAACAAACTTGACTGGATCCCTTAAATAGAATTCAACATGCACCGTGTGTCATGGCAGTAACATAACTGGTCTTCACAAGTTGAACCTTTTTGGCATATGTGGAATAAATATAGCAGGGATGATAACTAAACCGTCAGGACGTGCTGAACGGGTTTTTATAAGTGCAGGGTTGAGTTCTGGGATCTGAACTCTAACTCAGTAACACTACCCCATCTATGGCTAGGGGAGCAGTGCAAGTGTGTACACTGATGGGGCACTGGCTGGAGATTACAGTAAGATTCCTCTGGGACACATCACCAGGTTAGTAGATTGAGCATATACAACCTTAAAGGAACCTAATAATAATAAATAAATAAATAAATAGATAAATATATATATATATATAAAATACACACACATATTGTGTGTACATGTATGTTGCAGTTAATTTGACACATATTGCAATTTAAACGTCAATATGTAACTATCAAATGTACCACTCGATCATGTTTATATAGGCTAGCAGCAAATAATAGTAATAATGATCTCATTAAGATGATATTAGCCAATTCTGCACAGAGAGTTTAAAATAAACATAAGACTAATATCGCCCTTTACTGGTCTAATTTCTCCAATCCTGTAAGGTTATGTTTATCAGCTCTGCTACAGTAAAGCTTCATGTACACGATGTGGTCTGCTGAAACACTTTGCTGGTTCCACATCCTACCTGCAGTGCCTCAGTTCAGGACCCTGTCCCTGCCCCGTTAGGTAATGTATGTACTATTAACACAATGAGCCTAGTCTTATTTGACAGATTCAAACAGGTTGGATAGGAATCACGCGCAAGAAAACCGCATTTCCGCAATCTCTTCTATAGAGAGGAGGCTTCAACAAACACACCGACTGACTTCTCCTACAGCTTTAAACGCCTTTTGCTTACTCAGTTCCAGTGTCCGCTTTCAAAACTCTGCCTATTTGACTAGTGTATGCAAAGTTAAAGAAACAGGAAAGAAAACACGGTGCATTACTAGTTATTACTACAAGCAGTTATCCAGCCAGCCTTGTACCCCGGTGAGCATTAGCTTGTTAGATGCCCTGTTGTATATAAAGGGAGAGCTGCTGCCTCTCGCATGCGATCACTGAGAGTCGGAAACAAAATGACAAAGTGAGCTGAATAAAAAGACGCTGAGGAACAGCATTACTCAAATTACACATCTGTTAAATATAACCTACAATATGAACCGGGGCTTCTTAACGCGGGAAATCCATTCTGAATTTAAAAAGACAAGGACGTGTGAAACAAGGACGGAGAGAGCTAGCCAGCTTCATGCACTTCGTCGATCAGGCCTGAAAGATGTAGCGGGTCATTACAAGGACAAAGGCGACATTTACCTAGTGCCAAAATACTATTAAGCATAATGCAACGTATGCGTAAAAAGCGAACTCGCTGGTGTATAACATTACATAAGGTTGTAAACACGAATATTCCTCCAGCCTGGATTTTTGGTCTAACTGTGATTCGCGCTCGTGCTAACTAGCTTCCAGCTAACCTAGCTACGTAGCTAGCTGACAGCTAGTTCAGAAGGTGCTCTCGCTACAAGGTCGATAATTCAAACATTCAGCTCTGCAGCATTTTACCTATTTTCTGCGGCCGGGCTTGTGTTGTGCTCCGAGCAGCGGAGAAAGAAAGGCGGAGGGCGGATCTGAACATGCTGCAGGACACTGAACTCTCTGCTGTGGCTCTCAATTGCTGGATGAGCTCGTCAACGGGAAGGCCGACCCCGGACCGTCTAGCTACAGCTTAGACAGCACTACGCATGCGCTATACAGTGTGGCAGTTCCTCCTTCTTCTTCTTTGGTGTTTATTGGCGGTTGGCAAACCAACTTGTAGGTGCATTACCGCCACCGACTGGACTGGAGTGTGGACAGGATACATGCTTATAGGATTAACTTAATACGATATATGGGGTGAGGAAAAAAAAACAAGAGAGAGAAAAAAAATCTAAATTCTTTTACTTAATTTCGTTTCTTTAATAAACTTAATATTACCATATTTTTTTCCTTTAGTATTATTGTTATTGAAAAATCTTTATGCTCAGCTTTAATTAGTGACTGAATAAAATTATGTCTTTCATTGTTTTATTTCCTGCAGTGAAGTATTAGTCTCCTCGTCACCTCATTAGCCACTAACCTTTAGTGAGTTTAGAGTCTGTTTCACACCCAGTCTGCTGTGTACCTTGTCTGTTCATCCCTTGGGTCTCCAGGCTACTAGCCTGTTCAGCCATTAGTCTGATTAGCTACTAGCTACCTTAGCAGTTAATGTGCAGAACAGCTAGTAGGCCTAGCCAAGCCTGTCTTGTGTGTGTTTATCCCCTGCATGTTTAGTCCGCCAGTCTGTTTAGTGTGTCTTGTCTAGTTTGTATCCCATGTCTGTACTGTATATTATAGTAGTTTGTCATCCCTAGTCTGTGTAAGTGTTTTATGAGTTCTGTTTATAGTATGCTCCAAGTTCAAGCCAACTTCCTTTGTTCATGTTTTATTTGTTTGGTTTTGTTATAATTAAAGGCTTTCATTGATACACCTCATCCCCCTCTGCGTCCATGCCCCAACACTCATGCCCCCAGTCTAACACCTAACAGTTCGTGACAACCCCACAGAAAGAGCAAAAAAAAAAAAAAAAAAAGACCAGTGTTTTTGGGTTTGGTTCAAGCCATCCTCGATATGGAAAAAAAAAATTATGACCTTTTTATTTTAGGGAAAATACCTAGGGATCCTGACTTTTGGGCATACAGTACCTGTATAATTTTAAAATCACAATCTTAACAAAACAGAACCTTTTGGCATGTACCTTCACCACTCATTTTGCAAGATTTCAATGCAATTTGTAAAGGTTAATTGCATGTTTGAGGAAAACATAAGCTTATAATTCATTTTGATAATTATCAGTATTTACTGTCCGTCTCTTCACAGGAAGTCAAAGTCACTTGAGGCATTTGAACACAATTCTCATTATTGTCTCTTTATTCAAATAAACTTATGCTAACATCAATGAAAAAAATAACCTATTTATGTAGTCATTATTGACCTTGTATTAGGTAAAATAAATATTTTTTAATTGTTTGTTTTGACAATGATGTGAATACTGTATGCAGACATTTTAGCAGCTAGTATCTGATTATGAACTACATTTAATTTGATTATTTTCACATCAATATGCTGTGTAAGTATTCAAAACATGAATAAAACAAAAAACTAAATTGGCCAGGAAAGTTTTAGACATTTTTAGAGTTTTCTAACTCCAATTAGGTCTATGATTTTTCAGCATTTCATTTTCCCAGAATTCAGCCACAGTGGCAGCCAACTGGTTTTCTGAGAACATTCACATGGTAAGAGAGCCTTTTATTGAACTTTATTTTCTTTATTTTTTTTCATGACTTGTGCAGAAATTGGTGTTAATATGGCAGTGCAGTCCGTGCGCTCAGACCCATTGAAAGCAGATTTATTGTGACAGGCACCAAATAGGATTTTGAAGCAAACTGAAATTCCATCAATACTCATTTACATTTATTGAAACCTACAGACAGTTTTTAAAAAAATAAATCTTTAATAGACATTAGAAATGTCCCTGTTCCTTTCCTTGCTTTGAAAAGCAAAGCAGCTGACTCGAGGTTAGGTTAGGATACGGTGCTGAAAGGCATTGAAAGGGAAAATTTTAGTGGAATTCTCCACTAAAGATTTCAAAACCAGGAACAACCTTTCCAACAACCAGAAAAAAGCTGAGGTAAAAGAAAGTAACTGCTTTTCTTTTATTCTTTCTTATGGTTTTTACTCTTTATTTCCATATTTAATTTATAATTTAGAAAAAAATTTAATTTACATAAAATGTTTAAACTTTTTAGAGTGTATTAGCATTTTTTTTATAAGCCAAATGTTATTTGAGGGAGGGATATGGCTAATATGTTTCTTTTTGCTTAAAATAAATAAATAGAAAGTTTTTATCTGTACATTTGTTAGAACCCACTCTTTCAATGATATCTTTACGTTTCATTTATTTGGCGACCAGAAACCGTGAAATTTTTGACTTTCTGTCTGTTTTGGCGATTTTGTCACAGCATCACACAAAATTGGTTGGACAGAATTAAATCAACTTTACCAGTCCTTCAGTATTTACCCGAAGTTAAATCTGTGGCATAAATTAAATGAAAATGTTGAGTAAATTGGACGTTATGAGCTGTTATGTGCCAGATTACTGTACATCACGGCATCCTCACTTTTTGGACGAATATATCGCTTTTTCCCTTGAGGTAGGCTATACGCTTCACTCAACAGAGCCAATCAATGTGATAGTTAACCGTAAATGCACAGGGTACAGTATATAGAGGACACAAAAATGCACCTACAAAGTGCTCCAATCCTCACGAAACACAAACGAAAGCGTGACACAGCATGGCTCACTCCAAGAAAGCAAGTCCCAGGTGAGGGTGTGTAAAATATCCGAAGCCGCTCAAATCCAAATGTTGAGAATAACTGATGTTACGAACTGGTATGTGTTGGATTTAATAATCTACTTCAAACAGAGAGTATTTGGCTGACAATGAAAGATGTAGAATTCAGAGTAAACAAGGTGTAAGACACTCAACCTTACAAAATTTAATTTCTTTATATTAATAAGTTAGGCAGAGAGTTCTGCAGTAGCAAAAGACAAACAGACATGTACGTGGGCTTCAATGTGAATTAATAATATCACTGATTACATTAAAGCTGAACAACTTATTTTTAGCTTTAACCTTCTTAACTATTGAAAAAAAAAACTCCGTAACTGGCAACGACAGGTACTAACCCTAATATATAAGTAAATATTACAAATCCTTGCCACAAAAACATTGTTACAAGAACATAAACTTCACAATTATTTGCTCAAATTATTGGCTTGAACTAGAGTCAGGTGATATTTTATACAATAGTTCTGAAAGAGTAATCTAATTGGATGAGAGTGCTGATATAGAGCATATCTGCACTGGGCCATTTAACTGGGGCATATGATTCACTACATAGATGTGATCTAACAATCATTAATTACAGTAACTGTCAGTCACCAGTTTTTAAGCAGGGGTGAAAGTGGGTCAGTACTGTACGTTCCATAGTACTGGTAAGAGGGGAGAGCAGCTGGCCATCAAAAGCCACATTCAAAACCAGTCACAGAAGTTTTCAGCACGTTCAGCAAGAAAACACACCTTATTATGTTATGTTATGTTATAACAATACTTTGTCTCTTTAGTAATTGCTTTAAGTCATTCTGAATAGCCTTTAAATCTTGTCCATCTTGTTTTGTTGAAGGCTAACCAATTCCAAAACTCTCTCAAAACCCTGATCAAGGGCACTACTTGGTGTGTGGAACAAGGGATTGTGCACTACTATTCTGATGTAGAATACATGGGAATATGAATTATTTTATGACAGTCCACCACCTCCATGGTTTATTCTCCTCATCTTGAGGCTACATAGTACAGGTAATAATTTAAAATTACAATAATTTACATTTAAGCATTTGGCAAACACCCTTATCCAGAGCAACTTACATTTTTATCTCATTATACATCTGAGCAGTTATGGTCCTTGCTCAAGGGAACAACAGGGACAACTTGGTCATCATTGGACTTGAACCTGGGATCTTCCGAACCATAGTCCTTGCTCCACTAGGATCTGGGTTAGAATTCCCAGCTTGCGTCTGTGTGCATGGAGTTTGCATTTCCTCCATGTGCTCAGGTTTCCTCTCACAGTCCAAAGACATGCAGATTAAGCCAATTGGAGTTACCAAATCGGCCGTAGTGTGCGAGTGAGGGTGTGCCTTGTGGTGGATTGGCACTCCATTCAGGGTGTTCCTCTTGCCCTACGTCTTCTAGGATAGGCTCCAGGCCCTTGTGACCGTGTATGCAGAATAAAGCAGTAAAGACAATCAGTAAATGAACAGTCGATTTTTTAAGCTGATGTGGTAAAAACAGGGGGAAAAAAGAGCTATCATAATAATCTGAAAGACTTTAACAAGAGCTGCTTTGTGATTGATTAAAAGTTGGAATAGAGACTTTTCAAAACAGCAGGCCATATTGGGTGTTTTTTTGTGCTTGTTGTTTATGGGGCTGTGGAGCCACAGACAGGTCAGAGTGTCCATACTGATGACCCCTGTCCACTACTGAAAACTCCTACAATGGGCATAAGAACATCAGAACTGGGCCATGGAGCAGTGGAATATTGGGAGTACATGCTTTGTTTTGATGACTGAAGAGGGACAGACATAATATTAGGCAGGTGATTAAATTGTTGTGGCTGATTGGTACATGCTGTTTTTTTTTGACTGATATGTTTCAAGTAAATTTATGAATAAATGTATTATGCTGTTCAGTATTAATAAAGTAGGAACCTCCACACATTGCTGAAAGATCATATATGGTCATGTGTGCCTTCCTGGTCCTACATTGGCTGTCTCACACACAGAGAATTAAAAAAATAAATAAAAATGTGATTGCTGAGGAAAAAAAAGGTAGTGGCACAAAGAGACATAAAAAAAATTCATGGTCACATTTGGAAGAGAAGGCTGAGAATGAAATCAGGACTTAACAATTCGTTACCTCAGTCAAATGTACTTGACTGCCTTGTGTCCCACCGTGCCAACCTAATTTAGCTGAGGTAGGATTTCAGTGCAATTGTATCTGTCAACACTGGTCCATTTTGGCTTGGTGCCTAGCAAGAATTCATACTCCACACTCATCTTAGAAAACAAGAGGGAAAGTAAATTACTGTATATACGTTTTCTTCCACAGTGTGACAGATCAACGTAAAGCGCTGATCTAACTTATGGAAATGATAAAAATGAAGAAAACAGAGATCTATAAATATGAATGGTTGATGTGCTGGTTATTAAAACACTGATGTTGTATCTTATTGACTTTTTGCAGTCAAGCGACTACAATGACACCAGCCATGACAGCAGATGGCTGAAAAATCATTAACCAACATTAGACTACTATATATTCTAATGCAACCATGGGGGGGCGCAATCCAGTGTCTTCTTGTGCCAGTCCCAAGTCTGGATAAATGCAGAGGGTTGTG
>JAOTQY010000010.1:12545845-12556927 GCA_026413445.1 Dolichallabes microphthalmus
TAATGAGATGAATGAATGATGAATGAAATGTCTCTGATGAGCAAGCCAAGGGTGACGGCGACGGTGGCAAGGAAAAAACATGAACAAAATCTTTCTCACTTTATTTGTCTGTGTCACTTTCATTTTGATGCAAAATTTCATTAGCAGGGATTATTATGTTTAAATATATTTAAATATCTTTGGTAACATAAAAGGCCAGTGATTTAATGTTTAGCCTTAAAATTGACTACACTGTAAAAAACTAGTACCTGGAGGAAACCCACCAAGCACAGGGAGAACATACAACCTCCATGCACACACTGAACCTGATCGGAAATCGAACCCGGACCATGGTGGTGGATGGCGACAGTGCTAACCACTACACTACCATGCTTGCTAGACAACTGCTGTCGTTATGATATAATCGCTTCCAATTGGACAACCATACAACTATGGTTTTGCATTAATGTAGGATTTAAGGACTCTGAAATATGGCTATGCATACTGTAGGAAAAAAAACACATTATAAATCCTAAAACATTGATCCATCTCTAAAGCCTTTGTGATAATCAGCTTCCTCTTGTTCATCTGCCAAAAATGCACTTTTACTCTCTACAATTTTATCTGGTACTGCTGAGAATTTTATGGATCCTAATTGTCTTTTCCAATCCCCATGCCAGCACTTGTGATGAGCCCCCTTGGGAAACTGTCATCGCTTGTTGCCAGCACCAGTCATCAGCTCTGTCAACCACATGTTTATCACATAGCTGAAATCCAACAACCTGTTCACACACAACAAATATTCTAGTTGTTTTAACCTGTCAACAGTCCATATATAGCTCAGGGCATGAACCAGATAATGCAATAAGTAAATGAACTTGATTGCAAAAAGCACATCTATCACCACATGATAAGATAAGGTAGGTAATGTGGTAATGTGGGGGGGGCACATAAGCACTGTGAGAGGACTGGAACTGTATTTTTGTAAACTCCGAACATACAGGATGAGGGTATAGCTATCAATTAACTAACTAAAGCTAAAAGTTAAGCAATTACAAGTTCATAAAATGTTATTTATGAGTTCTGTTCCTGCTAAAGTATTAAATAAAAAAGTTTGGAAGAAATGTCCCTTTTAGACACATCAGTAAGACAATACAGCAAGATACTTACATTCTTTGAAAACAGGTCACAAAACGAAGCCTGAAGGATCTCTTCATGTGTCCTCCCGGGTGATCTCTTACATTGTCTATGTGGATCCCCACAACTAAATGATTTCTTTCAGGATATTGTTGAGGCCATTTGTATATGTAATAATAATAATAATAATAATAATAATAATAATGTAAGAGAAATAAGATTGGATTCAACCCATTTGAATTCAACTCTATTTCCATCAGCATGTGTGTGATGCTAAATTGTATGCATATTAAAATATTCTGCAAAAATAAAACCATAACACCTAAACAGCGCATAAATCACAGTATCACAAGTTGGGTGGTCTGCTTTTGGTTGTCCATTGTAACCATGCTAAGGCCACGTGGTGCATTTCAATCACCTGTCTGTTACAATTACCCCATACACACAAGGACAGATCCATTAAATAAATTGTGCTGTCATAATCTCTTTGCTTATTTGCTCCTAATAACACCTAAGGTTGTGCTAACCCATTTTGATGACACTGTTTATAGGAGTCATAGCCATGGTTGGAGTATCTCTACCCCACAAAACATGGGAGCGAATGGGGATATGAGCAATTCCTGCTTGGTCCAAATGGAAACATCATGAATGCTTGACTCTTATCCAAGCTATTTAATTCTGTGCCAAAAAATAATAACTTTGTTGTCACCATAGGCCTATTACTTATAAGGCGTTAATATATCTAAACCAATCTGCCATTATCTGCTGATGTTTAAGGGATTTGGTCTAACATTACTACATTATTAGTTTGCTGAAAGACAAGGTCAGTCATTTATGTAGGCAGGAATTGCTAATCACACTGAGGTTTTTGTTTCTAAACCACAGGTTCAAATGAAAATACCGTACAGTATGTGGTATAAAACAAAATAAGCCAACCGTCAGAAGTTAAACTCATGTAAAGTGCAAATACCTGGAACACATCTGTCGATATGGATGGTGATATTGATTTATGCACAGACAGACAGGCGGTAGTGGTTGAGTGGTGGATTCGGAACACACACTCCTGTGGTGAACGCTTACCTGAAGTCGCTGTACGGGTGAATGATCCACGACCCGGCCGATTTGACTCGCTCCTGTTCGCGCTCCACCGCCTTCTCGCTACCGAACATTCGAAGAGAGAACTTGTTGAGTCCGGGCTGAAGCATGGCTCCCAGCTGACGGTGCACGAAGCCCGCCTGGTAGAGGCGCTCGTCGTCGGGCGCTATCTGCTCGTCGTCCTCCAACTTGATGAAAGTCGCGTTCTCCTCGGAGGCCGAGCGCTGGCTCTCCGCGCCACCACCAGCGCCGCCGCCGCGCGCACCTTCCTCTGCCGCTCCACCTTCCTCTGGACTCCCATCTTCTCCTCCACCGCCGCAGTCGTCGTCTTCTTCCTCGGCGATGAGTCGCTTCTGCTCGTGCGCTTCTGCGTCCGCTCCGTGGCGGCTGGTGACGGACGACAGGCTCCCCTTAAACCTCCGGCAGTCGCCGTTCGCGTTGCCCCTGAGCGCACTGAGCGCGTCTGGCTCGCTGCTCGCGGCCTCTGGAGAGACTGAAGGCGCCAGCGACTTCATGAGTACGCTCTTCCTCCGCGCGTCCGCGTCGCCCTCGTCCGATTTGTGTCCGATTTGATGGGGCAAGCTGTAGAGACGCTTGCGCATGGAAGAATGCAACCTGTCCATTTTGGTTTAACGCACGAAACGAACGGTGGGCACGAACGAGAGAACGATTCGCGGTCAGAGTACGATAAGGGCAAACGCGTGCATAGCCCTTAAGTTTCCGACGACAGACGCGTTTTTGAGCGACGCAGACGGCGAATCACAGGTATTAACACAAATCAGTCCAAGAGCATCCCGCTGCAGCTGTATCCTCATGTAACATTCCCAGGTAGCGGGTACGTGAGAGCAGAATGAACGCGCTTCCAGAGAGAGAGAGATAGAGATCGGGATGCTGGAGCACTGACGTATCGGAGCGACGAGGAAACAATCAGACGAGCGTTTCAATGACAAAGCGCCGCGTGTTCCCAAGTGTTCCGTAAAGGGCAGGTTTGAAGCTCAAAAACGCTAACGTGCATGCGATCAAACGCCATCGCTATTCCACATAGTGTTTCTTCTTGTTGTTGGAACGTACACGAGGACAAAAAGCTGTCACGTTGCCAAGGAAAATAAGCTCGAACCACCTAAACCAAACAGGGGAGGAGGGGGTGTTGCAAAAACGCCACAGACTCGTGTAGGCTATTCATTTGCTGATGTTCGACTGGAATTATGGCATGTCATACTGTACATAAAATAAAACACCCTGATTGCCATTCATTAGGTGATCACATTGGGTTTGGGCAAAAAAAGACGTAAGGTGCTTCATTAGAGTTGCGCAACATGTTTTTGTTAATCGTCATAGCGATGTTGACCTTTGCGGTAGCCACTCATATCACAGAAGATCCACATTCAGAAAACGGGTGTAATTTCTGCGCAATGCACACCTTTGAAGAGTCTTTGAATAGTTTTTTGATTTCTCAAGTTCCTTGATTGCTGATGATACAAATGTGATCTATCTGATCTCCTTGCCCTTCCAGTCTATTGCAAACTTTTTAGTCCAGGCCCCTTAAGGTCTCCCTCCACTCAGGGGCCCTGGATGGTCAGTTTCACTATTCTGCCCTGCACTGACATTTGTGATCCTAACTAATCTCAGATGCCCCACTTGCTGTATACTAAAAACCAAGGCCGTGTGAAAATGTATCCAGTATCTTGTAAGCTGTACAGTTTCATTTGATGATCTTTGACTATGATTGACAAACATTTGTATGAATTAAATGTTGAATGTTAGGAGTGTATATGTAACTGGAGTTCAACTGGGATTTAGGAAATAGGGGAAATACTCACACTCCACTTTACACACAATGACAGTTTCAATAACGTGGGAATAGTATACACGCACTTTATCCTGTGTATAGCGTTGCAAAGGGCCTGGAGCCTGCAGGAGACTTAGGGCACGAGGCAAGTACTGCCTGGACGGGAAGCCAATCCACTGCAGCGCACACACAAAAACACACCGACATGCTCATTCACACACTACAGACAATTTGCGAACGCCAATTAGCATAATCTGCATGTCTTGAAACCCATCAAGCACAGGGAGAACATGCAAACTCCATGCACAAAGAGGCAGGAATGGAACTTGGACCCTGGAGGTACAAGGCAACAGTGCTAACCACTGTGCCACCTAGAAGATAACGTTGCTGTCTCACGGTTCCAGTCCACAATTCTATCCTTAGCTTGGGTTATTGTCTGTGCAGAGTTTTGTATGTTCTCCCCATGTCTGTGTGGGTTTCTTAAGGGTTTCTGTTTTTTTTTTCCCACATTCAAAAAATATGCAGGTAGATGGATTACCTACAATAGGTTGCCTTTAAGTGTAAATGCATATGTGAATATGTGTGTCCATAGTGTCCTGTGATGGACAGGCATCTCATCCAATGCACACATGGACAAATTTTTTTGGAATGATCAAATATATGGTATATACATTGAAAATAATACTTCTTTGACTGAAGCAACTTACTTTACATACGTTCTATGTGTGTGTGACACTGCGTTACACATTCACAATGCTTAGGTGCTATAATTAAGCAAAATCAAATGAGATGGAGTGCTGAGATTCTGCACAGCAGCATGACCTCAAATGAGATATGGATATGCTACAGTATACAATAGTTACAACAGTACAAGGGTTACACAAGTACCATTTATTATTAATGATTTATTTGTTTATTTAACCAGTATTTGTCCTCTGCCAACAAATATCCTACCGCCACTGAACTAACTACCTAGAGTTGGCGACCGGCAGTTAATGTGATTAACAAGAGTGAAAGTAGTTTTAAACTCTTATCAGTACTATGTAGCCAAAACGCGAGACGAATTAGCCATGGAGGTGTTGAACAATCCTGAAATCTTGCAACTTTTCGTTTATATTTCCACTTATTCTGCTTTAGAATAGCAGTTCCACTAACTTCTGGGTTACAAGGTTAATTCCCAATAACATTAAATAGAAAGCTAGTGTACCAGGGGCCCACTCACCAAGTTGGGCACTCGATCAGGAGTTAGAGAGCAATTTGGGATTCACTCAGGTATTAGAAGCAACTTTGTAGCTGTAAATAAAAGAACACGGATGGTTCAGAAAGCCATCTAGAACAATTTATAATCAATTACAGTACTAAGAAGACAATTTGCTCTCTCCTTGGATTGGTTGGCCAATCCGACATACTTTCAACCATGTTGGTGACAAACAGTTGGTGTAAATAACGATTATTAGAACATTGTGACATGGAGTGATATATAATTAAACAGCCCAGTGCGGTTACCATCTATTATTATCATTCATAATCAGATTGCTCTGATGGAACTCTCTGTTGTATAATCAGTGTTATATCTTGCTTTGATTTACATCTTTTTAAATGATATTATAAGTAATAAACCAATGGTGAGAGAGCTGCTTGTAGTGTAAGCTCAAATGTATTATGTGATGAAGTGTAGAACATAAAAAGTCTGATCTTATGTAAATGTACTACTGTATAAAAGTTACTGTACATAAGTCATTAGGTATCAACATCTCCACATATAGACATCTGAACTTGTTAAAATTAAATAACTGGTATTTGTGAATCAAGAATTACATGGACACAATCCTGAACATTTCAGAATTGCTATCGCCTGTAACCTCTTACGTCTTTCTGGCTTGTCCCACGAAATAGCCTAAAGCGATTGGAGGGAAGTGCATTCCAAGATCATGTCCCTATATATTGTTATGGTCTCCAAGAGACATTGTTTTATCAGCTTCAGTGAGGAGATTAAAATGTCTTAAAACCTATTTTAAAATCTGGTTTTTGATTAGTATTATTATTATTATTATAACCAGCATAGTTTAGCCCTTACTTCTTGCATCTCCAGTTCCTGGGTTTGATTCCCACACCGCGTCTGTGTGCATGGTGTTTGCATGTTTTCCTCTAGTGGGTTTCCTTTGGGTTCTCCGGCTTCCTCCCACAGTCCAAAGACATGCAGATTAAGCTAATTGGCGTTCCAAAATTAGCCATCATGTGTGAATGTGCGTCTGAACCTGTGTGTGAATGTTGACCAGAGGTCCTACGTTTGTCATCCAAAAAGGAATAAGTACAATGGTCATAATGACCTCCATGGTCCCTAGTTTGACTGTACAGTAGAAGTTCCTATATGCATGGATGGAACCAGCATAATAGTGGTCCCTGGCAATGGACTGACATGGCATACAGGGCATATTCATGTCTCACATCATAAATGAATGACTGATGTTTTAAGATTCTGTTATAATTTAACGTACAACTGTGCTATGTTTTATGAGACATTCTATTGTTTTATGTGTTTCATGTAAAGGTTAATTGTTTATTTTGTACTGTGAAGCTATCTGTAACTAAAGTGTATTAATGTGCAATGCATGAAAATACTCACTCACTACTTTCGTTCGACACATCACTGATTTACTTTTTGCACTGTTTCTGTATATACTCACTCACTCACTCATCGCCTATACCACTTTATCCTGTGTTCAGGGTCACGGGGACCTGGAGCCTATCCCAGGAGGTTTAGGGCACGAGGCAGGGTACACCCTGGACAGGGTGCCAATCCATCGCAAGGCACACACATACATACACTCACACACTCATTCACACACTATGGGCAATTTGGGAATGCCAGTTAGCCTAACCTGCATATCTTTGAACTGTGTGAGCAAACCAGAGTACCCGGAGGAAACCCACCAAGCACGGGGAGAACATGCAAAGTTCATGCACACAGAGACAGGAATCGAGCCTGGCCAGGAATCAAACCCGGACCCTGGAGGTGCAAGGCTACAGTGCTAATCACTACACCACCCCCTACTGTATATACAGTACAACATATATGTCTCATGATCAATTTAAAGTCAGAACTTGTATATATTTAAATAAACGCTCCCAATCAAATGGTTACTGGCGTAACCTAATTTGACTTTTAAATCTTTTTCCATTCTCCAGAGGTGCGGTTTTAGTGAGTTTGTGCCAGCAATATCCTCAGAGTCCTGTTCTTGGCGGACAACAGTAAAACCTGATGTGGTCTTCTGCTGTTTCAGCCCATTTACCTTAAGGTTTGATGTATTGTACACTCTGTGCTCCTTTTATGCTCACCATGGTTGAAAAGAGTCTGGGGCACTGTAGAAATTCTGGGCCCCTTGAAATCATAATATACTGCGTCCCCAACTTTGACAAAACCTACTGTACTCTTTTAAGTGTAATAGCATTCTCTCATGTACTGTAGGAACCCTTTGAATCATTATTATTTACAAACTTTTATGGCATCCCTGTAAAATGTGATTATTTGAGTAACTATTGACTTCCTTTTAACTCAGACCAGTTTGGCCATTCTTTTTTATTTAATTTTACTTAATGTAACCTCTAGGCACTGTTGTGTGTGAAAATACCAGGAGATCAGTCATTTCTGAAATACTTGAACCAGCCTGTCTGGTATAAAAAATCATGCAATAGTTAAAGTCATAGAGATCTTTTTCCCTATTCTGTTTCATGTGCACATTAACTGAAGTTCTTGAGAATGATGATAATACTACTACTAATAATAATACTTATTTTTAGTATTAATACAAATACAAATACTTCTACTACTACTACTACTAATAATAATTATTATTATTATTACCATCATCACCATCATCATTGTAATATAAAAAAATAATAATCTGACACAGATTCTATGGAAAATGCATTTGTGCATGTTATGTAATAATTGTGTATTATATAAGTTGTGGACAGTGTAGCTTGCTTGATAGGCACAACAAAACAAACAAAAATATATAGCTATATAATGTTTTAAGTAATTTCACTGGCCAGCAATGCCCTCCTCTGTCTTGCTGTTATAATTGCTTCTGGAGTTGCCACTGGATGCTTACAGCAGTACAACAGCAGTGTTTAAATAACTAAAAATGCTTAAAAATAAAGATTATATAAAAACAAAGAAATTATATCTGGCTAGTTATATATTCATTAATTATATGGTAAAAGTTGCATTGTTATAATTGTTAAGTAATTGTTATATAATTGGTCTAAAGTTGCACTGATGTCTGATAGTTTTTCATTCATTACTGACTTTTTTTCCCTGAAGTTAAGAAGTCAGTGATCATCTTTAATAGTGACTTAACTTTTAAAACTCACGGTAACAGTGATGTCAAGTTATGTTATTCCCATCTTCTTGGCATTGTCCATCTCCCTACATCCCTTAACCTGCAAAGCACCTCCATTTTCATCCATGCCTTGTTACTCTCCCACATGGATTACTAAAATTCCTTTCTATTTGGTCTCCCACAAAAGCTCCTCAAAAAATGTCAATGAGTCAGAATTCTGCTGCCTTTATAATAAACCGGATTTCCTATAGGCAACAATTTAATCCAATTCCAGCATTAATTTTAAAATTGTCCTCTGCATAACCTCACCTTTCAGACCTGATCCCTACACTCCTACTGGTACTCTTTAATACTCCACATTAGGTCTGCTCTGTACACCCCCTGTCTGCTTGACCACCATGGCCTCTAAAGACTTTAGTTACGCTGCACGTTATCTCTCTTGATATCTTTCTTTTCTGGAAAACATCTGTAACACTGTCTCTAACAATGCTTTTATAGAATAACATTATGATAGATGTATAGAATAACACCACAAAGGTTTTTGTTTCTTGTTATTGCTATATTACAATTACTGTTTGTTATTATTATTGGTATTTGTTGCTTGTCTATATCTTGTAAGATAATCTTGAGTTGCTTAAAAGGTGCCTATACTGTAAAAAAAAAAAAAAAAAAAAAGTTGCCTAGAACCTGCCCTTGGGCAGAACACTGATTAATGAATGAATGACTGTAAAAAAAAAAAAAAAAGGATTTTTAATTATTTATTACTTACAGTATTTAATGGCTATGTATATCTAAGGTTCAGATTTGGATTAGCATGTTTTGAAGCAATGTGTGTTGTTTCTGGCCTAAGGTTATTTTTTTATGTGTATCCTTAATGTACATAGAGGTGGACAAAATTATTAAAACACCATATGTCCAGTATTATACTTCTCCCTGTGCTCAAAAAGGTGATGTCACTACTTAGTTCAAGCCTATCTGGCTGAAGAGGTACTAATTACAATGAGCTGTTTTAGTTAATGGATAGAAAAGTACTTTTGCTTTTTGAAATCCACCAAAGCACAAAACACTAGGAAATTCTCAAGTCAGTAGTGAGCTTATGTCACAACAAAATTTTCAGGAAGCACTCAAGCAGGCATGGATGGAGCAAATAACACGGAGTACTGCAGACATATTTTTGTACACAGACTGTATGCCCAGCTGGAACCAGCAGGTTTTGAGGAATAAAAGACTAATATTAATTGTTGTACTCATTGTTGTATTGGTTGTTCTTATTTTCTTCTTATTATTAATAAGAATTTTCTTCTTATTAATACACCACTGTACTATTCTGTGTGTTTGATATGCAATTCCAAGTTGCACACTCCAACATTTCATTTAATCACATTTAGCTTTGATTTCAACACTGTGGTTGCCAATTCATGTGTGAAATCTTCCTGTGTTCCACTTGCTCCACAATTTGAATATGGTCAGTCTGAACTCACCTGACCACATGACTTAATGCTCCCTAGTAAATAAAAAAAAATGTTGATTTGTCCTACTAACAAGTAAACCCCATCCACTGGATGCAGTGCCTGTCCCAAGAGTGGATAACATGGTGGGGTTGCGTCAGGAAGGGCATTCGGTGTAATATCTGTGGCAAGCTTGTATGTGTGTACTGGATGGTCCGCTGTGATGTCTCCTTGCCAGGAGCAGCCAAAAGACTAACAACTAACAACAAAGTCTTACTAACAAATGGTTACTCAGTTGTTTAGTCACAACTCTGCGAGTTCTCATCACATTGTGTGCATATACTGTAGAAATGCTCTTACTTTCAATACTAAACATATATAAAATTTTTCACTTTAGATATTTTTTTACCATGCAATGTTACTAGGTCTTGTGGTTGACAAAATTGCCCAGCAAACAATTGGACATCTGATAACCAGTGAAATGACATCTCTCCGACACTTCCCATCATGGTTGAAAAATAGTTCCAAAATTAAAGTTTGAACGTATTTGACATTATCGGATTCACAACAATTTTTTGAACAATACTGTATATTGAACAACACTTAGCTAAAAACCGAAGTAACAGCTATACATGCAACCCCAGACAACTGTAGACGTATAATTGTAGACAATTTTATGCCTAATATTTACAATTTTATTATTAAAAAAGTTTATGAAGTCCTCACTACTGCACGATGTTGTTGTGGAGATTTCTGCAGTGGTCTTATTTCTGGTTAATTTGGCTACGGCCAAATCTAGGGTTATTTTTGTTATTTTCTATAAGAGTGGAGAGATATGTTGATCTAGCTACACTAAGAGCTTTTCTATATTTCAGGATGCTCTCCTTCCATGCTATTTGAAATACTAACAATTTAGTTTGACGCCAATTTCGTTCTAATTTCCGAGTGGTCTGTTTTAAAGTGCGTGTGTGGTTGTTATACCAGGGAGCAAGTTTCTTATCTCTAATAATTTTTCTTTTAACTGGAGCTACATTATCTAAGGAATAACGAAATGTCGACTCTAAATATTCAGTCGCCTGATCGAGTTCTGTGGGGTCAGATGGTGATCTAATCGAAGTTGGTAACTCTGGGAGATTACAGATAAAACTCTGTGTGGAAGTTGATGTGAATGTACGTTTAATACGGTAGCGCGGCTCTGTGCGTACATTATCACTGTGACACACTTGAATTGAGACAAGATAGTGATCTGAGATAACTTCAGACAGTGGAATTGTGAATAAATTTCTTA